>CM076579.1:239022803-239405860 GCA_034641835.2 Pinus albicaulis | reverse complement strand
TCTTTTTATTTTTGTTTTCATATTTGTCGATTATTTCATCATATTATTGTCGAGAAATATGATTTACACACGTCTTTTTGTGCAACGACAGGTTTTCACATGGTTATGACAAAGAAACAAATTCTATTTTATACTTTTTCGGAATTTGTATAAACACGAAAAAGTCACTACTGGAGTCACCTTTTAACTCTTTTCTGACTCTCTAAAACTAAAAAGATTGTCAAGTTGCTTGTTGTTTTGAACTTGTTAAATTGGCTGCGAAACGATATCTACCCAGTATACATTTACCCATTTTTTGGGCTGGGATAGATTATTTACGAAAAAGTAATACCTTAGCCTATCGCGACAAAGAGGTTCTCTCAGACATAGTTTTCTACCTTTTCGGATCTGTGAGACTACCTACGAAAAGGGACTGCTGCAGTTTTCTTTTCCGCTTTCTTTTCAAACTCTCTAAACATGAAAAGATGTCGAGTTCTTCCTTTGTCAGATTCGTTAAAAACTGATGACATCGGATTCCGTTGTTGTGACGTTACCCAAGTTCCTCATTCATAGGGCTCATAAAATGTAATAGGTTGGATTTGTCCAAAGGACAAACTTACATCACAAGCATATGCTATCCCCTTCAAGCTTGTTTTGAAAAATAATTTGGGTACTCGCCAGAAATGGTGGGGGAAAATGGAACCAGATTATAGTCATGTTGGCAGTATGTCACTCTTGAACATGGCACTTGTCTACATTCGTGTCGGGTTGGGGACATCTCACTTTGTCATTTTTTTGCCTCCATGGGTTTGGGTAATCACTTTTGACCGCTCATCTGGTCTTTTCCACTTCACCATGAAGTTTTCAACCTCCCTCTGATTCTCTGTTGTTCTAGATTCACAAACATCATATCCCTCTGTCTCGTGTCGATGATGTGGGAGACATTATGGCCCACCTTTGATTAGGTCACTTCCTGTCGACTTCAACTCATTATCTAGGAAGCTGATCTAGAGACTCCCTTCAGGTATCTTGGAGCCTGCATGCCTCAATGGCAGGTTCTTCGCATTCGACGCAAGGTTTACATCATTTCCCTTTGATCGAATGATTTTGCGGGTGTTTGACACCAGATCGCTGTTCACATTCCGTGGATTGTACCTCTTGTACCTTGAGGACCATTGTCATTACTGGTGGTTTCTCTCGCGTCTGTTAAAATCTCTCATTATTGGTTGGTAATCAGACAATTTTCTTGCATGTTCGACTTCAGATCACATATTCGCATGCTAGAATTTGTACTTTGTTCGGGTCGAGATGGAGTGCAAAACCTTGGGTTTTGTCTGATGAAATCCAGGCTACAGGTTCTTTGTGGATTAATATGACTTATTACATGACTCTTCTGCTTGGATGGCTGCAACCATACCTGAGTCGATTTGTTGATCCCTATTTCTGGATGGCTGCATCCATACCTCGGATCTCACTTTTTATGTATTCTATTATGGATGGCTGCGCCCATACCACATGTCATGTATCAGAAATATCAGTTGTATTTATACTTGCAGGTCTTGCGACAATAGTGTTTGGGTCGAACGCGTTATCATCAAGCATTTCACCCCTCCCTCTCTCTCGGACCTCATGCTTTAAGGAGCATCTGTTACACAACATTTTGTCACTGTCCCTGCAATCCCTCGTCGTGCATATTGGAGGATCATTCCCGTGACCTGTGAGCAGTGTCATACTTTGCAAACACCTTCTTTGCATCCTTCTGCATAAGGACATCATTTCTCCTGTTGAACATTTCCTCAAAAAGCACACAAAAACCTATGTTTTGGCCTTGGCGTGGGTAGCTAGTTCACCCCTCGCGCCAATGTGGTAAATTTTCACTAGAGTCGGCGCCACCTGGCGCTCTGTCTCTGTGTAGTGCCTGCGTCGACTGTTTTCGGATTTTTTTTTAACAATTAGAGGTGGAAGTTTCCTTCTAACTACCTCAGGGATGACTCATTAGAAGTGGTTAAAGTTGATGAGCCACAGATCTCTCCCTTTAGGTAGTGGTTTTTTACCTCCCATGGAACACTCCTTGAAGATAGGACTCCATTCCATGATTATAGGGATCCTAATCTCTCCCTCTCCCTCTATATAGACATGCCTTCTCCCTTTATGAAAGCTAGCTGAACATATAGCCAAGAAGCTGAACTTGGAGAAGAGATACTATAGCTGAGTAATTGCTATTGAGAAGGTAGAACCAAGGAGAATTCTGTAGAGAGAGCCCCATTCGAATTCCCGACGAGCCTTTGTGAGATGCGCTCCACTAGAACACTATTGGAGGAGACCGCAACGTCGAAGCTTGGTTGTACTCTTCCTTTCTTTCATCAATATACTCGAATATGGTGTTGGTTCCATCATTGTGTTATGTTGATTGTATGATGCAATTGATTTAGTATTCTTCGATTGACTAATAGTTACGAATGTGAAATAGTATGTTGTATATCGTCGTTGTTTCTTGTGTGTGTGTAGGTATTCGAGCGTGAAAGCAAGTGGATTGTGATCTGTCAAACCAGGAGCGAGAGGCAACTACTCTTTCTGATGACAACAACAGCGTAGGACCTCCTGTAAGTCATCTATCGAATATTCGTCCATTCATTAACTAGGAATCAATGTTATAGCTTGTCTCGTTTGTGGCTAGACCCACTCTAGGGCTAGTGGGATCACCTCTGTCCACAGAGGAGATTTACCTCACCAACACTATGTATAACATTTCGTATGTAATTGGATGGTAGTGTTGCATGGAATATTATTATTATGTCATATTGTTCGATGTAATGTTTAGATAGAAAATTATTATTATAATACACTGTTGAGATTTAACCATACACCATATACATTATATCGTTACAACATAATTTTGAATATATATAAATTTTTTATAACAAAGGGGAAGAACTTCCGCGAGCTCAAACCTAGGGTTGCGAACCCCCAACATAATATTAACACAAAGGATTTTAAATGGAGAAATATTATTGTGGTTATAATGTTTTTAGGTTCCAAGAGTGTTTAATCCTTATCTTTGGCCTGTTTATTTTTGTATGTAAGTTGTTTTTGGTGCTTGATTTTGTAGCGACCAGCGGATTTTTTTGGTCATGTTCTAGAGGTAAATACGTGGTAGGAAAAAAACTTAGTTTAGTATCAAATTATCAATTTTGTAGCAAGATTTTGGGGGATTTTTTTATTACTTTAGTTTAAGTTTTGGGGAGAATAATAAAGAGGTCACTATCTTGGAGGCATGACCTAGAGATCTAGTCCACAGTATACGAATTTAGTTATCAATTGGTTGTTTTGTTTCCCTTCTCAGTCTTTTATATTTCATTATAATTGAAACTTCATTTAAATAATTCATGCTTGATTTAAGTTTAGTTTTTATTTAAATTTTATCATTCAAACTTGAACATTTATCCATATCCAATTCACTTTAAAAGATCGTAGATCAAGTGGAATCATAAGAGATTTCATGGTAGTTTGTGAGTGTGCATGAAAACCAAGAGAAAATTCAAGCAAGGTGAAGGAATAATTGTTGAAGACAATAAAAAAAATGGATCAAGAAGCTATAATCAAAGAAGATATGTTGTCACATGCGGAAGAGAAAAATCCTTTTAGTTCTGATAAAGAGCTTTGTGAAGATTTCATTGCGATGAAGGCCATGGTTGATGAAATGTAACAAGAATGGATGCGTTTAGAGAGGGAATTTCACCGAAGAAGGAAGTTAAAGATGAAGGAAATTATGAAAAATTGAAAAGGTCCCTCCTCCTCCTCCTTAAAGTCCTCCTCCTCCTCCTTCTCCATCTCCTCATGGAAAATACACTTCAAAGAAGCAATCGTCGAAGTTGGATATTTAATTCGACTTCATAGTCTATGATGGTGAGCTTAATTTTGAAAATATTGACAAATGGATTCACCAAATGGAAGTCTATTACTATGTACAATATATCATTGATGACTAGGTAGAAATTTAGTTGGCCTCTGTTTTATTGGAAGGTACGACGTTAACGTTAGAGAACTTTTGAGGTCTAAAATGGGCCTCCTAAGAAATATGTAAAACCAAAATAAACTTTAGAGGAACCAGTGGGATTCAATATGATGATGTAAACCATGGGGGATGATGCACAATTTTTGGGGTAAAAAGGTAGAAATATTAAAAAATAATAAAATAATAAAACTACTTTTTCAACTTGTATTTTTGAGTCATCTCCCTAGTTTTTTACTCGAATTTTGAGCGAGAATACTTGTTGCATGAAAAATTTAATTACTCAGCCAAGGAGTACCCAGGTTCTATACTTTTGATGGACCCTGCTACATGAAAAATGAGAAAATCATGAAAAAACATGATTGCAATCACATTTTTCATGTATTTCTCATTTTTCGTGTGGCAAGGTCCATCGAAACTATGCAGCATGCGCACCCCTTGGATGAGGAACCAATTTATATATCCAACAAGTGTTCCTACTCGAAATTTGAGTAAAACCATAGGTAGATAAGTTGAAAATACGAGTTGAAAAAGTAGTTTTTTGTTTTTCCCCTCTAAAATTTGATGAGGTAATCTAGTATTATTTAATTATTTCCACTATTGTTTTATAATTTCCTTAAGAGGCCCACTTTAGACCTTGAAATTCCCCTAATGTATGTTGGGAGACTACAATTCAAGAAGGCAAAACTCTTCCCTCATGGTTTGAATTTACATCAACTTTAAAAAATCAATTATATCCTTTGGTATATGCACAAAAGGAAAAAATAGAATGGAAAGCTATGTAGCAACATAGAAGCCAAGGTGTGAAAAACTTTACATAGGAGTTGAATAAAAAGGAATTGGATTTAAATATTCCACTTAATACAAAAGAGACTCTTTCGAAGTATATTGGTAGCTTTCTTGGGTATATCCACAATACTATTTTTCTATTAAATCCATCTGCCTTGGATGAGGTTTGTGTAAAAGCGGCCTATATTGAAGTAGGTAAACAAGGTGGTGGAGTCTTTATAGATTACATTCTATCAAACTATGATAAATAAAAAGGAAAAGAGAAACAAAATATAGCAACTTTTATGACGAAGGGCAATGTGAAACTTTCTTGCACCCATTGTAAGAAAGAGGGACACAATGATGATCACTATTGGAAGCTATTTATGGAGTTGAGGCCTAAATTGTTTTGAGACAATAAGGGCAAGTATATGGTGGTAGGAACAATCCAATGGGATCTGAGATTAGACTCTGGAAATGAGGCATAAGTCACGACTATGGGTTTGGAAGGTATATTGTTTTCACATGTTGGTTTTGGTTCTTTTATTTTTCGTTTATTTGTAACAAAGAGGAATCAGATCTTACACATAAAGGTGGTAACCAAACATGTAATAGAAGATACTCTGTTTGACATTGGTTCTCGAGCCAGTATGGTATCTGAGGTAGTTGTTCAAAAATTAAATTTGGAAGCAACATTGCATCCTAAACCTTAGTTTCTTAGATGGGTGTGTAACAACATTAAGTTATAGGTAACTGAGAACTGCAAGCTTAGGTTTTATATTACATCTAGATTTTTTGATGAAGTTGAACTAGATTTGGTTCCACTTGATATTTGTGGAATGATGCTTAGAAGTCCTCACGTGTTGAACAAGAAGATTATATACTGCATAAAGACAAACAAGTATCACCTTTTCAAGGAATGAATAGAGTATATAATTTGAGCTCATCAAAATAAGGATGATTCTTCGCTGCTAACTACACGGAAGTTAAAAATACTTGAAAATGTGAGTAATATTTTTTCACTCATATCTACAAATGTGGACAAAGAAGTTGTTCAAGAGCATGGGAAATATTTGTGGAGCCTTTCAAAAGGATTAAACATGTTAGTTTGTTTTTATTAGTATATTTTTATTTATTAATGTTGCTAATGTATTGTTCATGGAAAGTGGTTGAAGTAAGACATATTAAAGTGTGTGGGAAAGTGAAAAAGGCTAACAATATGGTTTTAGTTTTCATTATTGTTATGAAACCTTTTATGGATGATCCAAATACTTAGTATATGGTGAAAATATAGCAAACATGCACGAAGTCATATCCCACACTTAGTGTTTGATTAATAACCGTTTAGAGGCCCAAAAGCCTCTCACTGGAGAGTATTGATCTAAGAGGATCCTAAAATTTCCTAAATGAATGAATATTTAATTATCTTTCCCATGGTGTTTCTAATGCCTGGGAGACAACACAAAAATTCATTGATGATATTAGAGTCTAAGAGTGGTTTCTTTTTTCCTCTCACACATATTTCAAGGTGGTAGATACCAACATATGGTCTCGAAGACATGGTAGCTTGAAATATTATTACACCCTCTTAAGTTAAAAATCGAGAGGGAGGTTGACATTATTGGCCTTGCTTCCATGCACCCTTATTAGATTCTACCCATTTTTGTGCACCCCAATGCCCATAGCCTCGTTGATGTGGAATTTTAAAATAAATGGAAAAAAAAACAACGTAAACCACAAGTCATCCACATAGGTGACTTGACTGAGTAATCCCCTAAACCGACACTGAATTCCATCTCCTTCTTTCCATTGTACCAAAGGGTTAATGATGGGACCAAACCATAGGAAAATAGACATCGAACATGTAATAAAAATGGAGTCCCGCTTCCTAGGAAAGAAAAACACCACTACATAGCTGAAATGAGGGGACGGGAGCTAATGACTTCTTGTTTATCTTCTTGGTATAGTTCACAAGACACAAACCAATAGAGGGAACATAGTATTGAATTAAAATTGTAAGAGAAGTCAATATCCAACTTTATATGAGATGTCGATCATGTCAGCATTCTGCTAAATTCTGTTAAATTCTGACAAGCAATTCCCTTTTTAAACCCTCTCTGCTTGGCCTAAAAATTGTTTTTCCGCCTATCTTTCCCCTCCTATAAACTCAAAATTGCATTAAAAAAGGCCAAAAACCCACATTTGAAAATATCTAAGGTTTGGCACCTTTTGGCCCTAGCCCCTCAGTCCTTATATCCACGTAACCTTGGTGCTAGACCAAGCTGCAGCCCGGAGAGTGCTTATCACAGGGAGATATCGGGCGCAGTACTATCCGTCGATCTATACAGATCGGACGACTCACATTGATTAGCGTCGCTCCCGTGGCCCAACCCATTTCCCACTCCGATCGCCCGTCCACTGTCCGATCAAATCATAAATCAACGGTCCGCAGCTCACCTGCCTTTGTGGTCCGCGCGCCCAAAAAAATTGTTAAAAAATCGGTGGTATCCATCGCACCGCCTTTGGAGGGTGGGTGATATTTTCCATTTCAGAGCGATTCCACGCAACGTATGACACGTGGCTCCGTCACTATTTCAAAACCACCCCCTCATCGCGCGTTATTTTTCGGAATTTGATCCGACACGATATTCATGTCAATCGTCCGATCTGGGGCTCTCCATCCAACGACCATCGCACTTTAAAGATGCGCGGAAATTAACCCAAGGTATCCGTACCCCTAGCCCACCAATTGGTTGCCCTTCGATATATTTTCCACCGTCAATCTCCTCCTGAGATCGGACGGGCTAGATTTATTCGCACGCCCGCCGTTGACCAGTCCCGCCATGTCACCATTCCACGTGTTTTGTGACGTTTTCCTCCGTCCCCCTATATTTTCATTCAAAGGTGGAAATGTTAAGTTTTCACGTTTAATTTTCTGCATTCCGCCAACCTTCACTAGAGCATTTCTCCGCCATTTCGCTGCGTTTTTCCACCATTTCTCCAAGCTACGCTGTCATCCTCATTATCCCTGTTGCATCCACCTTCCCGTGCATTTGTTTTCTTACGATTTTGTGTATTTTTCAGGGTATGAACGACGATAAACCGCCATGATTCACAGTCTTAATCACAGTAGTAGAGAACACTGGAAAGGACCATTTTTCAGAGGCTAGAATTATGGAGAAAGGCCTGGGAAGCTGTTACGACATGACCTCCATTAAAGAAACAGGGTTAAACTCTGTCAAACCCTCCAGAGTCATTCAAAGTGCAGATTTCGTGATCGGAGACATTAATATTGCAGACAGAGAGTATCATTGAAAGGCAGAGTACCAGATCGGAGACCCCGCAGATCAATCAGAAGATTTATGCACAAAAAATAATACCCTCAAGGTTTTATTTCAACGAAATTTCCTCTCCAGGAAAGGACATACTGCCCATGAGGTTTTTATTTCTCTACCGTGTTCCTGAAGAGACTTCCACCCAGTGCATTTATTTCAGAAAGCAGGTCACAAACTACATACAACACTACAGAGTCATCAAGCAGTATGGGCGTGCATATTTCCTCCATCCTGTCTTAAAGAGGCAAATTAATGTTCATCATCGACTTCCTTTACAAGTTTTCTTTTTCCCCTATAAAACCCCCGAAGAACCGATTTTTGAGGGTTCCAGATTTTATCAGAAAATTATGCAACAAGAGGATTTTTGTATGCATTTTGTAAAAACTCTCATATGAATGTATAGAGCCTGTTGGGTTTCAGTGAGGAGGAGTTCCGTCTTTAAAGAGGATTCTGGTCTTTGGTGTCTCACAGTGTGTGACTTTCTCTTATATGTGCTAATTCAATTGCTCATTTCGTTTCATCCGCTTTCTTGTATCTTGTTTCTGGAATGCGAGTGGCTCATTGATTTTTGGTATGGATTTATCCTAGTTGATACCCATGCTTGGATTAGTCAAGCGCTTTAAATATGGCTCAGGCATGATATATTGTTCCACTGTTCACTTCAACCATATTTCTGCTATATTAGTTTCTTTGGGAGGTTATTTTTAAAATGCTATTGTCATGTAGACACAAAAATTTTAGAACTCTTGGTTGGTGCAGTTGGCTATAGGAACCAAGCGCAAGGTAACTCATAAATTAAATAAATTCCTTGTAAACTTGAAGAGGTATCATACACACTTGAACTTGAATATCCTTCCTTTAGGATCCTATGGCATACTGGTCGGCATGGATTGATTGTACCAACAGAAGGCCATAATAAACTACTTAGAAAAAACAATAAATTGCACAAATGAGTAGGGACAATTTATTGTAATACGAGGGAAACCAAAACCTGTGTCTGTTCGACAAATATCTGCACTACAATTGAAACAGACATCATGGAAGGTTTTTCAAGTCTACAAGGTTCATGTGGAAGAGTTTGAACAACACCCATAAAATTCTAAAGTAGAAAATCGACCAGTAATCAAAGACTTTCAGGATGTGTTTCCGGAGGAAATTCCTCAGTTACCCCCTCGTAGAGATATATATTTCTTTATTGAGTTGGTGTTGGGAGCTACCCGAGTTTCTAGAGCCCCCTATATAATGATTACACCAGAACTATTAGACCTAAAGCTGCAATTCCAAGTATTGTTAAACAAAGGCTATATAAGACCAAGTGTGTCCCCATGGGTTGCCCCAATATTATTTGTCAAGAAAAAAGATGGTGTCCTTAGGATTTGCATTGACTATAGACAGTTAAACAGGTTAACTATCAAAAAACGATACCCCCTACCATGGATTGATTACTTGTTTGACCAAGTGAGGGGAGCTACACTCTTTTCAAAGATTGATCTGCGAATTGGTTATCACTAACTTCACATAAAAGATGAAGACATTCACAATACAACTTTTAGGACCCGATATGAGCATTACAAGTTCGTTTTATTACCTTTTGGTCTCATTAATGCCCCTGCTACCTTCATGTGTTTCATGAACAACGTCCTTCACAAATATCTCGATAAGTTTTTGTTAGCTTTCATAGATGACATATTGGTGTATTCTAAGAGTGAAAAAGAAGACCAGGAACACCTCTAAGTAGTGCTAAAAACATTAAGAGAACGCAAATTGTATGCAAAACTTGGCAAGTGTGACTTTTATAGGCTAGGGATCCAATATTTGGGACATATTATCTCCAAGGAGGGGTTGGCAGTAGACTCGGAAAAGGTACAAGCATTTCTAAACTGGTCGGTACCCATGGATGTATCAGTAATCCGCTCATTCATGGGGATTGCAGGGTATTACTACAGATTTGTGGAAGGCTTTTCCAGATTAGATTATCCATTACCTCCCTTCAGTAAAAGGGAGTGAAATTTGAATGCACAACCAAGTGTTAGGAAAGCTTTGAGAAGCTGAAACAAAAATTGACCACGACCTCTATCTTAAAAATTGCAGATCCAGCTAAAGAATTTACAGTGTATCGACGCCTATATAGAAGGACTGTGACGAGTGTTATTATAAGACAATGTTGTGATAGCTTACGAATCTAGAAAACTAAAAAATCATGAGCAAAAATATGTAGTTTATGATTTAGAATTAGCTTTTGTGATACATGCATTCAAAATGTGGAGACATTACTTACTGGGAAAAAAGTTTGTATTAACGACTACCACATTAATTTGAAATACTTATTTAGCCAGCCAAATTTAAATCAAAGACAAGCTAGATGGTTATCTTTTATGAGCGAATTTTACATGGAAATAAAACATATTAAGGGAAAAGAAAACAAAATAGCTGATGCCTTAAGTAGACACTTTCACCCTTTGTTATCCAACATGGGTAACAGTGTAAAGATATATTTCGAAGAGAAGGTTTAGGAGGCCCAATCAAAAGACCCCTGGTATCAGGAATTGCAGCTAAAAATAAAGCAAAAGGGGATTCAGGGGTATGACATAAACGAGAAAGGACTAGTTGTTTGGCAGCAGAGGTTGTATATTCATAACTTACCTACTTTGAAACAGATGATAATGGATGAATACCATAAGAGACATTACTCGGGCCATCTGGGATATGAAAAGATGGTGATCGAATTACGGAAAATTGGTTCTGACAAGGAATGAAGAAGGATACAACATATTATTTGGAAATATCTTTAGAGTTCCAGCAATTAAAAGTGGAACATCAACACCTTGCATGATTACTAAACCCACTGCCAATTCCTGAATGGAAGTGGGAAGTAATATAAATGGAATTTATAATAGGGTTACCACAGATTAAGTACCAACATGACTCAATTATGGTTGATAACACAGTGGAGCCTTTTTTACAGCTTCATCCATAGTCTTTGGGTTTTCAAAATCAATTCTTTATTTATATATCGTTGGTAGATAGTTTAGGAGCCTTTGAAATTTCACTTTTTTTAATCTAATGTATTGTACATAACAAAATAAGTTTGTGAATTTCTTCACAAATTCGTCTATGGTGAGTTGTCCCAATATTAGCTCATGGAACTCTTTGGCATGATCATCATAATACCTTTCACTGAGGTATCATGCTTTAAAATTTTGTTGGAATTCTTCCTAGACAAGCTAGATGGTTAGCTTTTATAAACGAGTTTTACATGGAAATAAAACATATTCAGGGAAAAGAAAACAAAATTGTTGATGCCTTTAGTAGACACTCTCACCCTTTGTTATCTAACATGGGTAACAGTGTAAAGATGGATTTCGAAGAGCAGGTTTAGGAGGCTCGATCAAAAGACCCCCGGTATCAGGAATTGCAGCTAAAAATATAGCAAAAGGGGATTTAGGGGTATGACATAAACAAGAAAGGATGTTTAGCAACAGAGGTTGTATATTCGTAACTTACATACCTTGAAACAGATGATAATGGATGAATACCATAACATACCTTACTCGAGCCATCTGGGCTATCAAAAGATGGTGACCGCATTACGGAAAATTGGTTTTGACCAGGAATGAAGAAGGATACAACAGATTATTTGAAAATATGTTTAGAGTTCTAGGAATTAAAAGTGGAACATAAACACCTTGCATGATTACTAAACCCACTGCAAATTCCTAATGAAATGAAATGTCATCAGTTACAATGAGGTTACACCACGGACTAAGAACAACACTCCATTAGGTGGTAATGAACCATAGCCCGATAAAGTACACCTTCCTTTACCTAAATCTACCTTTGGGACAACTCAAGAGGCCAATGTTTTTATGAAGGAAATCTTCAAGCTTCATGGGATACACAATATGATAATATCTGATAGAGATTCAAAGTCCACCTCGAACTTCTGGAAAAATTTATTTGGAGGAATGGGGAGAAAATTGAATCTAGCACAGCATACCATCCCCAAACAGACGGACAACCTGAAAGAAAAAATCATATATTAGAAGACATGATTCACATGTATGTAATGGATAGGCCCTGTTGGGAGGCATAAATGCTAGATTTACACCCACATTTAAATTATCAATCTGGGGTCATTAGACTTGGAGACATAGCACAATATATGCCAGAATACGTCCTGAGGGATTTGGAAAATCAAAACCCTAAAACTAATTCAGAAAGGAAATCATGCCGGAAAAGAAACAAGACATTTCAAGAGAACACGCTGCAAATTAATAATCTATGCAAGAAATAAATGATGCAAAACTTCTTAATCTACTAAAGTTACAATTGCGAATATGAGAGCATGAAATAAATAGTTATTTAAAATATGTTCTTAAAATGCTTCTTTAAAATTTGTACTTAAAATGCCGCTTCCAAATTATGCAAGTACCGTTGCTGGAAATAAATCACAAGTGTATGAAAATATTCAATTCAGTTTCTAAAATTTTGAGCAAGAATATCTTCAAGAGTATTTGTTAGACACTTAATTATATTGATTTACTTATATTAATCTTGGTATTAAGTTATGCTTAACGAATATTACTCTCTTAATTCCAAGATCAACTTCGTGCAATAATCTAAATTGTTTATAAGTGCCAAACAATATAAATGTCAAATTAAATGAAGCCTTTGTTGGTTCTATCCTCATCTTGAATCCATTTAGCTCAGAATATAGATAGATTTCGTTATAAAATATCTTGAACAGGGCAAGAATGAAATTTAGAAAGAAACACTTACTAATTGGTAATATACTTAATTGTAGAAATAAACTTTAAATTAACGTTGGCATAAAATTTATCTAAGCTTAAAGGAAATTATGAAAGTGGATTTGGAGTGTTCAATTTAAGTTTGAATTTGTCTATTGCAGTAAAAGAAGTTTAAATTAGTTGCTGAATAATTCATGAAGTCTCATTTTTAAATTGAAACAACGAATATAAATGACGAAATAATGTTGAGTTAATTTCATATTCTGTTATAAATCTCTCTGATATCAAACATATATTTTGTTGAACACAACAAATGATAACAATGAGAAACACAAATAAAAGAAGTGCAGGCTAACTAAATAAACTCGGAAATAAATTGCTAAAATAACGAAATCACTAAATTCACGAATCAAACGTACAGTAATTAAATAACAAAACACAAAGAATGAAATTGTAGAAAATGATTTAAATCACTCAAGCATGAAATAAAATTTATTAAAATGAATCATTCTTAGCAAGAAATGAAATTAAATAACTAAACAATCCAAGCGATGAGCTGACTGATGGGCCCGATCACCCAATCACCCAACTCTTGTAAAATTAAATCAACACACCATCTTCAGAAATTAAAGAACCTGCAAATTAAAATTGAATGTCGAATCACATTACAAATGAAATCAAGTTGCAAATATCAAATTACACAAATATTAAATCAAACAGTACAGAGGTTGTGTTGGCTTCGATCCATAATCCAATGTTGTTGTAGTTGCCCATCAACTCCTATCCTCTGCGATCTAGACTCAATCTACCTCTAGGCAACGTTCCTTCTTTATTACACTATGACAGATCGATCTCCACCTATTGCTACTGTATTTTTCTATGCATGCACAACAACCTCCCTTATATAGTAGCAGTGTTTCTTTAATTAAAAAGGATGGACGGTTCAAAAGAATACAAATTTTAGGGCCATTTTTTGTTGATTCAAATCAGAGCAAAAAGATTTGCTTCCAGAATCGGAGATCGACTTCTATAATTGAATATTGGCTTCTAGAATTGCTGGCAATTGTAACGTACAATTGAAAATTCACGATGTTGCAAATCTTGTCGAATGGCACTTTTGTTATTGAATTGCCGGCAATGGTAACATACAATTGGAAATTCACGATGTTGCAAATCTTGCCGAACACCACTTCTGTTATTGCCGATGAAGATAGCGTCAAGATATTTGTCAAACAAGTGCTTGGGCAGCTCCCCCTCAAAATCATGGAACCTAATGTCCGACATTGGTCATCGTTGGATTTCACACAGGTGCAATATAACTCTGTTTACAATACACTCTCTAACGATAAGAGAGTTGGCTTGTTAAAACAAGCAGAAATGAATGGAGATGATGTGGAGAACTACCATTGAACTTGGCACACGTAGGTTGCATTGATCCTCTGCATTTGATGTTGTTCATTTAGTTCAATAAGGTGTGCACATCCAAATCCGAATTGACCAAGTCGTTCACGTTAAACATGATTAAATTTACATTGGAATACTCCCTCGATCGTAACTCCTTTATGGTAATGAATTTTTCCAAACGATTTCTGGGTTGCCTACATGAGGGTGCTCTTAACAAAACTCATGTGTCGAAATTTCAAGATTCTGCACCATTTGATCACAAGATTAATATTTTCACCTATAGAAATTATGTACTCAACTTTGTAGTGACTAGTTAAAATTGACATATGGAGACTTCCGGCAATAGAATTCTTAGGCTAATGAACTCAGTGAGACTATCATTAGTAAATTATGACTAAATCATCTCTAATCATAGGCAAAAGGTCCAGCACATAGCTCTTAATAATTTTCATTGAGCCCAAGCTGCTACTTCTTGCATGGGGCGACTCTGTACTCAAATGCATTCCGGCACCAGACTTATTCACTTGCCACCAAGAAGGCATTTCATTAATGAAATTTACACACAAAACACTCATCAAATTAACTAACAAGAAGAATTTATAATTTAATAATTATTGCCCCTGAATGCCTCTAATTAACAATATAATAGGTTAATAATTATAAAATCACTAGTCACGAGAATATAATTATTTGATAAAAACCCGAAAAAATTGGTCAAAACTGTGGCCCAATAGGCCCATAAAGTGGGAGGAGTTTATGCACTTAGCAGAATTTGCATATAATAACAACTATCAAGCCTATATAAAGATGAGTCTGTTTGAGGCTTTGTATGGAAGCAAATGCTAAATAATATTAAACAGATGCTAAATTTAGATTTCATACCAATCTTTATATATCACCAAAAAAGCTAATAAATTTGAGATGCAACTTCAACATTTTAATTCTAGCTTTGATTGTTCATAATTTTCAAATGAATCTCACTTGAAATAACATGAAACTTGGTCCAAATTTGAAAAATAATGTTAGGTATTAACAAATTTAAGATAAATCAAAGTTGATAAATAATAATAATAAAAACAAGTAATAAAAGCGTGAAAAAAAAAAAAACTGAATATAAAAAGAAGAATTAAAATAAAATGAAAATCTGAAATATGGCAACATTAAAATATACTTTCTTTTTTGGAGAGTGAGGCTCATCAATTTTAATTTAGAATTCTCTTTCAAGTCTTGGAGAGGGGCCAATCAATATTAATTTAATACTCTCTTTCAATTCAAACGAAAGGAGATGAGATGGAAGCCAATATATTTTTCAAAATGAGCACTATAAATAATTATAAAATCTCTCATCAAATTATATAAAATTTATTTTAAATTTGAAAAGAATTTGAAAATTTCAAATTTACTATAAATGTGAAGAATTCACAAATTCCTGGTAAATAATAATAAAACCAAGAAATGAGAAACAAAAAACAAAAATATTGAATAACCAAAAAACCTAAAAAGCATGTCAAATTTTTATATACACTTTTTTTTAGACGAGTGTGGGAAGCAATTTTAGGAATTTTTTTTTGGACGGTGGTGGAAACCAGTTTTAAAACTTTGGAGATTGTGAACCAATTAATATCTATGGAATATTTCTATATATATATAAATGTGTTGAAATATCTATTGTATCTCCAAAAAAAACATACATCCCAGTTTTTAAAACATAATCAAAGATGGCGTCAATTTTAAAACTATGGTTCATGTTGAAAGAAAGAGAGGCCAACGTATCCGCTTGACATAAATTTCACATTTATTTCCTCGGTCTCATCTAGGTTTGGTTTGGTTGAGCATCTCACTATGTGTGTATGCATGAGTGTGCCTGTGAGTTTAAGTCCAAGTTTGTTTGTATGCATAGTGTATCTGTGTGAATTTTAGTGTTTGTAGGATACATGAGTGTGTATATGCCTATGCATGAATATTTCTATGCCTTTGAATTTGAGTGGGGTGAATCTTGCTTCCCAAACCTGAAAGGAAAGGATGTCGAGAGAAAGGTGGTCGATCCACTAAATAATCAAGACTCTCTCTATTAATGGATGTTATGCTTATATTAATTCATTTGTGATATGTTTTTCATTTGCGGTAATATATTTTTAATTAATTTTATCTATTTTAATGTTGGTGTCTGAATCTCAAATCTTATGTAGGGTTCTCTCCATTAATGGCTGCTATGCTTATTTTAATTCATTTGTGTTATGTTTTTCACTTGTCTTAATATATTTTTAATTCATTTAAGAAATTCTAAAGTTTGTCTGTTTATTTAAAATCTCATAGAGGGTATTCAAGAGGTTCGATGGAAAGAAACCACCAATTGAAGCGTTATTAAAGCATGATCAATGCTTAGAGATTTCACAGGTATAGGTACCTCGTCTTTTCATTTCAGATTTTTTTAAGTTAATTCATTCCTAGTCAAATTATAGAAAGAATAAGGTATTTTCTTTATTTTTCTTTCTGTTAAGGAGTATTTACTTTTAATTGAGTGAAACCTAAATGTCAAACCAACTTTATAATGAATATTTTTGTTAATTCTTTCTTTCAACTCCATAATGATGAAAACATAAATATAAATCTAATGAGTATTTTCTTTTAATTAAATGAAACAAAAATATCAAACCGTCCCTGTAATGAATAATAATTTATTTTATTTGAAAAATTTAATTACACATTCATTTCCCTTAAACTTTTCTCTCAAAATAAAACCTATTCCTTTCTTCAACATTCTTTAAATCTTCAAACCACATGAACATGAAATCTAATATGCATGTACACATGTTCAACATTCCAATGCGTTTTCGTATCTCAAATCGTATAATTTCAATGTAATTAATATATAGTTTTGTTCGATTTAAATTAATTTTTTATTTATATAATTGGGTGACTTGAGACATGAGAATCTTCTTTTGAATTTGAATTTTTATTTAAAATATATAATAAATTTAAAAATTATCACCTAAATTTAAATATTTATTTAAAATATATATAATAAATTTAAAAGAAAAATATCATTTAACAATTCAGTGTTATGGTGAGTGAATGTTTTTCTTATCGTAATTTAATCATAGCAATATCTCCGGCAAATCAAACGCATCGCGATTTTTGTAATCAAAGGTTATTTTGATTCACAACAAATATTATAATGATTAATTAAGGATATTGAAAACATTTGAGACCATAGCATCATCGATTTGTCCAATGATACTTCACTTTCAATTTAAGCTTATTATATATATTTTAAAGAAGATTCAAAAAATAAGATTCAAATTAAAATGAGTGGTGTAACTTGTTACCTTAAAAATCAATATTACTAAATAATTTTTTATTCATATTATTCATTTTATTTAATTTTTAATCATTTTAAAATTTAAATAACTAATATTCTATTAAATTCTACACTATATTTTATTATTAATATAAAAATAATATAATATGTAATGAATAGCTATGTTTTTATATTTAAATTTATATTATAAAAGTAAATTATCATGTATTTTAAAATTGATTTTTAATATTTGTTTTATTAGATGTTTTAACTATAATATGTATATATAATATTTTTATAAATGTTTATAAACCAAGTTAAAGCTAGTGTGGGTTAGAGTAGACTAGGCTAGGCTAAGCTAAGCTAAGATATAATATGCTAGTTTAGAGTATGCTTGGATATGGTAGGTTATTCTAGGCTAGGATAGGGTATGGTAGGTTCTGTTACATTAGAATATAGTAGTTTAGGGTTAGGATATGAATATATTAAGCTACTGTAGGGTAGGGTAATATAGGATTGGTGACAAGAGAGTAGGCTAGGATGAAAGAGTAGGTTGGGTTAGGCTAGGAAACAATAGAGTGTATAATAAGGTAGGCTAGAGTGGACAAGGCTAGAGTATGCTAGATTAGGTTAGATTAGACTAGGCCATGCTAGTGTAGATAAGTCTACAGTAGGCTAGGTTAGAGTAGACTAGGCTAGGAAAGGTTAGGTTTGGCTAGAATAAGCTAGGCTAGCATAGGCTTGAGTAGGACCAGCTAAGCTAGGGTAAGCTAGGCTAGAGTGCGCAAGGCTAGGGTAGGGTAGCTAGAGTACGCTAGAGTACGCTTGGCTAGACTCAGTTATAGTAGGTTGGGAAAGGCTAAGGAAGGTTAGGCGGAGTATGGTAGGGTAGGGTAGGGTAGGCTAGAGTAGGTTAAGCTAGACTAGGCTAGGCTAGGCTTGGCTAGGATAGATTAGGCTAAGGTAGGCTAGGCAAGAGTAGGCTAGGGTAAGCTACAGTAAGCTAGGCAAGGCTAGGTTAGAGTAGACAAGGCACGAGTAGATTAGGCTAGACTAGGCTAAGATATTGTAGGATAGACTAGACTAGGGTAGCATAGCCTAGGGTGAGCTAGGCTAGGCTAGGATATAGTAGGCTAGTAGGGTAGGGTAGGGTAGGCTAGTACACTAGAGTAGGCTAGGAAAGAGTAGGCTAGGAAAGAGTAGGTTAGGAAAGAGTATGTTAGGCTAGAGTAGGCTAGGGTAGAGTAAGTTAGGTCAGGCTAGGTTAGGCTAAGCTAGAGTAGGCTAGTTAAGGCTACACTAGAGTACGCTAGCCTAGAGTAGGCTAGGCTAGAGTATGGTAGGTTACGCTAGGGTGGGAATTGCTATTGTGGGATAAGATAGGATATTCTATAGTAGGCTTGGCTATGATAGGTTAGGCTATGCTAGCTAGGATAGACTAGGTGATGTGAGGCTAAACTAGGCTAGGTTAGGCTAGAGTAGGCTAAGCTAGGGTAGGCTAGGGTAAGCTAGGCTAGGTTAGAGTGAGGTAAGCTAGGGTAGGCTAGGTTAGGTTAGACTTAGCTAAGATAGGGTAGGCTAGGGTAGGATAGAGTATGCTAAGGTAGGCTAGCTTAGGGTAGCCTACAACAGGCTAAGATATGTTAGGCTTAAGTAGACTAGGTTAGGCTAGGCTAGAATAGAGTAGGATACGCTAGGGTTGGCTAGCGTAGGCTAGGGTAGGCTAGGGTAGGCTAGGGTAGGGTAGGCTAGTCTAATCTAGGCTAGGCTAGAGTTAGCTAAGTTATGGTAGGCTAGGTTAGGCTAGGCTAGAGTAGGCTAAGGTAGGCTAGCTTACAATAGCCTAGAGTAGGCTAGGCTAGGCTTAACTAGAGTAGGGTAGACAAGAGGCTAGTATAAGCTAGGTTAGGCTTGTAGGCTAGAGTAGGCTAGGCTAGGCTAGGATAGAGTATGCTAGGCTAGACTAGAGTAGAATAGGATAGAGTAGGTTAGGCTAGAATAGAGTAGGCTAGACGAGACTATGCTTGGCTAGGCGAGAGCAGGCTAGGCTAGAGTAGGGTAGACTATAGTAGGCTAGTATAATCTAGGCTAAGATAGTAGGCTAAAGTAGGCTAGGTTAGGCTATGCTAAGGTAAGCTAGGCTAGACTAGAGTAGGCTACGCTAGATTGGTCTAGGGTAGGCTAGGCTAGAGTAGGTCAGGTTATGCTAGAGTAGGAAGGTTAGGCTATGCTAGAATAGGTTTGGATATGCGTGGCTAGGTTATGCTAGGTATACTACACTAGGCGACATCAGGCTATACTAGGCTAGGCTAGGCTTAGTTAGGCTTAAGTAGAGTAGGCTATGGTGGGCTATAGTAGGATACGTTAGGCTAGCTTATGGTAACCTAGAGTAGGCTAGTATAAGCTAGGCTAAGCTAGTAGGCTAAAGTACGGTAGGTCAGGCTACACTAGAGTAAGCTAGGCTACACTGGAGTAAGCTAGGCTAGAGTGCGGTAGGGTAGGGTAGGCTAGGCGAGGATAGGGTAGGCTAGGCGAGAGTAATCTGTGCGAGAGTAAGCTAAGCTAGGTTAGGATAAAGTAGGGTTGGATGGGTTAGAGTAGACTAGGTTAGGCTAGGCTATGGAAGATTACACAAGGCTAAAATAGGATAGAGAAGGCTAGGCTATGGTAAGTAATGTTAGGGTAGAGTATGATAGCTTAGGATAGGCTATTGTAATCTAGGCTAGGATAGAATAGGTTGGGATGGGTAGGGCTAGACCAGGCTAGGCTAGACTAGAGCCAACCTGGCTATGCTAGGCTAGGCTGGAGTAGGCTAGGCTAGGCTAGAGTAGAGTAGGGTAGGATGGGAAAGGGTAACCTACATTAGATTAGGCTAGGATAGGCTAGGAAAGAGTAGGTTAAGATATAGTAGGCTAAGCTAGGCTAAGCTAAAGTAGGTAGGGCTAGGCTAGATTAGGCTAGCCCAGGGTAGTTTCAGCTAAGCTAGGCTAGGATCGACTAGGTTAAGCTAGATTAAGCTAGGATAGAGTAAGCTAGGATAGGCTGTGGTAGAGTATGCAAGCTAAATTAGGCTAGGCTAGGCTAGGTAGAGTATGCTAAGTTATGTTGGGCTAGAATAGGTTATGTAAGGCTAGGATAATTTAGGGCAGGTTATGCTAGGCTAGTCTAGGCAAGGGTAAGCTAGGATAGAGTTGCCTACGCTAGGCTAGGCTAAAGTAGAGTAGGCTATGATAGGATATGCTAGGGTAGGATGGAGTAGGCCAGGCTAGATTATGTTATGGTAGAGTAAGCTAGCTTATTCTAGGCTAGAGTAGACTAGAATAAGCTATGATAGAGTAGACTCGGCTAGAGTAGGTTAGGTTATAGTAGGCTAGGTTAGGATAGGTTAGAGTAGGATAGGCTACCATAAGAAAATACGGCTAGGGTAGAGTAGGTTAGGCTAAGATACACTATAGTACACTAATCTATTCTAATCTAGGCTAGATTGGGATATAGTACACTAGACTTAGCTTGGACGAAGTAGGCTAAAGTAGGCAAGGATTGAGAAGACTAGGATAGGCTCAAGTATGCAAGGCTAGGGTATACTAGGCTAGGATAGACTAGGCTTTGAAAGAGTAGGAAAGGGTAGAATAAGCTAGTTTGGATTAGATAAGTTAGTTTAGAGTTGACTAGACTACACTAGTCTAGGCTTAGAGTAGGATATGCTAGGCTAGAGAAATTTAGAGTGGGGTAAGCTAGGATAAACTTTAGTAGGCTTGTCTAGGCTAGCCTACCATATGCTTAGAGTAATATAGGGTAGGTTAATATAGGATAGGCTAGGCTAGAGTCTTTTAGACTAGAGTAGGGTAGGCTAGGATGAATTTGGCTAGGTGAGAGTAGGTTAGGCTAAGATACACTAGAGTAAGCTAAGATAGGTTAGGCTAGAGTGGGCTAGGGTATAGTAGGCTATGATAGGCTAGGATAGGCTAGAGTAGTCTAAATTAAAGTATAATAGGATAGTGTAGGCTAGGTTAGGCTATTCTAATCTAGGCTCGGTTGGGCTATACTATGCTAGACTAAGCTACTAGGATGGAGTAGGCTAAATTAGGCTAGACTAAGCTACTAGGATGGAGTAGGCTAAATTAGGCTAGGTTCAAGTAGGATAAGATAGGCTCAAGTAGGCTAGGGTAGGATAGAGTAGGCTTAGAAAGAGTAGGAAATTGGTACGATAAGTTAGGTTGGATTAGATAAGTTAGTTTAGAGTAGACTAGACTACACAAGTCTAGGGTTAGAGTAGGATATACTAGACTAGAGAAATTTAGAGTGGGGTCAGCTAGGATAAACTATAGTAGGTTATCTAGGCTAGGCTAGCATATGCTTAGAGTAAGTTATGGTAGCCTAATCTAGGATAGGCTAGGGTAAGCTACAATAGTTTAACATAGAGTAGGTTAGAGTAGGCTAAAGGACACTAGGCTATAGTAGGTTAGAATAGGAAAAACTAGAGTAGGGAAGGCTAGAGTATTCTATGGTAGGCTAGTCTAGAGTAAGTTAAGATAGACTACACTAAGCTAGAATAGGCTAGGATATGACAAGCAGAATTAGGCTAGAGTAGGAAAGGGTAGAGTAGGGTATGATAGGATATGCTAGAACAAGTTAATTTAACATAGGCTAGGCTAGAGATCAGGGACATGCTAGATTAGGATAGGCTAGGGTAGGTTAGGTTAAGGTTTTCAAGGTGATCCAGAAGGATCATAATTAAAAGGAATAAAATTTAAAATTCTGAAAAGTTAAGGGAAATAGTGCCTTGTTGAAGACCTCGACAAATTAATTCCAATGTAGCTTGAATTGTGTCGAACGTAGTCTACATGCGAAAGAAATGAAAGTTTTAATATTTTGACCAATGGGAAAAAAGTTAAAGTCAAAGGGTGATGTGGCACATTCTAGAACTGACATATGGAATAGTGTGGAGATGACGCATGGGTTGAGTCAACAATTGATAAGTTAAGTGCAAGTGGCAACACATGGAAAGACAGTTGGCATATTAGGTTCTCCAATGGGGGCTACGACGTGGCACCTAAGAACACAAAAAAATTAATTCTTTCAAAGAGTTGGCATTGATGGGGTTTGAACCCACAACTTATGGAACAAAAACACAATGAATTAACCATCGAGCCAAAATTGAGAGTTTGATATGCAAATGATAAAGCCTATGTATTTATTTTTAATGTTGTGTATGATGGAGAAAGGGGTGGGTTGAGCCCACCAAACCTCACAACTCTAAAAAACTAAAGTTTGATAAATATTCACCAATGAAGGCTGAAAACTATATTGTATGCACCACTACATAGCTACAAGATTGGATGATGATGTGGGTGGTTAAATCTATTTGTTTTATATTCATGGTATAGTATGGTTTGATATATATCAATATTGAATCCTCGAATGAATATGTGACTCGTATTGGTGTTAATATATATGTGTGGACAACCATATGAGTAGTCGTTACAAAAATGTACAAATAGATGAAACATATGTGTTACATTGTTTATTATTCCAAAATGGTTCAAATTACTATGTGTTACACAACATTTTTTCATCGTCCCTGCAATCCTTCGTCCCACATATTGGAGGATCATTCCCGTGACCTGTGAGCAGTGTTATACTCTGCAAACACCTTCTTTGCATCCTTCTGCATAAGGACATCATTTCTACTGTTGAACATTTCCTCAAAAAACACACAAAAACCTATGTTTTGGCCTTGGCGTGGGTAGCCAGTTCACCTCTCGTACCAATGTGGTAAATTTGCACTAGAGCCCGTGCCACCTGGTGCTCTGTGTCTGTGTAGTGCTCGCACCGGCTGTTTTAGGAATGTTTTTTAACAAATAGAGGTGGAAGTTTCCTTCTAACTACCTCAGGGATGACTCATTAGAAGTGGTTAAAGTTGATGAGCCACAGATCTCTCCCTTTAGGTAGTGGTTTTTTACCTCCCATGGAACACTCCTTGAAGATAGGACTCCCTTCCATGATTATAGGGATCCTAGCCTCTCCCTCTCCCTCTATATAAACAAGCCTTCTCCCTTTATGAAAGATAGTTGAACATATAGCCAAGAAGCTGAACTTGGAGAAGAGATACTATAGTTGAGTAATTTCTATTGAGAAGGTAGAACCAATGAGAATTCCGTAGAGAGAGCCCCGTCCGAATTCCTGACGAGCCTTTTTGAGACGCGCTCTGCTGGAACCCTGTTGGAGGAGACCGCAACGTCGAAGCTTGGTTGTACTCTTCCTTTCTTTCAACAATATACTCGACTATGGTGTTGGCTCCATCATTGTGTTATGTTTATTGTCTCATGCAATTGATTTATTCTTCTTTGATTGACTAATAGTTATGAATGTGAAATAGTATGTTGTATATCATCATTTTTTCTTGTGTGTGTGTAGGTATCTGAGCGTGAAAGCGAGCGGATCATGATCTGTCAAACCAGGAGCGAGAGGCAACCACTCTTTCTTACGACAACAACATTGTAGGACCTCCAGTAAGTCATCTATCGAATCTCCGTCCATTCGTTAACTAGGAATCAATGTTATAGTTTGTCTCGTTTGTGGCTAGACCCACTTTAGGGCTAGTGGGATCGCCTCTATCTGCAGAGGGGATTTACCTCACCAAAAAATTGGCGACTCCACTGGGGAATCAGTGCGAGTTTGTCTTTCATCCGTTAGCTCTTATTCTTGGTATTTGCTTGCTTAGTTTTCCTTTTCTGATTATTTTTGTGGAGTCTGAGACCCTTGTTCAGCCCCAAAGGATCATATCTTACCTCTGTCTTTCAAAATTTTCCTTTTACCAGGGTTAACTGGCTTGCCGCGTTTTCTGGTTTGATAGTTGCGCCCACTGGTGCTTGTTGCTAGTTCAACACCTGCACCATCCTCTGTTTGGCGTTGATTACAGCCAAACAGTCACACCAATTTTTGTAGGTGTTAGGGTTTGCTTGGTTTTGGAGTTTTTGGTTAGTGCTTGTGCTTATGGGTTATTTTTTGGCATTTTTTGGGTGCCTTGGGGTTGTTTGTGATTGTGAAAAACTTCATTTCTTCAGTTGTTTGTCCATTTCTTGTCATCGTCATAGCCTTAGGGTTTTTAAGTGCTTTGGTATGCTGAGCCTCATGTAGGAGTTTGGGTCTTCTGTTTCACAGTCAACTTATTTCCTTGTTTGGTTGCATTCAGATCCCTTAATCCGTTTGAGTGATTGCATTAGTTGAATGATTCTTGCCTCTTTCGTTCAATTTTTCTTCTTGTCACTCCAAGCATAGATCACACTGCTTGTATGGGTCTGTTTCGAAATCTTTCTTCGATTTGAGAGATTGCAACATTGGTTTAGGTTTTGTTGTTTTTGCTTTTGGGTTGATTGAAATTGTTTCGTTTCAACTCTAGCATTAACTTCCTCAAACTAGTTTGTTGGTTTGTTTTTCATGTCATTTAGTGCATTGTTTTCTCTATTACATTGAAAAATCAAAAAAATCGTTTACATTCTTGTTTGCATTGTGAAATTGAAAATCTTTCGCATAACTAGCATTGGACATTCTAGGAAAGATCTCTCATTCTCATTAGCTTGCATCGGATACTGTAGTGGATGTTTTTGTGTATGCTCATTATTTGCTATCGCTTGAAAAATCATAAAATTTCTCGTAGATAGTTTTTCATTGAATGAAATGATATCTTTTGGAATGTAGCTTGCATTTAGGGATTTTTGAGATCCAACATTTGGTAGGACCTTGGAATTGAAACGTAAATACAAGATCAACTTAAAATTTATTCAATTAACCTAAGGCAACATTGAAACTTAATGGAAGATTTAGTGGTCTTAGTTAGAGACGTGTTTCAGCGTCTTTAAACCTAGCAGCTATCACTCGCCATCTGGCTTCATAAAGCACTAGTACGGACTTGTGCTCCCTGTACCGTTGAGTATATAAAGGGAGACCCCTCTAGGTTGCAATCATTTTATCTATAGGAAGCCAAGTCTGTCGCCTTGTAGCCGTGATACATCGAACACAGCATTCGGGGAGACTACCTGCACGTACGTCAAGTCCTTGGTCGATTCTTCTTTCATTTGATTACCAAGGTGTATATGGCAGTTCACGGAAACCTGGTACACCCTTTTGTCTAGACTACTTGAGCAGTCATTTTTGATCTTTACTGACTCCATAAATTTGAAAAGATCATCGAGCACTTGTCCTTTCACGCTCACTTAAAATTGAAAGAGACTAGAGTCATCTTTGACTGTTTCTTGACTCTTAAAACATGAAACAAAAAAATTTTGGTTTCCATGTGGTAAAATAAACTACCTATGATTACACGCCCATTAAAGTTTGATTACCTGGCCTGTCTTTGTTTTCCTTGGTTTTGATCCAAGTGTCTTCGTTTTCGATCTCTTTTTTCCTCTTCTAGTGTGCCACAGTCACAGTGGCGAAACCATCAGTTTCGTCCAGTGGAAGTCCTTTCTCGGACGATTCATCTGAAACATCTCAAACCTCTAGGTTTGCTGAGCTTCAGCAGCCTACTCTCTCGTCAAAGTACCCTTTTAGAGAACCGGTTGAGTTCAATTGGCCTCTTTAAAATGCTTGGTTTGGGTTTGGGGTCAGGGAGCACTTTTCCCCTCCTTACATCAAGATCACCATTTTTAGCTGCTATCATACCTCCTAGTCACCATAGTCTTTTGCAATATCTCACGGTGGATTCAGACATGGAATCATCTGGTCCTATTGGCAGTGAGGGGATTCTTGTTTTTGATGAAGATTACCAAATTTTTCCGGAAAACATCCCTCAAGAGTCCACTCAATCTTCACCATCGGTGTCACTTCCAGCCGGATATAGGTCTTTGGGTCAGATTATGCCCGGTATTGCCTCCATGGCATCATCGAATCCATCCAGGGGTCTGATCCTTCCATCATTAGGGATGTCGCCAATGAAACCAATCTCATCAACACCTTTTGTTACATCTATCCCAACTAGGCCTGCTGTCTGCGTGGCTGCGTCATCACCAGTTGTCACCGCTCAACCATCAAGGGCTTCACCTTTGGTAGAGACTTAAATTTCCATGGCAACCCCTGACGGCCGGTCTTTTAAGGAGCATCGGATGGCTACTCAGAAGTAGAGCTCCCAGACTTACTAGTCCCCTCAATATTCTGGTGAGCCCTATATTTCTCATTATGATGCGGTCGGTAACCCCATTTATACACTTCCGTTTCATTATGATGACTATGGTAACCCTATCTATTTGCTTGCTTCGAAATCTTATCATTTCCTTTCCAGTTTTAGACCTACCTTGCCTGTGCAACCTTCTAACCACCAAGGACAA
Organism: Pinus albicaulis; assembly: GCA_034641835.2. NCBI lineage: Eukaryota > Viridiplantae > Streptophyta > Pinopsida > Pinales > Pinaceae > Pinus > Pinus albicaulis. Next base: position 239,378,987 of record CM076579.1, on the reverse strand, counting down.
CCCTTTCAGGGATAACCTTCGGTTCACCAAGGGTATGCTTATGACCCACAAGGACAACCCTTTCAGGGACAACTTTCGACGCAACAAGGATTTGTGTACGACCCTGAAGGGTAGCCCTTTCAGGGGCAACCTTTGGTCCAGCAAGGATTGATTTACAGTCCGCAAGGACAGCCTTACAATCCTCAAGGTCAACCTTTACAAGGTCAGCATGTGATCGATCCTGGGCAACCTCAAGGACCTGCTGGGCAACCGATATATCAACCAGGGCCTTCATACGGTCCAGGGGGGTAGATTTATCCATCTCAAGGGCAACCTTTCATGCAACTGCAACAACCATATCTTCCGATCAGTGCAAATTTTCCGCAGCCAGGGCCATCTTATGGTCCTGCTCTAGGTCAACCTAGTCATTAGGTACAACCTGACCCATCTCAGCTAGGGCCATCTTATGGTCCTGCTCTAGGTCAACTTGGTCATCAGGTACAACCCGACCCATCGCAACCATTAGGCCAACCTGCTCCACAAGGGCAACCTGGTGGCTCCCATCAGTCAGGTCAACCTGCTCAGCAGGGACAACCTTCACAGACAGTTCACCCTGCTCAGGCACCACTCTACCCTACGCCACAGTCGAGTCAACCAGTGCGCCCGACTTATCCAGCTCAGCAAGGCCCTACTTATCAGCAGCCCGTTCGACCCCAAGGCGCTTGTTACCCTCGAGGTCAATATCAATCGGTTTACAATGCGCCTAAAGGTTCTACTCATTACCCTCAGCCGCCAAGCTATACTTACATTCCACAGCAAAATCTTTATGCTGCTCAATTAGGACCTAAATATACTCATAATCAGTATTATGGTCCTCAACCTCCGTATCCTGGTCCTCAGCCGCTGTATCGGCCGAACTATCCGGCTTATACCCCTTATGGTCCGAATCCGTCAGGACAGAACCAATGGGGGCAGAGTTACACTCAACTAGGATGGAATGTGGGTAACGGTCCTTATCGAGGACCTGCTATGCCTATCAACCCTAAATTAACTTTTCTCACCACGTTGGAATTACCGGATGTGTCCAAAATAATGAAAGATTCAATCCTTCATAATCCATATCGGCCTCTAGTTCCAACCAAGGTTCTTGGTGATTGCCCCAAGTTTGAGGGCAAGGCTAAAGAAGACCCCGAAGCTCATGTCATGACATACCATTTATGGTGTTCTTCGAATTCTTGGGTGGATGACTCTATTCGACTCCGTCTTTTCCAGGGAACTCTCACTAGAGCTGTTGCTAAGTGGTATATCGAACTTCTTCGTGGTATATTTAAAGATTTCAATACCCCCGCTATGGCATTCCTTACTCATTTCCAGTTACCAGTTCATTATGAAGCCGGGACGCATCTTCTGACATCCTTGAAACAGGACCAGGCTACCCATATCTCGGACCACATGCATGAGTTGAGACAACGTCGTCGCCTGATCAAGTTCGATATTCCTGATCAATTTCTTACTCATTGGTTCATTACCTCTTTTGTCAATTAGATTGCGAAAGACATCTCCATGGGGGCATGTGTTATCGAGGAACAGACCATTGCTCGTGCCCAGTACCTTGATTTAGTGTACTCTCAATCGGGCATTTTGTATGATATCTTGACTGACGCTCCACGACCTGGGACCTCTAAAGCACCGGCTACCCCATCAGTCGACGACGTTATTGGTTCTGTGTCTCAGATTTCACATAAGTCTTCCAACACTGGGAAGAAAAAATCCAATTCTTCCAATGATTCTGCTTCTCAGCCCACCCTAGATTCTGGCAAACCTCGGAGGTCAATTCCGTTCAGGCCAATCCTGTGGACAAGACATCTAAGGGGAGAAAGAAGGGCAAAGGCAAGGCCAAAGTCGATGCCCCAAAACCGGAGTTTTCTAAACCTCGTGATGATGATGGTTCACATCGCAAGCCGAAGTATCCTTGTATGATTTGTGATGAGGAACACTACACTAAGGATTATCCTAGACGTGCCGAAGTTAGTAAATTTCTCAAAGGCACTAAAGGAACTCTGGCTGTCCTCAAAGAACCTTTTCCATCTCAGCAAACACAGATCGTTGATAAACCTGTGCCATGTACACCGTTTAGCTTTCAAGTGTTTATGGTGAACGTTTCTGCACCCGTTTCCATCGCTACTCGGTTGAAAGATTATGTTGGATCACGACAGGCAGTCGAGAAAGAGATCGCTGATGGTCCTCCTCCCCCACCTGCCTCTGGTCCTCTTGAGATTGAAAGGCCTAGTGCTGAACCCGTTGTACGACCACCTTCTAAGGGTGTTCTTCGGAAATATTCCTATAATCCTAATGATCGTCCTACTCAGCATTACAGTATTGTTGAGGATTTAGCATAGGCGCCATCCGGGATGTCCGCGTTGGAAGTTCTTCAGAGTTGTCTGTCTCAACGGAAAGCGTTATTATCTATGATCAGCGGAATTGTTATTGCTGATTCTAGCCTTCTCTCTTTCGACTTAGAGAATTTTGTCCCCCAAATTCTGCACCAGATTGCGCTTGTCATATAAGTCCGCATTAACGGTCTCAACATCCATAGAGCCATTGTGGACGAAGGTGCATCCACTTGTGTCATGTCATCCACTGGCTGGAAAGCTATTGGCTCTCTAGCTCTCACTTCGTCACCCAATGCCCTTGAGGCATTTGATGGAAGGGAATCGAAACCCTTGGCTGTTCTCGCCAGCTTTCTGATCACGTTACAAGGAAGGACGATCAATGTCGAAGTAGAAGTAGTTGACGCTAAGCTCAATTACAATCTTCTACTCGATCGCAGTTGGACTGACGCTATGCTGTGTGTTCCGTCCACCCTCTTTCATCTTCTAAAGTTTCCACATGAGGGAAAAATAATTACTGTCGATCAGTTGTCGTTCTTTACCTCATCTTCTGAGAACAATGTTCCATACTTGGATCAGATTCCTTCTCCCCTTGACAACATAGGGCCCAGTCTCTTCAAAGTCCCTACCCTCATGGGTATCTTTCCCCTTCTGCCACCAAATACCATTCAAGTTAATATGGCCTCTCGGTCAGATGACCCTTGGATTGTCCCTTTACCTGAACAGGTTGACTCATTTGGGGATTCGATGCCGCTTACTCCAATTGAAATCAATTATTGTGAACTTCTAGCTACGTTAAATTCTCCCCCTTCTGAAGATGCTCCTTCGAGCATGTCTCTCGACGTTTATTCTCAATACCCCTGGCTTGGCGATGCAGATTCGCCTGATCCTTTGAAAGAAGTGTTTCCATCTAATGAGTCCACCGTAGAATCCATGTCTCTCGAGGAATTACTGTGGAGGGATGGGCATCATCGTTCCTTGTCTATGCCTTGCCTCGGGGCAATGTATAATTGTCTTGAGTGTTTTGCGTCTCAAGTTCCTTCTTCGCCACTTCAAATGCCTATCTTGACTCACGAAGTCTTCACTGAAGGTAACTTGAGTAACATCACCCAGACGATGCCTATCTACATTTCCGTGAAATTGGGAGTTGTCGAGAACATCCATGTCGGATTCTCTTGTTCTTTCGATGAAGTCCAAGTGTACAGTAGCCTCTTTTGTGAATTCTATGATGTTTTTGCTTGGTCTTACGAAGAGATGCCTGGAATTGATCCCAGTATTGTGCTGCATGAGATTCCCACCTATCCTGGTGCGAAGCTTGTTCACCAGCGTCTTCGTCCAATGCATCCTTGGAAAGTCGCCGCCATAAAAGTTGAAGTTGAAAAACTTCTTAAAGCGGGTTTCATTTATTTCGATCCCTCTGACAGAGTGGGTTTCTAACATTGTTCCTGTGGATAAGAAGCAGGAAAAAATTCGCGTCTGTGTTGACTATCGTGATATTAATCGAGCCTGCCCTAAGGATAACTATCCCACCCCTTTCATCGAACAGATCATTGATGATTGTGTGGGGAATGATATTTTTTTCCCTTATGGACGGATTCTCTGGCTATAATCAAATCAATATTCTCTCGTCCGATCAACACAAGATCGCTTTTATCTTTCCTTGGGGAACATTTGCATATAAGAAACTCCATTTCGACTTGAAGAACGCTGGGGCTACATTCCAGCGCGCGATGTCTTATGCCTTTCATGATATTCGTCATATTGTTCAACCATACCTGGATGACCTTCTGGCTCATTCAGTTATGAGAAAAGACCATTTCGAACATCTCTGCCAGATATTTCTTCGCTGTAGATGCTACAACATTAGGCTTAATCCGTATAAATGCGTCTTCTGCGTCGATTCCGATAGACTTTTTGGGTTTATCGTCTCCAAAGATGGAATTCGCCTTGATCTGATTAAGGTTGAGGCTATTGTTAATCTCCCCTCTCCATCCTCGTTACACCAACTCCAGAGTCTCCAAGGGAAACTAAATTTCTTATGACGTTTTATCCCGAATTATACCGAAGTAGCCAAGGGGTTCACACAACTTTTAAAATAGGACGTCCCTTTTCATTCGGATGAGATTGCTCAACAATATTTTGATACGCTTAAGACGTTGCTTGTCAAAGATCCTTTATTACGTCCTCCGGATTATCATCGTGATTTCACCTTGTATCTAGCTGCTGACTTCAGTACGGTCGCCATGGTTTTGGTTCAAGATGATGATGATGGTAACAAGCATGTTATTTACTACTTGTCTCGAAACCTTCTCAACCCTGAAACACGTTATGCACATGTCGAGAAGTTAGCGCTGGTTGCGGTCCACGCCATCCAATTTTTCTGTCATTATGTCCTTTTACAGACGGTAACCGTGATTTCTGATTGTAATCCCATGACCTATATTTTGTATCAACAATTTCTGGGGGGAAAGTACTCAAAATGGATCGTTATCCTCCAAGAGTTTGATTTGGAATTCACTATCGCCAAATTAAAGAAATCACTTGTTTTCGTTGATCTCATTTGTTCTCTCTCCGCCGACTTTGCTCCTTATTCCGAGGATCATATTCCAGATGAAACTCTTTTCTTGATTAGCACCCTCAATCCATGGTACGGTGATATCATCGTGTATCTCCAGACTTCTACTTTTAGGTCTGAGCTGACGAAAGATGCGTGACACCGCATTCGGCATCATTTGCAACCTTATCGTATTATTGGAGATACCCTTTATCGTGTTGGAGTCGATTCTATACTTCGCCGATGTCTGACCCTCGAGGAAGCTGAGAAAGTTTTAAATGACTGCCACAGTGGCGCCTGTGGTGGTCACATGTCTGGTTATGCCACCGCACAAAATATCCTTCGTGCTGGCTATTTCTGGCCGTCCATTTTTAAAGACTGCATTGTCACAGTACGCAAATGCCATGCGTGCCAGATATATCAACGTAAGATACGTGCACCACTTGTTCCTTTACATCTTGTCATTACCGTTTTTCCTTTTGCCAAATGGGGCATCAATTTTATGTTGTGTAACCCTCATTCGGCTGGGGGGCATGCCTATATCATCGTCACCGTCAATTATTTTACGAAATGGGCCGAAGCAATGCCTACACTAGCTGTGGACGATAAGAAAATAGCGCAATTCATATTCGATCATGATATTGCTCGGTTTGGTGTCCCTCAAGCCATCATTACTGATCATGGTTCTCATTTTCGGGACTACATGATGTCAGAGCTGACGTCTAAGTTGGGTCTGCGCCACGAAAGATCAACGCTATATTACCCTCAAGCTAATGGCCAAGTTGAAGCCGTCAACAAAGTCCTTTTTACAATGCTTCAACGAAAAATCGGGATCCATAAATCAAATTGGCATCTCATGTTGTTTTCAGCTCTATGGGCTTACCGAACGTCGATTAAGAGTGCAACCGGATTCACCCTGTATCAGTTGGTGTACGGTCTGGAAGCTACTCTTCCAATTGAATGTGAAATCCCTTCAATCAAAATAGCTGTGGAATTACTGCGTAATACTTCACCTGAGGAAGAGCGTCTCCTATATTTAGAGAGATTGGATGAAACTCGTCGCTTAGTTGCCTTGGTCATCGAAGCATAGAAGGAGCGAGTCAAAGCTCATTTTGACTAAACAATTTCCCCTCTTTCTTTTATCGAAGGCGAATTCGTTCTCCTGTACGACCAAGCTCATGACAAGCTAGGGGTAGGTAAATTCCAACCCATGTGGCATGGGCCCTACATCATCAAATGCGTGTTACAGAATGGGGCTTATGAGCTTATTGATTATGAAGGTTATCCCTTAGCGCAACCTAGAAATGGGTTGTACCTGAAAAAATATTATGCTTGAGTCATTCATGCATGACATGTGTACATAGGTGATTTGTTTTTATTTTTGTGCATATTTAGGTTTGATGAGATTTTTGAGATTTTTTGTGCTTATTGGGTCTTGCTGGTTCTGCAGATGTCTATTTCCCCTTATGTCGGTTTCGTGGATGGTGCTTCCCGTAGTACCAGGAACTTGTCTTCGCCAGCCTGGGTAATTTATGATCCTGTTGGTGAGTTGATTAACTTACAAGGTATTTTTCTAGGACCAACTACAAACAATGTCGCTGAATATAGTGTTGTTTTGGAACTATTAACTGAGGTAGTTAACCTCGGCATACGCGCATTGCTTGTGAATTTAGATTCACAATTTCTTGTTCTTCAACTTAACGGTCATTATTTGATTCGAAACCCATGCATTTTGAGATTGTATTTGCGTATTTGTTTACTTGAAAGACATTTTGATTTCATCACATATCAACATATACCAAGACCAATGAATACATTAACTGATGCAATAGCTAACATTGTGATAGATAGACATTTGCACAATTTATAAAACATCATCATATGTAAATAGACCCATGTAGAAAATAGATCTATATATATATATATATATATATATATATATATATCGACTGTTTGTAGCGTGTGCATCATAAAAACCCAAAAAAATATATATGTCTGTTTCAGTTACATTGCAAGACAACATGTCTCTAAAAAAAATATGCAGAAATAAAAATCCTAGGTGACTAATCGGCGTGTTGCTCATGATAACACGTCACCGCCCGTACCAACCGCCTCAGAAAGCGGTGGATACGACTCGGCACCCCTATAATATGCCTTTGATAAGCCCAAGGCACATCATCAAAGTGAGCATAGTCTGAGATCCCACAGGCGATCCCCTCTAGGTTCTGTACTATCTCCTCCTCGCCACCCTCACCATGAGAATCGAAATCACGAGGAACTCGCCTCGCTATCGGCGACATACCTGCAGGTCACTCTAGGCCAACATCTACATACATATAAGATTAGCTGTCAGAACATGCATATATACCAAAAAATCATAAAACTCATGAAAATAAAAAATGATTCTCACCTAGCTCTTCGTCCCAATCCTCTCCCTCCGGGAGCAGGAGGTCTGGATCACCAGTGAAGTCTATACCAAAGTAAGGTCAATCCTCCACAACAATCAGTTTTAGTCGAAGCCAATAAAAAAACTCTGGCCTCCAGGACATCGGTTGGCCACCCCTTGCTCTATGCATTAGCACAGCCCATCGGGCCATCCGTGGTTCTCTGAGTGGTGGCATCAGGACAATGACCTCCTGACGCTGGAATATGGGTAGTCGTTCCAAGAAGAACGATATCAAAATAGATCCATACCCAAACTGCTTTAGTTTGGTCTTCTTGCACTTGGTGAGCTGCCGCTTAATGTTAATAGTCACGGCCTCTGCCCAGTTGAAGAGAGTCAAGTTCATGCACTCTGAGGAAAGAAACAATTGTGTCTTTGTGGCCTCATGCAGTGCTTGTGATCCTGCAGCCCGCATGATAGTTTGCAGCACTACTTTTAGTGCCAGATCAAGGATGGTTTGGATGTCAAATTTTCCACTCCCTGTTCCTTTTCATGCCCCTCGATACACCCTGTCGATTACCATTCCCATGCTTTCCCCGGAAGGACGGGTACCGGTCAAGATAGGGACTGCACCCCTACGCAACAATCCAGTGATAAAATAAACATCAGAGACTTTGAGTTCAAGTTCATGATCCCGAAGCACACACTTTTCTTGATCCTCGTCCCAAATGCTTATCAAATATTGAAGCAGTTCCTGCTGAGCTCGGAGGCATGATGTTAGGAATAATTTCTTTAACCCACATTCTCTGAGGGAGTTCATGCATCGTTCATTCTCCATGGCCAATTCAGCCTCTTCACTGTGTTCTCTTTCTTTCCACTCAATCACCATTTTTCTACTTGGCACTTGCACACATTGTTCATATGAACATTGTTAGTGTTCTTGGGCATCGAAATTTGAAAATAAATGGTTTCATTTTTCTTAAAATTAGGTGATTTTTTGGGTTGCGCGATTGGTGCGACTGTTTAGCTAACAGTGGCACCAATGGACGCGACCGCTGTGTAAAAAGTGAGCGATTGGCGCGGGTTTGTGCCCGAAACCCGCGCAAACCGCGATGCCCTAGATTTTTCAAATCCCGCTCATTGGAAATCAAAATGACAGATAAAGGTAATGAAATTTAGCTTAAAAGATGGAAAATGGTGTTGGCTCTTACCTGAGACTGACGGAATCAAAATTGGTTCACTGGATCACTCGCAATCGTCGCCACAAGATCGCAAGGAAAATGGACCACTATTGCTCCACAAAGAGGTAAATGTGAAAAGAAAATAAGTTTTTACCACTCATGGAATTTTATAACTTTTCAAAATCTTAAATTAGGTTTTAAAAAATATTTTTCGATTATTTCATCATATTATTGTCGAGAAATACATTTTACACACGTCTTTTTGTGCAGCGAAAGGTTTTCACATGGTTATGACGAAGAAACGAGTTCTATTTTATACTTTTTCGGAATTTTTATAAACACGAAAAAGTCACTATTGGAGTCACCTTTCAGCTCTTTTTTGACTCTCTAAAACTGAAAATACTTCCGAGTTGCTTGTTGTTTTGAACTCGTTAAATTGGCTGTGAAACGAAATTTACGAAAAAGTAATACCTTAGGCTATTGCAACAAAGAGGTTCTCTCAGACACGGTTTTCTACCTTTTCGGATCTGTGAGACTACCTACGAAAAGGAACTGCTGCAATTTTCTTTTCCGCTTTCTTTTCAAACTCTCTAAACATGAAAAGATGCCGAGTTCTTCCTTTTTCAGATTCGTTAAAAACTGATGACATCGGATTCCGTCGTTATGATGTTACCCGAGTTCCTCATTCATAGGGCTCATAAAACGTATTAGGTTGGATTTGTCCAAAGGACAGACTTACATCACAAGCATATGCTATCCCCTTCAAGCTTGCTTTCAAAAATAATTGGGGAACTTGCCAGAAATGGTGGGGGAAAATGGAACCAGATTGTAGTCGTGTTGGCAGTATGTCACTCTTGAACATGGCACTTGTCTACATTCGTGTCGGGTTGGGGACATCTGACTTTGTCATTCGTTTGCCTCCATGGGTTTGGGTAATATCTTTTGACCACTCATCTGGTCTTTGCCACATCACCATGACATCAGATCCCTTGATGTCAAATACTGCCAAATCCAGTGTCGTGTCGCTGATATGTTTAAGAGAAGTGTGCCTCTGAAGTTTTCAACCTCCCTCTGATTCTCTGTTGTTCTAGATTCACAAACTTCATATCCATCTGTCTCGTGTCGATGATGTGGGAGACATTATGGCCCACCTTTGATTAGGTCACTTCCTGTCGACTTCAGATCATTATCTAGGAAGCTGATCTAGAGAATCCCTTCAGGTACCTTGGAGCCTGCATGCCTCAATGGCAGGTTCTTCGCATTCGATGCAAGGTTTACATCATTGCCCTTCGATCGGATGACTCTGCTGGTGTTTGACACCAGATCATTGTTCACATTCCGTGGATTGTACCTCTTGTACCTTGAGGACCATTGTCATTACTAGTGGTTTCTCTCGCGTCTGTTAACAGCTCTCATTATTGGTTGGTAATCAGAAAATTTTCTTGCATGTTCGACTTCAAATCACATATTCGCATGCTTGAATTTGTACTTTGTTCAGGTCGAGATGGAGCGCAAAACCCTGGGTTTTATCTGATGAAATCTAGGCTACAGGTTCTTTGTGGATTACTATGACTTATTACATGACTCTTCTGCTTGGATGGCTGCGACCATACCTGAGTATATTTGTTGATCCCTATTTCTAGATGGCTGCATCCATACCTCGGATCTCAGTTTTTATGTATTCTATTATGGATGGCTGCGCCCATACCACATGTCATGTATCAGAAATATCAGTTGTATTTATACTTGCAGGTCTTGCGACAACAATGTTTGGGTCGAACGCGTTCTCATAAAGCATTTCACCCCTCCCTCTCTCTCAGACCTCATGCTTTAAGGGGCATCTGTTACACAACATTTTGTCATTGTCCCTGCAATCCCTCGTCCTGCATATTGGAGGATCATTTCTGTGACCTGTGAGCAGTGTCATACTTTGAAAATACCTTCTTTGCATCCTTATGCATAAGGACATCATTTCTCCTATTGAACATTTCCTCAAAAAGCAGACAAAAACCTATGTTTTGGCCTTGACGTGGGTTGCCAGTTCACCCCTCACGCAAATGTGGTAAATTTGCACTAGATTCCGCGCCACTTGGCGCTCTGTCTCTGTGTAGTGCTCGCGTCGGCTATTTTAGGAATTGTTTTTAACAAATAGAGGTGTAATTTTCCTTCTAACTACCTCAGGGATGACTCATTAGAAGTGGTTAAAGTTGATGAGCCACGAATCTCTCCCTTTAGGTAGTGGTTTTTTACCTCCCATGGAACACTCCTTGAAGATAGGACTCCATTCCATGATTATAGGGATCCTAATCTCTCCCTCTCCCTCTATATAAACATGCCTTTTCCCTTTATGAAAGCTAGCTGAACATATAGCCAAGAAGCTGAACTTGGAGAAGAGATACTATAGTTGAGTAATTGCTATTGAGAAGGTAGAACCAAGGAGAATTCTGGAGAGAGAGCCCCGTTCGAATTCTCGACGAGCCTTTGTGAGATGTGCTCCACTAGAACACTGTTGGATGAGACCGCAACATCGAAGCTTGGTTGTATTCTTCCTTTCTTTCATCAATATACTGGACTATGGTGTTGGTTCCATCATTGTGCTATGTTGATTGTCTGATGCAATTGATTTAGTCTTCTTCGATTGACTAATAGTTATGAATGTGAAATAGTATGTTGTATATCGTCATTGTTTCTTTCGTGTGTGCAGGTATCCGAGCGTGAAAGCGAGTGGATTGTGATCTGTCAAAACAGGAGCGAGAGGCAGCTACTCTTTCTAACGACAACAACAACGTAGGACCTCCGGTAAGTCATATATCGAATCTTCATCCATTCGTTAACTGTGAATCAATGTTATAGCTTGTCTCGTTTGTGGCTAGACCCACTCTACGGCTAGTGGGATCGCCTCTGTCCACAGAGGGGATTTACCTCACCAACACTATGTATAACATTTCGTATGTAATTGGATGGTAGTGTTGCATGGAATATTATTATTATGTCATATTGTTCGATGTAATGTTTAGATAGAAAATTATTATTATAATACACTGTTGAGATTTAACCATACACCATATACATTATATCGTTACAACATAATTTTGAATATATATAAATTTTTTATAACAAAGGGGAAGAACTTCCGCGAGCTCAAACCTAGGGTTGCGAACCCCCAACATAATATTAACACAAAGGATTTTAAATGGAGAAATATTATTGTGGTTATAATGTTTTTAGGTTCCAAGAGTGTTTAATCCTTATCTTTGGCCTGTTTATTTTTGTATGTAAGTTGTTTTTGGTGCTTGATTTTGTAGCGACCAGCGGATTTTTTTGGTCATGTTCTAGAGGTAAATACGTGGTAGGAAAAAAACTTAGTTTAGTATCAAATTATCAATTTTGTAGCAAGATTTTGGGGGATTTTTTTATTACTTTAGTTTAAGTTTTGGGGAGAATAATAAAGAGGTCACTATCTTGGAGGCATGACCTAGAGATCTAGTCCACAGTATACGAATTTAGTTATCAATTGGTTGTTTTGTTTCCCTTCTCAGTCTTTTATATTTCATTATAATTGAAACTTCATTTAAATAATTCATGCTTGATTTAAGTTTAGTTTTTATTTAAATTTTGTCATTCAAACTTGAACATTTATCCATATCCAATTCACTTTAAAAGATCCTAGATCAAGTGGAATCATAAAAGATTTCATGGCAATTTGTGAGTGTGCATGAAAACCAAGAGAAAATTCAAGCAAGGTGAAGGAATACTTGTTGAAGACAATAAAAAAAATTGATCAAGAAGCTATAATCAAAGAAGATATGTTGTCACATGCGGAAGAGAAAAATCCTTTTAGTTCTGATAAAGAGCTTTGTGAATATTTCATTGCGATGAAGGCCATGGTTGATGAAATGTAACAAGAATGGATGCGTTTAGAGAGGGAAGTTCACCGAAGAAGGAAGTTAAAGATGAAGGAAATTATGAAAAATTGAAAAGGTCCCTCCTCCTCCTCCTTCAAGTCCTCCTTCTCCTCCTTCTCCATCTCCTCATGGAAAATCCACTTCAAAGAAGCAATCGTCGAAGTTGGATATTTAATTCGACTTCATAGTCTATGATGGTGAGCTTAATTTTGAAAATATTGACAAATGGATTCACCAAATGGAAGTCTATTACTATGTACAATATATCATTGATGACTAGGTAGAAATTTAGTTGGCCTCTGTTTTATTGGAAGGTACTACGTTAACATTAGAGAACTTTTGAGGTCTAAAATGGGCCTCCTAAGAAATATGTAAAACCAAAATAAACTTTATAGGAACCAATGGGATTCAATATGATGATGTAAACCATGGGGGATGATGCACAATTTTTGGGGTAAAAAGGTAGAAATATTAAAAAATAATAAAATAATAAAACTACTTTTTCAACTTGTATTTTTAAGTCATCTCCCTAGTTTTTTACTCGAATTTTGAGCAAGAATACTCGTTGTATGAAAAATTTAATTACTCAGCCAAGGAGTACCCATGTTCTATACTTTTGATGGACCTTGCTACATGAAAAATGGGAAAATCATGAAAAAACATGATTGCAATCACATTTTTCATGTATTTCTCATTTTTCGTGTGGCAAGGTCCATTGAAACTATGCAGCATGCGCACCCCTTGGATGAGGAACCAATTTATATATCCAACGAGTGTTCCTACTCGAAATTTGAGTAAAACCATAGGTAGATAAGTTGAAAATACGAGTTGAAAAAGTAGTTTTTTCTTTTTCCCCTCTAAAATTTGATGATGTAATCTAATATTATTTAATTATTTCCACTATTGTTTTATAATTTCCTTAAGAGGCCCACTTTAGACCTCGAAATTCCCCTAATGTATGTTGGGAGACTACAATTCAAGAAGGAAAAACTCTTCCCTCATGGTTTGAATTTACATCAACTTTAAAAAATCAATTATATCCTTTGGTATATGCGCAAAAGGAAAAAATAGAATGGAAAGCTATGTAGCAACATAGAAGCCAAGGTGTGAAAAACTTTACGTAGGAGTTGAATAAAAAGGAATTGGATTTAAATATTCCACTTAATACAAAAGAGACTCTTTCGAAGTATATTGGTAGCTTTCTTGGGTATATCCACAATACTATTTTTCTATTAAATCCATCTGCCTTGGATGAGGTTTGTGTAAAAGCGGCCTATATTGAAGTAGGTAAACAAGGTGGTGGAGTCTTTATAGATTACATTCTATCAAACTATGATAAATAAAAAGGAAAAGAGAAACAAAATATAGCAACTTTTATGACGAAGGGCAATGTGAAACTTTCTTGCACCCATTGTAAGAAAGAGGGACACAATGATGATCACTATTGGAAGCTATTTATGGAGTTGAGGCCTAAATTGTTTTGAGACAATAAGGGCAAGTATATGGTGGTAGGAACAATCCAATGGGATCTGAGATTAGACTCTGGAAATGAGGCATAAGTCACGACTATGGGTTTGGAAGGTATATTGTTTTCACATGTTGGTTTTGGTTCTTTTATTTTTCGTTTATTTGTAACAAAGAGGAATCAGATCTTACACATAAAGGTGGTAACCAAACATGTAATAGAAGATACTCTGTTTGACATTGGTTCTCGAGCCAGTATGGTATCTGAGGTAGTTGTTCAAAAATTAAATTTGGAAGCAACATTGCATCCTAAACCTTAGTTTCTTAGATGGGTGTGTAACAACATTAAGTTATAGGTAACTGAGAACTGCAAGCTTAGGTTTTATATTACATCTAGATTTTTTGATGAAGTTGAACTAGATTTGGTTCCACTTGATATTTGTGGAATGATGCTTAGAAGTCCTCACGTGTTGAACAAGAAGATTATATACTGCATAAAGACAAACAAGTATCACCTTTTCAAGGAATGAATAGAGTATATAATTTGAGCTCATCAAAATAAGGATGATTCTTCGCTGCTAACTACACGGAAGTTAAAAATACTTGAAAATGTGAGTAATATTTTTTCACTCATATCTACAAATGTGGACAAAGAAGTTGTTCAAGAGCATGGGAAATATTTGTGGAGCCTTTCAAAAGGATTAAACATGTTAGTTTGTTTTTATTAGTATATTTTTATTTATTAATGTTGCTAATGTATTGTTCATGGAAAGTGGTTGAAGTAAGACATATTAAAGTGTGTGGGAAAGTGAAAAAGGCTAACAATATGGTTTTAGTTTTCATTATTGTTATGAAACCTTTTATGGATGATCCAAATACTTAGTATATGGTGAAAATATAGCAAACATGCACGAAGTCATATCCCACACTTAGTGTTTGATTAATAACCGTTTAGAGGCCCAAAAGCCTCTCACTGGAGAGTATTGATCTAAGAGGATCCTAAAATTTACTAAATGAATGAATATTTAACAATCTTTCCCATGGTGTTTCTAATGCCTGGGAGACAACGCAATAATTCATTGATGATATTAGAGTCTAAGAGTGGTTTCTTTTTTCCTCTCACACATATTTCAAGGTGGTAGATACCAACATATGGTCTCGAAGACATGGTAACTTGAAATATTATTACACCCTCTTAAGTTAAAACTCGAGAGTGAGGTTGACATTATTGGCCTTGCTTCCCTGCACCCTGATTATATTCTACCCATTTTTGTGCACCCCAATGCCCATAGCCTCGTTGATGTGGAATTTTAAAATAAATGGAAAAAAAAACAACGTAAACCACAAGTCATCCACATAGGTGACTTGACTGAGTAATCCCCTAAACCAACACTGAATTCCATCTCCTTCTTTCCATTGTACCAAAGGGTTAATGATGGGACCAAACCATAGGAAAATAGAGATCGAACATGTAATAAAAGTGGAGTCCCGCCTCCTAGGAAAGAAAAACACCACTACATAGCTGAAATGAGGGGACAGGAGCTAATGACTTGTTGTTTATCTGCTTGGTATAGTTCACAAGACACAAACCAATAGAGGGAACATAGTATTGAATTAAAATTCTAAGAGAAGACAATATCCAACTTTATATGAGATGTTGATCATGTCAACATTTTGCTAAATTCTGTTAAATTCTGATAAGAAATTCCCTTTTTAAACCCCCTCTGCGTGGCCTAAAAATCGTTTTTCTGCCTATCGTTCCCCTCCTATAAACTCAAAATTGCATTAAAAAAGGCCAAAAACCCACATTTGAAAATATCTAAGGTTTGGCACCTTTCGGCCCTAGCCCCTCAATCTTTTTATCCACGTAACCTTGGTGCTAGACCAAGCTGTAGCCCAGAGAGTGCTTATCACAGGGAGATATCGGGCGCAGTACTATCCATCGATTTGTACAGATCGGACGGCTCACATTGATCAGCGTTGCGCTCGTGGCCCAACCCTTTTCCCGCTCTGATCGCTCGTCCACCGTCCGATCAAATCATAAATCAATGGTCCGCAGCTCAACCGCCTTTGTGGTCCCCGCGCCCAAAAACACTGTTCAAAAACCGATGGTATCCATCGCAGCGCCTTTGGAGGGCGAGCGGTATTTTCCATTTCGGAGTGATTCCACTCAGCGTATGACACGTGGCTCCGTCACTATTTCAAAACCACCCCCTCATCGCACGTTATTGTTCGGAATTTGACCCGGTGCGATATTCATGTCAACCGTCCGATCTGGGGCTCTCCATCCAACGACCATTGCACTCTAAAGATGCGTAGAAATTAACCCAAGGTATCCGTACCCTTGGCCCGCTAATTGGTCGCCCCCCGATATATTTTCCACCGTCGATCTCCTCCTGAGATCGGACGGTCCAGATTTATTCGCACGCCCGCTGTTGACCGGTCCCGCCACGTCACCATTCCACGTGTTTTGTCACGTTTTCCTCCGTCCCCCTATATTTTTCATTCGAAGGTCGAAATGTTAAGTTTTCACGTTTAATTTTCTGCATTCCGCCAACCTTCACCAGAGAATTTCTCCGCCATTTCGCTGCATTTTTCCACCATTTATCCAAGCTACGCTATCATCCTCATTATCCTTGTTGCATCCACCTTCTCGTGCATTTGTTTTCTTGACGATTTTGTGTATTTTGCAGGGTACGAACGGCGGTAAACAACCATGATTCACAGTCTTAATCACAGTAGTAGAGAACACTGGAAAGGACCATTTTTCAGAGGCTAGAATTATGGAGAAAGGCCTGGGAAGCTGTTACGACATGACCTACATTAAATAAACAGGGTTAAACTCTGTCAAACCCTCCAGAGTCATTCAAAGCACAGATTTCGCGATCGAAGACATTAATATTGCAGACAGAGAGTATCAGTGAAAGGTAGAGTACCAGATCAGAGACCCCGCAGATCACTCAGAAGATTTATGCACAAAAAACAATACCCTCAAGGTTTTATTTCAGCAAAATTTCCTCTCCAGGAAAGGACAGACTGCCCATGAGGTTTTTATTTCTGTACCGTGTTCCTGAAGAGACTTACACCCAGTGCATTTATTTCAAAAAGCAGGTCACATAGTACATACAACACTACAGAGTCATCAAGCAGTATGGGCGTGCACGTTTCCTCCATCCTGTCTTAAAGAGACAAATTAATGTTCATCATCGACTTCCTTTACAAGTTTTCTTTTTCCCCTATAAAACCCCCAAAGAACAGAATTTTGAGGGTTCCAGATTTTATCAGAAAATTATGCAACAAGAGGATTTTTGTATGCATTTTGTAAAATCTCTCATATGAATGTACAGAGCCCGTTGGGTTTCAATGAGGAGGAGTTCCGTCTTTAAAGAGGATTTTGGTCTTTGGTGTCTCACAATGTGTGACTTTCTCTTATATGTGCTAATTCAATTGCTCATTTCGTTTCATCCGCTTTCTTGTATCATGTTTCTGGAATGCGAGTGACTCATTGATTTTTGGTATGGATTTATCCTAGTTGATACCCATGCTCGGATTAGTCAAGCGCTTTAAATATGGCTCAGGCATGATATACTGTTCCACTGTTCACTTCAACCATATTTCTGCTATATTAGTTTCTTTGGGAGGTTATTTTTAAAACGCTATTGTCATGTATGGATTCTTAAATTGGTAAGCCCATTACATGGTGATAATGTGTATCTGGATATCATCTCTATGACAACTAGTGTTATATTAATATTTCATACAAAGCAAACACCTTCTTATAATTTATTTCTATGACATATCTTTTGAATCGACCCTCTTTACAGTAAGCTGCCTCTGAATTGTCTGATGCTTTTATATTGGAGCTTTGCACATTGCCTCTACAGTACTCCTTTTCATGTGTCAGTTTCTGAAGGTCTTGGTCCCATTCAAATTAATATTTCTTGTTTTTAGGAGATAGCATGAGAGCCTCTTGTTGATAACTCTCCCTGTTATACCATATGATCGTTGCTATATAAGATGTCCTAGGCACTGGTCTTTCACAACTCAAGGCTGTCTCTATGAGTGACAACATGAGAAATGGGTAAGAACAAAACATTCAAACAACATAAATACTATGAAACAAACTATCAAGGAAATCAAAATCACCTCTGAAATCAACCTAAAAAAATGGGAATTCCATACCATAGACCAACATCAAAGTCATGCACCTTCTACACTTCTTATTCCACACCATCCTGATTGTGATGACTCAACCCTTTCCCGACACCCTAGTCCCAGTTTTTTTAGACATGTTTTTTTCCAACCAAAGGTTTGCACGAGAAATAGCCATGTTGATAGGTAACTTATCACATCAAAATCCAAGATCTAGACATGTATATTTTTCCATAACTCTACCCTTCCACCATTGAAGACAGAGATAATGATTCCTCGAAAGGTAATAACCATTAAATTAAACATAACGTTGCAGTGGGGGGGATGCCACAATGGACCCCTCTTTATTGGAATTGGGATTTTATGGGGTGAAAAATTCCCCCTACCCATAAGTCCCTCATTAATATGGTCATCCATCCCCATCGAGGAGATTATTAGTAATATTATTTATATAAATATCACTATATCTATATATAAAAGAATTTATATTGTAATATCATTAATACCCTTTTGGATGTTTTATAATTTATAATTTAATTTTTTAATGCTACATATATATCGTGTACACGCCAATACATCAAAATATTGAATTTGATTGTAAATGCTAAATTTTTATATGTTTATTAATTATATCTAAATATGAAGTTCTAAAATATAATTTTTATAAATATGAATTATTATTTTAATATTTATAATGTAAAGAATATTAGTTATAACTATTATCCACATTTTTAATATATTTTTCATCTATATATTTAAAAATAATTTTTATTATGTAGCATAAATTCATCTAACTTTAGTTATCTCTCCAAGTGTAAAACATTATTATTTAAATATATTTTGATGTGATTCTATGATCTTTTCAAAGATAATTTGTTTGAAATTGTATTAAAATAAATAAATTACAATATAATAAATTGAATTGGAAGGAATTAATACTTTTACTACATTTTACTTTTTATTCTCTTTTTAATTTATATTTTTTGATTTCTTCATCCTCAAGATACACTTTATATTCATTATGAGGGAGTTGTAGTGTCCACAAATAAGTGTAAAAATCTAAATGTTGACTCAAGATGAGAGAGATGTTGTAATATCCATAAAATGAAATAATAAATAAAAAATAATAATATGATAGGCTAGGTTGTAGAATAAATAATAATAATAATAATAATAAAAAGTAATAAAAAATTAATTTTATTTTGTTATATGGTACCTTTGTTTTTATTAATAAAGCCATAAGGTGTAGAATAGATAGTGATCATCTTTTAAGATACTCAATGGTGAAAGGTTCACATTTTGAAACTCTATGTGAAAAATTTTAGTCACGACAAGTCCTATTCATGGGAGATTTTGATGAATTAAATGCCCATGGGTTGTGGTTTCTGAGGCCAAAGGTTAGGTGCCATTCATATGAAAACTGACATTTAAAAACAAAAACAAAAAATAACGAAATTGTTTTTATTAGTAAAATTACTAACAAATCTCTCTCCACAAATATGCATCACCTTAACTCAAATTTAAATATAATGATTCATATTTATAACCATGTATGATGAATAAAAATATAAAACATTATTAATTTGTTAAATAAATGTACATTAAAAAAAAACAAAATTGTGATCTATATACAAATATTTTAGTCCCAAGGGGCACTCTAGAGGTAGATGTGAAGTTCTAATGTTGTTGCTAGTTGTTCTTGATCACTACAGTTGGGGTGAGGCTCATTCCTTTATGGTGATGCCCCCGTAAGCAAGGTAAGCAAGGTTAATAGTTTACTCTCTTTACTATCCATGAAATGTGGGGAAGTACTCCTACATTTCCCATGCTTTCAAATATATATATATATATATATATATATATATATACCATTGTATTTCATATATAATTTTATTTAATAATCATTTAAAAATTCAATATCTACAATAAACTCATTTTTCTAAATCATATTTCTATCTATTTACCTATCTATCTAAATATTCAATACTAAAACAAATTAATAACTTATAAAACATGTTATATATATATAATAGAGAGGGAGGGTCAATCTCACGACATAGATTGACTTTTGAGGCGTACCCTCCACTGATCCACTGAACATTAAGGATACATTAGGGATACATAAATATCTCTAAGAGTAATAAATGTACAGTCACTTAAGTAGAGTATTGGGTTAAAATTACTCTGATATTAAAATATAAATTGTTAGATTTGACAAGGAAGATTCCAAAGGGGCATAAACAATATTATTAATAATTAGGGTAGATGCATATTAAATCTATATCTACCAAGTGTCTATAGGATAAAATTTCTTGAGGTACAAAACATTCCTCAAGTTTTGGACTCGAATTAAGATTGATTTTATTATGAATATGGTTTTCCATATATTTATATAAATTAATGAGCGGAAAACGTTTATGAGGTTAATATAAAAACATTATAATTTATCTTAATAATTAATTATATTTATAGGGTTAATATAAAAGTGTATCCAAAAATGTAAAAATACAATTAATACTACCAAAGTCTAATAACACTTATAACTTCAATAACTTTAATAAAATATTTTAGCAACAACAACAACATTAGTATTTATAATGTTAATTGGTTTAATAAAATAGAATATTATAATATTAAATATTAACTAAACATGGATAAATATAAATATTTTTCTTTTATTTTTATTAGTTTTTTTTTGTGTTTTTGTAGAAATCATCCTTTTTTTTCAAGGTATTCTACAACTCTCTCAACCAAAAAATATGGTCAGAGTGAGGCACTTAGAGCTAATAAATCTATGATCACTTATTTTCCTTTTTTGAGCAATTAATATAAGAATTTGACCAACATAATATATATATGTGTGTGTGTGTGTGAAGTTATGCACTTAGCTTGACATTAAATAAGGATTACATAAACATAAAAAAAATCTTCTCAAGAGTCATACTCGACATGATATTTCAAAAACAAATAAAGTTGTACTGCTTTTATCATTATTATATTTTATACAATTTGACATCCTAAGGATATTTTAAATAAATTTAAATTTGATATTCATATTTGATATTATATAATATTTTAATAATATTTTTAATAAGCTTAAAATTAATATTTAATTATACCCTGATTGGGGTGGATCAAGGTATACACCATGTAAGTGTTCACCACCACCTAAGTTACACCATGGAATCAATGCAATGGAGGATGGGAATTAAGTTTTATGTTTGTAAGTTATAGAGTATTGGATCTCGGAGTGTTTGATCACAGTTTGGTATGAGGTGAGGAATTTGAGATGTTATGTGATCTTTCTTATGTAAAAAGAGGCAAATGACCATGACTCCATCTAACAAAAAGATTGTTTTCTTTTTCTTTGGCGAAACTACAAGGAGATACCCAAATATATGATGAAAAAACTTATGTTAATTTGGGTCAATACGCACAAGTACTGACCATGGAATTATTGAATATGATGAGATATTTGTGGAGAGAGTTGGTGAATATTCACACCATACATGAAAAATTACTAAAAACTATTGTAGAACAAGACCGACTCATTAAAAATTAGTGAAACAAGACGAATCACAAATATTGTAGAAACAACGAGGTAGGAATAAATATGAGGAGAGAAATCAATGTGAAATACCTTTGAATAGATGGCTAAAAGTAAGCAAGACAAATCTAAAGGCGAAATACATAGTTGATTAAAATTTAATTCTAAGCATGGAAAGAAGCCCAAAATGGAGTTACAAGGACATTTAAAAAAAGATCACACTCCCAACACATGATGGGGAAAATGAAGCAGAAATGAAAGCATGTATATTCAATATCAACAAATATTTTAAAGTTTATGACTATTTTACTGAATTGATAGCCAAATTAGATACTTACCAACTACATCGAAAATCTTCCTCATGGCGGGAAGAAGTGAGAGCAATGCATAATTTATAAAGTAAATAATTTACTTAAAAATAATTCCAACGAAACATCAAAAAAAAAAATAACAAAACGTTATTCTAATGATAAAACTAGAGAATTTCATGATTTGAATCTTGCCCAAATGTCATTGGATGAGTTAATAAAAAAATTTACAAATATTTTATGATATATACCATACATAAGGGAAGAAAAAGAAAAAGTAAAATGCTTTATAAGAAATAATTTGTTACTATAAGGCCAAGAAAAGTGATGAGAATATTAAATCATGGCCAAATAATAAGAAGGAAATATTTGTCCAAGGTGGAAAAGGAGGAAAACTTGATCAATTTAAGCAATCTCATAAGGGGAATCATAATTAGAGTTTCAATAAAAATAACAATCAAACCTAAAGGATTCAAATGTAAACTTAGACTGGGTCTAAACAATCTAAATTTAATAATAAAGGATTTAATGGAAAAGAAAAAGAGCCTTTAAAGTGTCACGGATGCGGCGAACCACACCTACTATGAGATTATCTTGAAAATAGGAGATCTATAAAACACTTACTGAACATTCAAGAGGCTTCCACTATCAATGATGTGTCCAGGAATATTTTGCATATTAATGCATCCTTGTAAGAGCTCCAAGCAGTGCATTAATACCTCCCTATCCGAGCCTACTCTAGTCAAGCCTAGCCCACTATAGGCTAGCCTAGACCAGTCTAGCATAACCTGGCCTAGTCAATCATAACCCACTCTAGATAAACATAGCATTTCTTAGCTTACTGTAGCATAGCCCAACTCAGCATAATGTAACCTACACTAGCCTAGCCTAATCTATCCTAGCATTTCCTACCCTA
Source organism: Pinus albicaulis (assembly GCA_034641835.2). Classification (NCBI taxonomy): domain Eukaryota; kingdom Viridiplantae; phylum Streptophyta; class Pinopsida; order Pinales; family Pinaceae; genus Pinus; species Pinus albicaulis. The sequence goes on along the minus strand of CM076579.1, from coordinate 239,356,208 downwards.
GCATTTCCTAGGAAATCTTAATCTAACCTAGCTTAGCCTAATCATTCATAACCAAGACTTTTATAGCCTAGGATAGCCCACTCTAAGCTATACTCGCCTACTCTAGGATAACCAACAAACCAAATATCTACATGTACCTCAAAAAATTCAAGATTTTTGAAAAACTTCCTATCCTACTTTAACCTAGCCTACTTTAGCCTAGCCAAATCTAGCCTAGCCTACTTTGGCCCCCTCTATCAACCTTTAACCTATCCTAGCCTATCCTAGAATACTCTAGATAATCATATGTTACGCTAGACTAGACTAGCCTAATCTAGAAAATCCTAGAAGTCTAGCCTAGCCTTACATTTCTTAGCCTAACCAATCATACTCTAACCCATATTACTCTACTCTTGACTAGCCAAGCCTAGCTTATTCTACTTTCGCCTATGCTACTCTAGCCCAGCTTAACCGACTCTAGCCTAGCAAGCCTACTCTACCTTAGCTTAAGCTACATTAGCTTATCTTATCCAATCCTATCATAACCTATTCTAGCCTAGCGTAGCCTATTTTTACATAGCCTACACAAAGTTAGCCTATTCGAAATTATCCTAGCCTAGCTTAGCCTCTAGCCCAACCTGGCATAGCTTAGCCTACTCTAACGTTTTTAACCCTACTCTAGGATAGCCTATGCGAGGTTAGCCTACTCTACCCTATCTTATCCTAGTTTAGACTACTCTATCCTACTTTAGCTTAATCTGGTCCAACCCTCTCAGTGTCAGCCTAGTTTAGCCTCGACTAGCCTACTCTACCCTAGCCTAGCCTAAGGCTCACCTAGCCTACTCAAGGAAAACCTAGCCTACTCTAGCCTAGCCTAGCTAATCTAGAATATCCTAGCGTAACCTAGGTTAGCCTACTCTATACTAGCATAATCTAATTTAGCCTACTCTAGCCTAACTTGGCCTACGATAGACTAGCCTACTCTACCATGGCCTAGCCTAGCCTAGCCGACTGTAGCCTAGCTTACTATAGCTTATCCTACTCTACCCTATCCTAGGCTACTCTAGCCTAGCCTAATTTAGCCTAGCCTACTCTAACCTTGCCTACCTTAACGTATTATAGCTTAGCCTACTCTAGCTTAACCTAGCATACTGTAGGCTAGGTCAGTATAACCTACTCTAGGATATCCTATTGTAGCCTAGCCTATCTACTCTATCCAAGCCTAGCCTATCCTACTCTATCCTAGCCTAGCCTAGCCTAACATACTTTATCCTAGCTTAACCTAGCCTAAAATACTTTAATGTAGCTTACTCTGGCCTAGCCTAGCCTAACCTACTGTATCCTAGCTTAGCCTAGCGTAGAATAGTCTAGTGTAGCCTACTTTGGCCTAGCCTAGCCTAGCCTACTTTTCCATAAGAGATAATACTCTAGCATAACCTACTAGAGCCTAACCTGTCCTACCGTAACCTACTCTATCTTAGGTTAATCTATTGTAGCCCAAGCTACTCTAACATATCCTTGCCTAGCCTAACCTACTCTCACCTTTCGTAGCCTAGCCTAACCTACTTTAGCCTAGACTACTCTAGCCTAGCCTACTATAGCCTATTGTAGCCTAACTTATCCTGGCCTCTTATAACCTACTTTAGAATATTCTAACCTAACCTAAACTAACCTAGACTACTCTTTCCTATACTACACTATCCTAGCCTATTCTAGGATAGCATACACTAGCTTACACTGGCGTAGCCTACCCTACCCTAGCTTACCCTAGCTTAACCTATTATTACTCTACTCTTTCTTAGCCTACTCTAGTTTACTGCAGCCTAGCCTATCCTAGCTTACTATAGCCTAGCCTAACCGAGCCTTACGCGACCCTACTCTAGCCTAGCCTACTCTCGCCTTGCCTGACCTACTCTTTCCTAGCCTACCCTAGTCTATCCTAGTATAGCCTAGTCTACACTATAGTAGTCTATCTTAACCTAACCTAGTCTACATTAGCCTTGCTTAGCCTAACCTAGCTTACACTAGCCTAGCCTAGCCTACTGTAGCCTAGCATGGTCGAGCCTAGCCTAGCCTATGCTAAGCCTATGCTTTGCTAGCCTATCTTACAGTTTCCTACCCTGGCCTACTATAGCTTATCTTAGCTTACCCTAGCCTAACCTATCCTACTCTAGCCTAGCTTAGGCTAGGTTAGCCTACTCTGTACTAGCATAATTTACTTTAGCCTACTCCATCCTAACTTGGCTTATTATAGCCTAGCCTACTCTACCATGGCCTAGCCTAGCCTAGCCGACTGTAGCCTAGCTTAGCCTAGACTATCCTAGCCTACTTCAAGTTACTCTAGCCTAGCATATCCCACTCTTTCCTAGCCTAGCCTAGCCTAACCTTCTATAGCCTAGCCTACCCTATCCTACTCTAGCCTAGCCTAGCCTAGCTTACTCTAGCCTAACCTAGCCAAACCTAGAATACTCTAGCCTAGCCTAGCTACTCTATCCTAGCCTAGCCTACTCTAATCTAGCCCAACCTACTCTACTCTAGAATAGCTTAGAATACTCTAGCTTACTCTAGAGTATCCTAGCTTCCTCTATCCTAGCCTACTCTAACCTATTCTAGGTTAATGTGGCCTAGCATAGCCTACTGTAGCTTAGTTTAGAGTAGCCTATCCAAGATTTTTCTATTCTATCCTTGTGTAGCTAAGTCTATTTTAGTTTGTCCTAGCCCACTCTAGCTTAGCCTAACCTACTCTAACACAATCTAGATTTATAAAAATTTACATATATACATATTATAGTTGAAACATTTAATAAAAAACATTCAAAATCAATCTAAAAAAATATTTATATTAAAATTTATTTTTCACATATAAATTTAAACATAAAAACATTACCACTTTATATTTATATAAATTCAAACATTTTTTCACTATACATTACACTATTTTAATTAAACAAATATACCATATTATATGGTATCATTAGTAAAATATAACATAATACTTAATAATATTGCAATATTATTAAAAAAAAAAAAAATCATTTAAAAATAATATTGCAATATTAAATTTATTTAAAAAAAATTAATCTTAATATAAAATTAAGATGGAAAATACAAAATCAGAACTACATTTTTATAACATGTGAATAGAATATATATTTGTAAGATGGAAAATCATAATTTAAAATCATTTTGAGAAAGCTAAATAATTTAAATTAAAGCTTCACAGAAATTATTTTTTTATTAAATACGCAACCATAGAAAACTTATTTTGAGAGCAATGGACTAAGCCAAGGAACGACTTGTTCGATGTGCAATAGGTAGTGACGGTTTCAATGAAAAAGATAAACGTACGTGTATTAAATTAGCGTTGAAAATACTCTTGATTATAGATCAGATCCTGAGAAGGAATGTTTAATCAACTGAATTTAATAGCGTTGAAAAGTCGAAAATACTCTTGATTATCAGATCAGTTCGTGAGAAGGAATATTTAATGAAATGAATTTAATTTTTCAAATATTTGGTTATTGACGTTAGATATTCTGACAAAATAACAATTCACTAAATATTACCCAGAATAACCAAGATACAATAGTCGGTTGGGTCAATGTGTTATTTAATTTAATTGAGCATTTGAATAATGGAGGGAGGTTTTTATTAATTGAAGTCTAAAAGAATTGATTGGTATTTAAAAACAGTTTTGTAATATTTTGGCAATGTAGATGTTTGCAAAAAAAAATTCATTAACCCTGTTTCCTGTGCTTTTGAGCGGGATATCGTTCAACAACTTGACATAATTTAACATATTTGTAAAGAAGAAAAAAATGCTAAATTACTTAAACCAAAATATTTCCCCAAATGCCAATGTCTGAAATGATTTGCCAAAGTAATTCCCCAACTGAACCTAAATGTAATTTGTCAAATGTTTTCTGTTACCATAGCAACATCTATCTGAATTACATCTCATTCTTTAAAATTAAAGACGGTAGGTAATGCTTCCCCTGTTGAAGATCAAGCACATCAAATCTATCAAATACGCAGCAAATTAAATCATGCACAAGAAGACACAGAGATTTACCGTGGTTCACCCAACCTCCTGGGCTACGTCCACACAACAGGGCATTGGCAGTCTTTATTAATCAAAACAGGAGATTACATAATTCACACACCCTCACTCCATTGCAAACAATCCGTATGGATACCTGTTATATAGCAGGAGAATCTAACAGCCTCATAAATCCTCTCAACTCAAATTTAGGATGCATTAACTCCCTCCCAACAAACTGGAGCTAATCTAGGAACTAATTCCTAATTTTTGTCACCTACTGGGATTTTGCCTATTTTATCCAAAACAGAAAATCTCAACAATCTCCACCTTGACAATAATTAGCCTGATGCCCTGTTATTATTATTTTATCTCTTCTGCAAGCCAAGAGAAGCCAAACACCAACGCAGCTTCTCCAACAAAACTGGTTTCGTGAACATGTCTGCACAGTTTTCCTATGTATGCACCTTTTCAAGAGAGACTCCCCTTTCAGTGATAACCTGTCTTACAAAATGGTACTTAATTGGAATATGCTTTGATTTACTATGATAGGCCGGATTCTTAGCCAAATGTATTGCACTTTGACTATCACATAGTAACCTGATGTTGTCCTGTAACCTACCAAACTCACCAAGCAAACCTTTCAACCAAACCGCCTCTTTGCAAGCATGCGAAGCAGCAACGTATTCTGCTTCAGTAGTGGATAAAGCAACAATGTTCTGTAGATTTAACATCCAGCTAATAGCTCCACCTGCAAGAGTAAAGACGTACCCTGAAGTTGACCTCCTCTTATCCAAATCACCTGCAAAATCGGAATCAACATATCCGCAAACAAATTCACTACTCTTATTGTAAGTAATACAATAACTACTTGTGCCTCTCAAGTACCGAAGCACCCATTTCATTGCTGACCAGTGTTCTTTACCCGGATTTTCCATGTACCTGCTGACAACCCCAACTGCATGTGAAATATCTGGTCGAGTACAAACCATCGCATACATCAACCATCCTACTACATTAGCATATGGAATTCGAGACATATAATCCTTTTCTTCATCTGTATTAGGACATAAACCCGAAGAAAGCTTGAAATGGGAAGCGAAAGGGACTGACACAGGCTTCACATTATTCATACCAAATCTCAAAAGTATCTTCTCAACATACTTCTATTGTGATAGCCACAGCTTACCATTACTCCTGTCTCTGAAAATCTCCATGCCCAAAATCTGTCTTGCTGCTCCTAGATCTTTCATATCGAATGTCCTTGCCATCTGAGTCTTCAACCTTTTGATTTCATCAATGCTTTTGCTTGCTAAAAGCATATCATCAACATACAACACTAAGATAATGAACATGCCATTTTTCAATTGCTTGAAATACACACAATGATCATATTCACTTCTAACATATTTCTGACTCAACATGAAAGAATCAAACTTCTTATACCACTGCCGAGGCGACTGCTTCAGGCCATATAATGACTTGTTGAGCCTGCAGACAAATTTCTTATTGCGATGCTGAACAAACCCCTCTGGTTGTTCCATATAAATTTCCTCATCTAGATCTCCATGTAGAAAAGCAGTCTTAACATCTAGTTGCTATAACTCTAAATCAAACAAAGCAACTAAAGCTAACACAATTCGAATTGAAACTATTTTAACAACTGGTGAAAAAATCTCATGAAAGTCAATGCCTGCTTTCTGAGAAAACCCTTTTGCAACCAGTCGCGCTTTGTACCTGTCTTCCGTATCATTTACACCCCGTTTCAGCTTGAAAACCCATTTACACCCCACAGTTTTCCTGCCTTTCGGAAGCTCAACCAGATCCCATGTGCCGTTCTTACTCAAGGCCATCATTTCGTCCTTCATGGCTGCTTTCCACTTGTCACTTTTCGAACCTTCTATTGCTTCCTGATAGCACAGAGGTTCATCATCGTTAGCGGTCAAAGCAGCTGAAGTAACATAATCATCATACCTTCTCGGTGGCCGTTTGATTCTTGTCGACCTCCTTAAGGCTGTTTCTGGTGCTTCCTCGATTGGCTGACTACCTCCTGTAGGAACTTCTTGCCGATCAGTATCTGAGACCTGTTCATGATCTAAACCTGAACCCTGTTCATGTTCTGAAACTTGTTCATGACTAGTATCTGAACTATGGTCATAATGACTATCATTAGAAGAGTTTTCAAACTGAATGTGCTGAAAATCAGATACATCATCCTGTTTCAATCTACTATCTACATCTAACTGTACAAGAGAGGATTCATTAAACCTTACATCTCTGTTGATGATGATTTTGCGGGTAGTAGGATCCCACAATCTATATCCCTTTGTTCCAACACCATACCCAACAAAGATATACCTTTTGGACTTTGGATCTAACTTAGTTCGCTGATGTTTAGGCACTAGAGCATATGCATCACAACCAAACACTCTGAGTTTAGAATAATCACAAGGGTGTCCTTTCCATACCTCTTGCGGAATCTTGCAGTCTATGGCCGTCGATGGAGATCGGTTTATCACATAACAAGCTGTTGCTACCGCTTCCGTCCACAACTCCTTTTGCAACCCGTCGTTACTCAGCATACTCCTTGCTCTCTCTAGAAGAGTCCTCTTCATGCGTTCAACAACTCCATTTTGCTGAGGAGTATAAATCGTGGTCTTATGTCTCTCGATCCCTGCATCCTTGCAATAGCTGTCAAACTCCTTGGAAGTAAACTCGCCACCATTGTCAGTTCTTAAACATTTTATTGTTCTACCAGTGCTGTTTTCTACCAATGCTCTAAACTGTTTGAAAACTGAAAAAACATCAGACTTCCTTTTCAACATGTAGACCCACACTTTCCTAGAAAAGTCATCAATAAATGATACAAAATACGACGAACCACCATATGACGCTGTAGGGGCTGGACCCCAAACATCTGAATGGATATAATCAAGTATGCCTTTACTAGTATGTTTGCCTGTTTTAAATTTTTGTTTACTTTGTTTTCCAAACAAGCAATGCTTACAGAAATCTAACTTTCCAGACTTCAGATTTGGAAGTAACTTGCGATCAACCAAAATTTTCAACCCTCTTTCGCTCATATGGCCCAACCTTTGATGCCATAGGCGAATGTAACTACTGTCATGTTCAGACACCGTAGACACATGAACTGACCCTGTTCTTCCTTCTAACTGAAACAGATTTCCTACTTTCTTAGCTTTCATTACTAGTAAAATTCCTTTATAGATTTTCATAACTCCACCTTGAATTACAGTTTTATATCCATTTGTGTCAAGTGCTCCCAGTGAAATTAGATTTTTTCTTAAGTTTGGAACATGTCTCACATCTGTTAACAATTTAGTTGTGCCATCAAACATTTGCAGTTGTATACTTCCTATTCCCACAATATTAGATGTGACATCATTACCCATGTACACGACTCCATCATTAACTGATCTATACGTCTTAAACCATTCTCTATGAATACACATGTGGTTTGATGCAACGGAATCTAACAACCAATGTTGATCATGATTTGACATATTAACAGACAACACTTCGTCGCTCATACCTGAACCAGATGCCGAACCTGTATCTGTCGCATTTGCCTCCTTCTTCTCTGTCGAAGAGTCTCCTTTCTTCTCTGTTTGTTGTCTCTTCTAGCAGTCTTTCTTCAAGTGCCCCGATTTGCCACAAAACCAACACTTCACTTTTCTCTTCTTCCCTTTCGACTTTGAACGTGAATCGCTGCGCTTACCAGAGCGTCTTTCTCTAGAACGACCTCTAGCCATCATTGCCTCTGATGTAGAGGTGTCAGAGTGAATCGTTTGCTGTGATAGTGTTGCGCTGTCATATTTTTTTAATGCTCCACTCGGTCCTGCATACGTGAGCTTTGGAGGTGATCGGGCAGGTTCATAAAACAATCGTTGAATCCATACATGCTGGTGGTATTTACTTGCGCACTGTTGGATCGACTGCCGTGGACTGGTGTGCGGTTGACAGAACAGCGTTGAATGGCGGCAGTTGGAGAGGCATCGATGACATGGAATGCCGGAACGGCGCTGCTGCTTGGTAACCTGACAGTCTAGCATGCAGTGTATTAAACGCTGGTTCGTATGCCATTTTTATTGAAAGCGTTTTATAAAGTCGATGATTATAAATCTTATGCCATTTATGCGATTTTTAAATCGACTTTGGAGTTTGAAAAAAAGTCAAACGTTGTGAAAAGGTCACATTTATAATCGATTTGGAGTTTATTTAAACATTTTATAATCGATTTTTTTATGAAGTGCCATATATATATGAAGTGCAATCGATTTGCATTAAAGGTTTTTAACATCGTTTTTTTTATAAATCGATTTGAGGGGGTGGCACTTTATTTATATTGAAAAGAAGGGTGGCCATTATAAAGTAATTTGTAATTTGAATATTAAATTACCATTTGCATATGGTAAAAGAGTAAAGTTTTTTATGAAGTCTTTTAATAAGGAGGCATTTCATTAAAAGGGCAATTTTTTTTTTAAAGGCATTTTTTAATTAAAAGGGGCATTCTTTATTTTGAAAATTGGTTCTGGAGATTACTGTGTTTTTTGCTGAAACAAGATGGCGAAAACTCAAAATGCCCGGTTTGAAATTGAGAAGTTCAATGGCAAAAACAATTTCGAGATCTGGAAGCTTAAGATGCACGATATGCTGATTCAACAAGGCGTGGCAAAAGCGCTGTTGGGGAGGAGCAAAAGGCCTTCTTCCATAACGGAGGATGAATGGGATGAGTTGGATGACAGAGCTCTGAGCGCAATTCGGTTATGTCTGACAAAATAACAATTCACTAAATATTACCCAGAATAACCAAGATACAATAGTCGGTTGGGTCAATGTGTTATTTAATTTAATTGAGCATTTGAATAATGGAGGGAGGTTTTTATTAATTGAAGTCTAAAAGAATTGATTGGTATTTAAAAACAGTTTTGTAATATTTTGGCAATGTAGATGTTTGCAAAAAAAAATTCATTAACCCTGTTTCCTGTGCTTTTGAGCGGGATATCATTCAACAACTTGACATAATTTAACATATTTGTAAAGAAGAAAAAAATGCTAAATTACTTAAACCAAAATATTTCCCCAAATGCCAATGTCTGAAATGATTTGCCAAAGTAATTCCCCAAATGTACCTAAATGTAATCTGTCAAATGTTTTCTGTTACCATAGCAACATCTATCTGAATTACATCTCATTCTTTAAAATTAAAGACGGTAGGTAATGCTTCCCCAACTAACACAATATCTTAATAGAGGTGCTTGAAATCAGGATCGAAGAATAAATAACGATAGGGCCATTGGAAAGAAAAATCTAACAGAATATCCATCAAAGCTCCTTCAACGTCATGTGAGTCAATAAGCCATGACTCACATCGAGCTCCTATGGATCAAATATCGAGCTCCTTGTGCAAGCAAATCCTAAACAATCGTCAATCTTAGCAGTTACTTCGATCCTAATAAATCTTCTGTCCCTGTCCAACCAAATAAAATCAACACCAAACCAACTTCGACCCAAAAAAACGATAACCTTCCATTTCAAACATCTCACCGCTATCCATAATTCAGCGCTGACACAATAATTTGGAACCTCATCAAATATCCCGTTCTTCGCAACCAAACCCATCCATGCTTCACAAATAGTAAAATAGCTGAACGGCCAGATTTAACAAAGGAGCATAACGGTCAGATTTTAGGAAAAATCATGAAAAGCGGTGCTTGTTTTGGTTGAAAAAAACTCAAAACACATAAGAAAGCAGTAGTTACATTTTATTTTTCCAGCAATAAAACATGTGACTCAAAAAAACATAAGAAAGCAGTAATTACTTTTTACATTTGGCAGTTTCCATCAACGTGGTTACAGCTGGTTTCTCCGTAAGAGATGTGAATGTGGTTACAGCAGGTTTCTCGGAAAGAGATGTTTTTGTCTAAAACTAAAAAAAGCTCCAGCAAAATTAAAAAAAAAAACAACGGTTTAATTATGATGTTATGATAATTGTTTTTAAAATAATTTTATAATTTTATCATATTTAGTTATGTTATTTGGATAAATATATTTTAGTTTAGTAAATATTTTGAATCCAAATTATATATATATTTTAGTTATAAGATAAAAAATTAATGATTATATTTAGTTATTTGAAAAAAAAAATTATTAAAATTATTTATAATTATAAAATATAGAAAAACAAGTTTTTTAATATTAAATATTTAGTGTTTTTTTTGAAGTAGTATTTCACTTTTTAAAATAACTTTATAGATATATATATAAAGCTAAATGTGAAGTATAAAACATTTAACAACTAAGAATGAGTGAAAATTGTTTATTAGTGGTTTAAAGAAACTTTTAATTAGAATTTGTTAATTTTTTTTTTTAATAGTAAATAAGATTGTTATAATTAATGTTTACTTTCCATTTAATTATTGCAAATAATAAATTTTATAAATAAAATATGTCAACATACAAAATACTATTTATCATTATAAATAGAAGTAATAAATTTATTTTGATACTTGTAAAAAAAATAATAAAGCGAAAGGTAGCAAATGTATAGAGGATCTAGTTAAATTTTAAAGAAGACTTTGATAAATATTATGCATTGGTTAGCGACCATTGTCACTAATAATTATGAATTGTGAGTGGTATATGATGCTATCTAAAGTAGAAATAAATATTAAACATACAAAGTATGGTTAAAAATTCTAAAGAATTGACTATTTTTTAGTTTTGCATTGGTCAAATGGTTTCCATGGAGAATCTAAACTTGACTTGTCAGTCATTTTAATTGTAAAAATAAATATAGCTTCTAAGAATACCTCTTCTGCAGGCTACCGAAGAGGTCTAAGGAAAGGTAATGGATGTCATCAAGGATCCATGTCTGTTTGGGCCAAACTACGACCATATGTTACATTTTGAAGACTGTTTTGTTGGACAGTGCTTCATAGAGGGTCCTTAAGCTTCAGGGATACTAAGCATCCCAGTTAAGAATCAACTGCCTGGACACTTTTTGGATATATTGATGTTTTTTTGTAATGGGCAATGAACTTACTGGAGGTTTTTATTTTTATTTTTAATTAGAAAGTTCATAAAGCTGTAAGGGATAAGAAGGAGAAGGTAGATGTTTTTGGTTTTAGCTGATGTAACTATTTCTAAAAAAATGCTTATGCTTTCAAGAAAAAATGCTTATGTAACAGTTTAAGAAAATTTTTGGTTTCCCTTTCTATTATCTTGAATAGCCAAAAAAATTTTATATTTGTTGAAATTTTATACTAGTACATCGAATACTAGTTGTCAAAGAATGTTCATCATCATTTGACATCTCTTTTTACACCCCACCCAATTTAAAATTCAAAAGTATTAATTAAAAAATTCATGGATTTGGTAGCCCAAATTGAATGCAACTCCCCTTTTTCATGTCTTAAAGACAAGTAAGTTTTTGGTGGATATTTTTTTTTCAACCTAAGAGGACACATGAAGGATAATTTGATAATTATGAAATAGGGGAGGCACCTATCCCAATGTCCCTCCCTTCAAATTAATGAGTAGTTAGTGTGCCCCTATAATAATTGACAACTAGATTTATGCTCATGGGAGGAAAGATAAGTACGTCAATCTACTATAGGATAAGTATTTTGGCCTATTTCTCCAAAATTTCATATTAAACTTTTGGGTACAATCGTGATTCTTTTTTGTTTAAAATGTATTTTTAAATTCATTCATGAATTTAATACCCTAAACAGTTGATGGGGCACTCAAATTGTATATATTACACAACTCAAACTTACAATTCTAAAAGGTATCTACTCCATTTATAGAAAAAATGACCATGTAAATTTCCTAGAAATTGGCCAAAACATCTATTAGACTACACCTTTAAATTTTTTGGGCTATTAATTATAATTTTTTATACATCAAAATGACAATGGAAGACTTATTTAGGAATTGGATATGAGGTATCCAAATTTAGTGTGAGATGCTTTGGTATTTATTTTCTCTTTCCTTTCTTATTCAAGTTTTAACACCTTCACAATGGTTCGAGTTTGATTGAACCCAGACATGAAAGAGTGGCTTGAATCCAATCATGAATGCAAGGGTGAACTTGTATTAGGAGTTTTCCATGGAGAGATGTGGAATTTAACATGATTTTGTAGTGTACAAGTGGGTAGAGATTATATAGCACATGTTGGTGACAGTATGAGAAGAGGCTTACAAAACACTAATAAGAGGATGCCATAGTGACCCTACATTGGAGTAACTAGCAAGAAATGTTGGAGAAAAACCTATGATTGGAAAATAAATAAGAGACAAGACACAAGGTAGAAATGGAGGTCCAAATTTGATATTTGGAAAAAAGAGGAAAGGGCATGAAAATTCATATGTGCTCCTAGGAGGTAAAGTACATGCCAAGGGAATACTAGGTTAGTTTAACGAAAGAAAATTTTGACAATATATAGAAGTTTTTAAGCAAAAAATGGAGGGAAATGGAAACTTGGTATCTCCTCAAGAAAAATGACCAAATCTACCTAGCGAAGCAACATATATAACTATTTTGGTTGAAATAGTAGAAAGTATTAGTTTAGGAATCTTAATTAATTGATATTATTAATTAAATTTATATATTCCCTGATGAGTGTGTGAAAAATATCCAATAGGTGGCTAGGGGGGATGCACCCGATACCCCACCCACCTCATAAATATTAAATAGAAATGGTCTGGCTTATCTTGGGTATGGCCGCATGTAGCCACCTAGTTGGTATTAAATAAAGGTGCAAAGATGATGAATGACATATTCATTTTTTGGGTGAAGTTTGAGGGTAGATACTAGCCCGATTTCGAGGAGCTAGCCTTCCTTCTATCTATGCCTTTGATTGGCTCCTATATTGTTGTATTTTGTCTCAATTATGCGCCAAATTCACATTCTCGGAGAAGTTCATCCTGCATAGAGGTGGAGAAGTGGATGGGAGTGGTTTGTTTAATATGTATGAAGGGGAGTTAGTTTTTGAATTTGGTTTTGGGTAGAATGTGTCTTGGTGTGGTGGGAGAAGTGCAAGTATAGCTATCAGGGAAGAAGTTTATGGTGTGTATTTTGCAATGGATGTCAGAAAACTTCAAGTTGGTGAATAAATTCAGTTCATAAGAGAAGAATTGGTTGTTCGGTGTGGAGCTTGGTTATGGAGGTTGATTCTACCCTCCAACTATGCTTGCAGACCATGGAATGATGGTATCGATCCCAATAAAATAATTTTTCATTTTTTTTATATTACTCCTATTTGTGTTAGCTCATCCCCAGTCTATGAAATTGTTGTCATGATGTCTATGTACATTTTGGGTCTTGGATCTAGTCTCGTTTTGGTAAATAAATCAGTAAAAATATATATCCAGGGTAATGGGTGTCTCACGATGAGTGTGTTTCGAAGGGTCAACATTCTTGTGCCCACTTGGTTTTATTTAAGTTGGTGTAATTACCGAATGTATGGTACTTTATTTCTCGTGTCGCTTGTTTTCTATCAAATATCTCATGTTGCAGCAAGCTTCGTAGAGAGGGGTGAGAATCTTGTGGTATTTTCATATAGGTTTCCAACGTGTGGTATATTATACTTTATGGTTAACTATGGTGGTACTGGTATCTTAGTGGGACTGTATCCTAGTTGTGTTTCGTCTGGGTCTTACTCTTGTCACTTTCTTGGTTTTTGGTTTCTTAGTTCTTGCTATTAGTGTGATCCGCTCCTCTCTAAAATGCAACCAAGATAAAAGATCCATTGTAGAAGAGGTGGTGGGGGTAGTAGTACACCATGTAAACGAGTGGATCAAATCTTTTGTTAGGACCCAACCACTAGATATTTTAATATAGTACCCATAGATACATGGCGAACAATTGAGAATTTTTTTGAAACTCAGGCGAGAGTGGAAAGACAATCCCACTCTACTTCTTAGATTTTGGATGAGGTCTCTTAATGGGTTCCGATCGTGGTCATAATAGGGGATGGAAAAAACAATATCTTAGTTCTGTCACTCTTCATTGGTAAATGAAGACTCGGCTTGGTATAGTATTGAATGAAAGATAGGTAGAAGGGTACAATGTATTTTCTTCTTTAGAAGACATTAAGTGGATGTTTTGGAACTAGTGTTTTACTATGGAAAGGATTGACTAAAGCCTGCCTCACATGGAAGGAAACCTGATTTGCGATTTAGACAATGCTACTACTCTTGGATCGAGTGATAAGCACTCTACTTCCATATCTTCATTCAGATCATAATGGTGTTTACGTTTGGTAGCTATAACCATTATTTTGTTATGTTTTATATTGGTTTGCTACTATGTTTGGCCTAAATTATTTTGGGTTCAGTTGGTTGGAATTTATTGTATTATGGGATTTGTAGATAAGTATTAATTATCCATCATTCCTAGAAGTTAATAGATATCACCTTAGTGGTCATGTCAAAACAACTATGTAATCTCTGAGCTTTTTGGGTAATGCAAAGTGTTTAAATTTACACAAAAAACATAGATATAAAATACGATGGTCACTGATATGAATCATTATTTTAATTTGTATAGTTAAATAGATATACACACATGCATACATACATATTACTTGGAATGAAAGCAGGAAAAATCTTGGAGCAGTTCCCCAAATGCTAATTTCTCAAATTATTTGCGAAAATAATTCCCTAGAACTGAACCTTAATTTCAGCAGTCAAAAGCTTGGTATTACTCTAACATCATTTATCCAAATTACATGACATTCTTTAAAATTAGATATGGTAGGAAATGATTTTCTAGTTAACAAAATATCTTAATAGAAAAATCTCAAAAGAGCACAATTGGAGAGAAATAACTCTAAATATATGCTTCGAATCATGATCAAAGAAATAAGAATGGTAAGACAACTGGAAAGAATTATCATACCTTTAGTTTAATACAAAAGAAACTATAGCAGAAAATTCATCAAATCCCCCTCAACATCATGTGAGTCAATGTTCCATGACTCATAGTTTTTGGAATCCTTGTACAAGAAAATCCTGAACAATCATCAATCCTTATCCAAAATTCCTTGTTTTTACTTCGATCCTCTTAAATATTTTTTCACTCAATCGTATAATTTTGGTTTCAAAATTTGGTAAACCTAAAAGAACAAAATAAAATAAAATGCAAACTGACTTTGACCCAAAACATCTGGCAGTTTGACGTCATTCTAGTTTTTAACTTCGACAAGCCTCAAAGAAAAAAATAAAATCAAAACCAAAACATCTGCTAGTTTCTCACATTTGTTGGTTTTTGACGTAATTGACCCATGACTCACAATGTTTTGGAGCCTTATCGAAGCAAGTTCTTCCCAAGAAAACCCATCCACACTTGAGAAATATCAAAATAGTGGCTTAACAATCAGATCTTGAAAAGCGATGCTTTTGATGAAGAAGATCCAAGAAAATAATAAATAAATAAATAATTTTTATTTTTCAATGAAACATTTATCAACTTCCATTAAAACTGGTACAACTAGATTTCTCACATAATTCACTCATGAATTACAATGTTTGAAATCCTAAGTTAGTATAAGCAGGTTTCTCACATAATTCACCCATGACTTCATATAAGTGTTCAGAATCCTTATGAAATTGATATTTCATAAGGAAAAAAAACCCATCATCCATTACGAAAAAACAATGTTTTTCTTGAAAAAATTCAAAAAACCTCCAACAAAATAAAAAAATAATTTAATTATGATTTTATAATAATTATTTCTAAAATTGTTAAAATATTTAGTTATATTTTTAAAATAAATGTTGACACCTAATCCTATGGATGGGTGTGCACATGTATTTTTGTATATTATTTATTATTAGGAAATAAGGAAGGCCAAGAGTCATTGGGAGCTGAATCCCAATAGCCTCACCTCCCATCTATATAAGCATGTACATTCTTCGGCTAATACACAATTCCAGTTTTGAGGAGTTACCTCCTGGTTTGACATGGTATCAGAGCCAGCTCCACATTTGGCATTTCTGCCCTGTGGTGTAACTCCTCAGAGCCAGCCCCACATTTGGCATTTCTGCCCTGTGGTGTAACTCCCTACCCTTTGCTCAGTCAATTTTATTAATTGTTTTCTGCTGCTCCTAATTGCTAGACTGTTTTTCTGCATTTTTTTTCCCTAAATAGCACTGACATTTGCAGGCTCTGTCAATCTGCAAACTGCAGGCTCTGCCAGTCCAGCAGTCCTGCAACTGTCTTCTGCAGATCCAAATTCAAATTTTTTTTGTAACAACCCTTTTGGGCCTCACTCATTCTCCCTACGCTCCATTTATCCCTGCGCTCACCTCCCCCCTCCTTTTCTTCCTGCGCCCTCACCTCTCCCCTCAATCATTCTCCCTACGCTCCATTTATCCCTGCGCTCACCTCCCCCTCTCCTTTTCTTCCTGCGCCTACCTCTGCAACAGGCAGCCCGCCCTCACTCTGCATAACCAACACACACCTGCTCCCCCTCGGCCCTGCTTCCGCTCTTCACCTCCCATTCTACGCGGCCTCCTATAACATACCACGCCTCATTTTTTAAATCTCATTTGATATACCGCCTGTCCACTCATTTTAACGCTGTGTTTAAAATGCTGTTTGACACCGTGGTTTGATATATTACAACGCTGGCCTCGCCCTACCCAAATGCCACCGCCCCTGCGCTCTTCGACCTGAGCTCTACGCTCTTCACACCCCGCTACCTGCAACCAAACGCTTCACCTTACCCGTCGACTGTTCCAACGTTCCCTACCAACTAACGCAGCGTACCTATCTACGCAGCCCCTCTCATAACGCTGTTTGACGTCGTTTGATATATTAAAACACTGTATTTGTGGTGCGCCCCTCCCATATTCATGTTTCATATATCACGCTCCCATGTATATATACTGTCCATAACGCTGTGTTGATAATGCGCCCCTCCCTTTCATAATGCACCCGCTCCCTTTATTATTAAAACGCTGTCACAACAGTGATTATTAAAGCGCTGTCACAACAGTTATATCGCTGAGCTTTATTATTAAAACGCTGTCATATATTTGTTATATCATACATTACGCTGTCTGTTATATCACTGTATATACATTCCGCTGTTATACCATAATACGCCCCCCCCCCCCCACCTTCTATTACACCGCCCCTCATATTCCCTCTTCCCATACTTCCCTCCCTCCTATTTTAAATTCGATTTTTCTTCCCCTCCATTAATAAATATCGACCCCATTTCTATAATTTAATATTCCCTTCCCACTCATAATTCCACCACTTTCCATTCATAATCACTTTTTTTTCCCACATACATTTTTTCCCAAAAACAAAAATAAAAATACATTTTTTTATGCAGAATTCAGTCTCTAGCATAGGGTGTTTTTTTAAAATTCAGTCTCCAGCAAAGTTTTCTGAGCAGATATAGTTTCCAGGAAGAGTTTTTAAACTCAGAAAATTTTTTTTCCAGCAAGATTTTTTGCCCCTGTATTTGAAATATTTCAAGAGTTTGAAGTTTTCAGAATTTGTTTCCTCTTCAGAAGATTTTTTCCAGCAGTCTAATGCATTCTCTCATCTCTATTGTTGGGATAGTTCTCTCTGGCAAAGAGAACTATCTTGAATGGTCTCGGAAGATTAAACACACACTCATTTTTAATGAGCCGTGGAGAGGAATCTGTGAAGGACAAGCAGAAAATCCACCAGAGAAGCCCACTTCAGACAAAGAGCTTGCCATCTGGGAAAACAAGAACTGCAAGGCCTATGCCTTGATTGCGGCTTCAGTAAGTGAAGAGGTGAGTCGCCATATTTCATCATTCTCAAATGCCTATGAAGCCTTGAAGAAACTAAAAGAACTCTATGACTCACACTCAGAATTAGAAAATGTTCAATTGATGGTTAAGCTGTTCAGTCTTGAAATGAAGAATGATGATCCCCTTGC
Organism: Pinus albicaulis; assembly: GCA_034641835.2. Classification (NCBI taxonomy): domain Eukaryota; kingdom Viridiplantae; phylum Streptophyta; class Pinopsida; order Pinales; family Pinaceae; genus Pinus; species Pinus albicaulis. Next base: position 239,338,238 of record CM076579.1, on the reverse strand, counting down.
TTTAGCTTCAGAAATAAGATCTATAATGCATGAAATTCAAAACACTGGTGTAAAAATGGACATACCTCTCATAGCATATGTTAAGGCATTATATCCGACTTACTCACATTATCTTGAGTCTTTGCAAGCAAGTGGAAACCTTGAACAAATCACCTTTGATAAACTTGAGAAGAAGTTTGCAGAAAGAGAGAAAGCTTTTGGGAAGATGAAAGTCCCTTCATCTTCCGAAGAGGCTGCATATTTGGCACATAGAGAAAGGAATCATGCTCCAGATTCATCCAGAGGAAGAGGTGGCAGAAGAGGAAGAGGAAGAAGGAACTTCACAGAAAGGGGGGGCAGACAAGCTGACAAATCCCATCTTCATTGCACACGCTGCGATAGAGATGGACATGATGCACCCAAATGCAGAACACCATGGAACAAAATTGAGCAGCACAGAAATCAAGACAAAGGTAAAACCAATGACAAAGACAAAGGTAAAGCACCTAAATCCGCTCACTATGTTCTAGCACATTGTAACAATGGAGTAACTGAAAACCTCTTTGATGTTTCATTTACTTCATGGAGAGATGATTGGTTGCTAGATTCAGGAGCAACATGTCACATGACATTTAGAAAAGATTTTTTTGAAGAATTCACTGACAAAGTTGATGGAGCAGTATATTTCGCAGATAAATCCAAACTCAAGCCATCGGGGCTTGGCACAGTCAGGCTTAAACTGCCTGGTCTTCCTGATCATATCCTACATGAGGTTCTATACCTCCCGGAGTTGAAGAGAAACTTGCTGTCCCTGATCGAAATCCGGCAGCAAGGACACTCAGTTCACTTGTTTGATGGCAAGGCAGAGGTCAGATCAGCATCGGATCACTCACTTGTCATGGAGGGAATAGAAGAAGGGAGTCTTTTGAAGCTGAAAGGTTCATCTGCTCATGCTCAAAACTTTGCATTCAGTTCATATCATGATGAAGGTACATTTCCATCAAGTCTTTTATGGCATGCTAGATTTGGACACTTAAATTATAACAGCCTTCGTTTGTTGAAGAAAAATGGTGTTGATGGACTGCCTACAATTCCTAGAAAACCTAAGGAATGTGATGCATGTATTCTAGGAAAGCATAGCAAACAGCCATTTCATGATTCACACTCAAGAGCACATAGGAAACTTGAACTCGTTCATTCGGATTTATGTGGCCCTATGCCTATTGCTTCTGCAAATGGAAACAAATACATGATGACATTTATTGATGACTACACCAGGATGTGTTGGATTTACTTACTGAAGAATAAGTCTGATGCTTTTCAAACTTTCAAGAATTTTCATGTATGGATTGAAAATGATGCACAAACACATATTGGCTCTCTACGTATTGATAATGGAAAAGAATACACCTCAAACGAATTTGAAAATTATCTTCGTCAACATGGAATCAAACATCAAACCACTGTGCCATATAATCCACAACAGAACGGTGTAGCTGAAAGAATGAACAGAACCATTTTAAATATGGTCAGCTCCATGTTATTTTTCAAGAATGTAAAATTGATGTTTTGGGCTGATGCAGTTCTATGTGCTGTTTACATAAAGAATAGGTGTCCTTCAAGTTCAATTAGAAATAAAACTCCTTTTGAAATGTGGCATGGCCACATTCCTTCGGTAAAGCATTTCGGGGTCTTTGGGTCCACCTGTTATGCCTTGATACCCAAGGGTCAAAGGAACAAACTTGGTGCTAGAAGCAGAAAATGTATCTTCTTGGGGTACTCCAATACCTCCAAAGGATATCATCTCTATGATGAAGCAAATAAGAAGTTTGTGATAGCAAGAGATGTCATATTTCTTGAATCATCCAAGAGTGACAAGGTTGTTGAGCGGAAACTTGATCGCCTGGATAGATTCACACATGCAAAGTCTTTCAAAGAATTTGATAATGTGATTCCACACCTTGAAGGGGGGATTCCGATATTGAATCAAACTGTGGAATCATTTTCTGAACCACACTCTCCCCCACATGAAGAAACCACCACGGATGACACATTGGATGATGTGATTGACAGAATTGGGAGATTGAATCTTGAATCAATCCCAACTCAGTCAAGTGACCAGCCAGGGCCATCTCAGAAAGGTCCCCCCAAATGGCTGACAAAGACAATGGAGGATGTTCATCCTGATGAGGTTGGAAAAACAGGAACAAGAAGTTCCACTCAAGAAATCGAAGGTGATGTAGATAATTCTGATTCCCCTGTTGATATGGATATTGCTTATAGCTGTGAATTGAGTTTGTCTACAGATCATGAACCAACTTCCTTCAAAGAAGCCGCTTCTCATGATGAATGGAAAGAAGCGATGCAGAAGGAGTATGATGCCTTGATAAAGAATGGCACTTGGAAGCTGGTTGATCCACCTTTGGGAGCGAAACCAATTGGTTGCAAGTGGGTCTACAAGAACAAGTACAAAGCAGGCGGCTCACTTGACAAGCACAAGGCCAGGCTTGTGGCAAAAGGATTCGCACAGAAGGAAGGAATTGATTATGAAGAAACGTTTGCTCCCACAGCAAAATGGACCACCATCAGGACTCTCTTTGCCTTAGCAGCTCAGAGTGGATGGAAAGTTCATCAGATGGATGTAAAAACAGCGTTCTTGAATGGAGATCTGAAGGAGAAAGTTTATATGTCCCAGCCAGAAGGATTTGTGATAAAGGGTCAAGAACACAAAGTTTGCAAACTTGTGAAATCATTGTATGGCCTCAAGCAAGCACCACGAGCCTGGTATGAGAAGTTGACCGAGCATCTTCTGAAACTTGATTTCAAACACTTTGATCTTGATGATGCAACTTTGTTTGTTAAGAAAGTTGGAAAAAAAGTTGTATATCTTGTGGTATATGTAGATGATCTTTTGATAACAGGAAACAATGAGAGCTATATTGCATCCATGAAGAAAGAGTTGAAGAAAGGTTTTGAAATGACCGATTTGGGTCATGTTCATTACTATTTGGGTATTGAAGTAATTCAACATCCTAAATTCATCTTTCTTTCTCAGAAGAAGTACATTGGAGATCTCTTGAACAAATTTGGCATGGATTATTGTAAACCCTTAGGCACTCCAATGGAACAAAACTTGAAGCTCACATCAGTTGAAGGGAAGGAATTTGAGGATGCAACTAAATATAGACAGCTTGTAGGAAGTCTTATCTATCTGACCACCACCAGACCTGACATCTCATTTGCTGTTGGAATCCTCTCAAGGTTCATGCAAAAACCTTGTGAAGGACATTGGTCTGCTGCAAAAAGAGTGCTAAGGTACTTGAAGGGGACTCAAGACTTTGGACTCAAATATACACGGGTAGGCGACTTCATCTTGACCGGATACTCTGATTCAGACTTTGATGGCGACAAAGAAACAGGGGTGTCTACTACAGGTTACACCATGAGTCTTGGATCAGGAGTTGTCTCATGGAGATCACGCAAACAGTCAGTTCCAGCAGATTCCACGACTGAGGCAGAATATGTGGCAGCAGCTGAAGCAACAAAGGAAATTGTGTGGCTCTGGAAAATCCTGGAAGATTTGCAGATGAAACAGATGTATTCCACTCCACTCATGATCGACAACACTTCTGCAATAAAGTTGGCCAAGAACCCAAAGTTCCATAATCGAACAAAGCACATCAATACAAAGTACCATCTCATTCGACATCATGTCCAGGCCAAGACCATCCATCTACATCATTGTTCCACAAATGAGCAAACTGCTGACATCTTCACCAAAGCACTTGGAAGAGAGAAGTTTGAAAAGTTCAGATCGATGCTTGGACTCACCAACATCCCTTCGGATTAAAGGGGGGAATGTTGACCCCTAATCCTATGGATGGGTGTGCACATGTATTTTTGTATATTATTTATTATTAGGAAATAAGGAAGGCCAAGAGTCATTGGGAGCTGAATCCCAATAGCCTCACCTCCTATCTATATAAGCATGTACATTCTTCAGCTAATACACATTGCAGATTTGAGGAGTTACCTCCTGGTTTGACAATAAATATAATATAGATTAATTAATATTATTAAAAGAATTTACTTTTAAAATTCAAATACTATATAGAATTGATAAATTCACTTGTGTGATAAAATATTTAATAGTTAAATTTAGTTATTTAAAAAGTATTTTTAATTAAGTTATTAAAATTATTTATAATTATAAAAATAATTAAGTTTTTTTTTTTAAATATTAAATATATAATTATTTATTAACATATTTTATAATAATTTCATAAATGTAAATTATATATATATATATATATATAACATAATCCTATTTAATTGTTAAATATAAATGTAGGGTATGAAACATTAAAGGCGGAAGCATGGTGTTTTTGAATCCTTTAAAAAAAAGTTTGTAATTTGAATTTGCCATTTTTCTAGTAAATAAGATTTTATAATTAATGTTTATTGTCCAAATAATTAACCATTTTTATTAGAGTGATTAGTAGTTTTATGAATGAGAAATATGAAAACATATTAAACACTATTTAAAATATATTTATAATTAAATATGATATAAATAAGAGAATTAAATTTATTTTGATACATATAATAAAAGAATAAGAAAGTAAATGGTAGCAAATGTATAGAAGATTTAGTTAAATTTCTAAGAAGACTTCAATAAATACTATGCATTTGGTGAGAAACCATTATATATAATAATTATGAAATGTGAGTGGTGTATGATGGTATCTACGATAGAAATAAGATCAAACATATAAAGACATGGTGAAACATTGTAAAGAATTGAATATATATATATATATATATATATATATATATATTTTTTTTTTTCCATTGGTAAAATGATTTCCATCAAAATTTAAATTTTATTTGATGAAACTATTGTTTTACTCCAAAAATAAATCTAGCTTCTAAGAATACCCCCACTACAACCAAATTGTTCTATTGTAACATTTGATGTATGTAATCCCATGAATTACAAAATGATACTTCCTACATTTTGAAGAAAAAATTTTGTTTACCTTTCTATTACTTTGAATAGCCAAAAAAGGTCATATTTGAGGAACTTTTATACTAGTACATCAAAAACTAGTTGTGAGAAAAAGTTCATTATTTGATATCTCTTTTTAAAACTCCACCCAAAGTGAAATTAAAAAATACTAATTAAAATATTAATGTATTTAGTAGCCCAGAGTGGGTCTAAACTCCCTTTTTTCATGTCTTAAGGACACATGAGTTGTTGGTGGATTGTTTTCCAACCTAGGAGGACATATGAAGGAAAATTTGATAAATATAAATAAGGGGAGGAACCTATCTAGGTACCACTCTCCCTCCCTTCAGATTAATCATTAATTAGTGTGGCCCTACAATAATTGACAAGAGTGGATTTACCCACTTGATGGGAGGAAAATAGGGACCTAAATATACTAGAGCATAAGCATTTTGGCCTATTTCACAAAAAAATAATATTAAAATTTTGGATATGATTGTGATTTCATGTTGTTTTAAAATCCATTTTTAAATGCATAAATGAATTTAATACCCTAAATAATCGATCGAACCTTGAAATTGTATAGATTACACAACTCAAAATCACAATTCTAAAATATATCTACTCCATTTATGAAAAAAATTAACCATAAAAATTCCTCTAAAGGGTGAAAACATCTATTAGAATACACCCATATATTTTTTAGGCTATTCATTCTAATTTTCAACTATCAAGATGATGATGGAGGACTTATTTAGGAAATGGATATGAGGGAATCCAAATTTACTTTGAATCTTGTTATTGTCCTTTCCTTTCTGCTAAGTTTTCACACTATGACATTGGTTCATGTTTTGGTGATGCTAGGCATTAAGGGTGGCTTTAATCTGGTCAAGAATGCAGAGTTAAACTTGTATTAGGAGTTCTCCATGGATAGATGTGGAAATAAACATTGTGTAATGTATAAGTGGGTAGAGATTATATGGCACATATAGGTGATAATATGACAAGGGTCTTGCATAACACTAATGGGAGGTAACCAAATATGACAAGGGTCTTGCATAACACTAATAGGAGAGTAACCAAGTGATCCTTTATTGGAGTGTATATCATGAATGTGGGAGAACAAATTACAATCTCAAGAACAATAATATACGAGTCACAAGGTAGATATGGTGGTCCAAATTTGGTATTTGAGAAAAATATGTAAGGTCATGAAAACTTAGATGTAGATGGAAAGATAAGTTTTCGTTAGCTTAATGGAATACATGTTTGAGTAATATGTAGAATATTTTAAGCACAAAAATGGAGGAAATCGACACTTAGTCTATCCTCAAGAAAAATGACCAAATGTACCTGATGCTGACCAAAATAGATAACTATTATGGTTGAAATAGTAGAAATTATTCATTTAGGAATCTTAATTGATCTTATTAATGAAATATATATATTCCCCAATGCGGGTTTGCATAGGATAAAATAGAGGGCTAAGGGGGATGAACTGACACAAACTGACAAAGTTCATCATGACATTAAGGTGAACTTTGATCGGGGTAATACAATAGCATTGTCCTTCGGCATATTCATATTTCAAAGCTTTTCCTTGAGTGCAAGATTCTTGTAGTCATTAATATTTGAGAACAAATATATCCAATCATCTCACATTGCATACGAAGTATCCTTCACAATGAGATATTTTATACAATATGATCTCATACTCCCTCTAATATGATCCTCCTTGCATTGGATACACACTTCTTCTATTCCACTAGATTCATAGTATCGATCGTTGTTGGTTCTAGATATCATTATCAATGAATTCCTTCAAACCATTATCTTACATCACTTCCTCCATGTGGTCCTTCGACAAAACATAATTCGAGCTTCCATCAAGGGCATCACTCGAGTCTTATTCCATAGAAATACATATTTCTAGCTTTGAATAATTGATCCTACAAATTCGATCCTCTTGCAATAACAAGTTCAAAATATCTTCTCTGCTGTGAATATTTCTCTAATACCATGTATAATTTATAAAATTATATCTCTAATACCATTTAGAAATTTAGTATGTTGATTTCAAACTACTCATGAAATTTACAAGAGCACAAAACTCAAAATGAATCTACTAATCTACTTACCTATTCAATTCACGTTGAGAAGAAAAATCATAGACATGTATAAATATTTATCACACATACAAATATATTTAGCTAGGGGCAAACGAGTACTTCTGAGCCTTCCTATATATATTGCATTAATCATAGAATACATAATAAATACAATATTTTTCTCAAGCACGAGCACAACCTACAACTATGTATTCTATCACTTCTTGAGTTTATTAGATTGTTTTTCTTGAAAAGGAAAAAAAGTGGTGCTAAAATTAGAAATTAATGTTGAAAAAGAGGGCACTAAAAAATTTGTTTGCTCATGTGAGTTTTCCAAAATGCACAATTCCCTTGCAAAGTTTCTTGAATCACATATTCTTCAAGAAAACTCCTTATTACAACAACATGCAACTTACCATTTTGACTTACAATATGATTTCCTAGTATAAGCCTCTAATGATAATTTGATTTATGAGTTCTAGGGAAAATAATTGTACCTGAAAGAGAATATGAGAACCACATTATAGCACACAATTTTCATGATATTTGTAGTAATGGGTATCATATCTAATGGGAAGAGAGTTGATTCCTTAAAAATCCTAAATATACACCTAGCCTGGTCACCATGGCTACACATTTGTCATGATATTACTAATGGATACCACGAAGCTTTATCTAATGGGAACATGCATGGTTCCCTTAAAATCATAAATATACACAAGCCTCGTTACCTTTCTGGTAAATTTTTCCCCAAAAAAATGTAAATGTAACCATGTGATATATATATATATATATATATATATATATATATATATATAAGTTTGTTCAAGTCTATTATAATAACATTGTTTGTATCTAATATTTTTAGTTTCATGGGAGGTCTTGCAACTATTCCCAAACATGCTTATTGGAAAATTTCAACTGTGCTTAAATTTCCATCTAATAGAAAAATGATTCCTTGGTTCTCAAATTAAACCACACTCAAATGTGGACTAAAAGTTGAATTAAAAAGATATGTGGGAGGAGACAACCAATCAAGATACTTGTGAGACAAAGGAGATCTATAGTACCAATCACAAAGTACTAGGTCAATGAATACTGATTTAGATATTGAATTGAGTTACAAAGTCACATGTGATCCATGAAATAACAAACATTGGTATTTCTAGTTCTTAGACAAACATTAACTTTTTCTTACCCTAATACATTCAATATTGTTTTAAATATAATGAAAATTAATGAGATGCTAAATTTAGATTTCATACCACTCTTTATATGTCACCAAAAAAGCTAATAAATTTGACTTGCAACTTCAACATTTTAATTTTAGCTTTGATTGTTCACATAAATTTCAAATGAATAAACGTGTGAAAAAAAAAAAAAGAAAAAAGAAAAAAGAAAAAAAAGAAAGAAAAGAAATAAGAATTAAAATAAAATTAAATATTACAATCTTGAATGGAAATTTGAAAAAAAAAGGTCAACATTAAAATATACTTTTTTGGGATAAATGTAACTTTCATTCAAATTTAATTAGAACTCTCTTTCAAATGTTGGAGAGTGGGGCCAGTCAATTTTAATTTAAAACTCTCTTTCAAGTCAAAGAGAAGATGAGATGAAGGCCAATGTATTCTTTGAAAAGAGCAGTATATATATCTGTAGAATCTCTCCTCAAATCATATAAAAATTATTTTAAGTTTACAAGAAGGTGAAAAATTCAAATTTAAGAATTCTGGAAATTCACCATAAATAATAATAAAACAAAATTTAGGAAAGAAAAGGCAAAATATTGAATAAAAAAAATGAAAAAGAAAAAAAGAAAGAAACAAGCATGTCAGCATTCTATATAAACTTTTCTTTTTTATTGAGATGGCTGTGGCAAAAGAAATTTTAAAAACTTTTGTTTTTGAAACAGAGTGAAACCAATTTTAAAACTTTGAAGAGCGTGAACCAATTTCAAAAAGTGAGAGGAGATGAGATGGAGAAATATATCCATCGGAAAGGCAGATTTATCAATATGGGAAATAGTTTTGCAACAGACCGGGCCAATCTATTGTGAAAGAAACACTATTAATATCTATGGAATTTTCCTAGAATTTTTTTTAATCTAAATTATTAAAAAAACATGTCAGTTTTCTAAATATAATTGAGGAGGGTGTCATTTTAAAATAAGTTCACCTTGAAGAAGTAATGTATCCATGTGGCATAAATTTTACATTTACTTCCTCTGTCTCGTCTAGATTTGGTTTGGTTGAACATTTCAGAATGTATGGTCTCATCTAGGTTTGGTTTGGTTGAGCATTTCAATATGTGTGTATGCATGAATGTGTTTGTGAGTCTAAGTCAGTCTATTTGTATGCATGAGCGTGCCTGTGAGTCTGAGTGCCTGCTGATGCACTAGTATGTTTGTGTTTGTGCTTGTATGATGCATGAGTGTGTCTATGCTTGTGCGTGAAGATTCAGAGAAAGGGGTCGAGCAACTGAACAATCACGACTCCCATTATTAATGGTTGCTATGTTTATTTTAATTTATTTGTGCTACGTTTTCATTTGCGGTAATATATATTTTTAATTTATTTTAATGTTGAATTCTCTTTAATGCTTGGGAATGCAATCACAGGTACATGTACCATAGTCTTTTCATTTCAGATTTCTTTAGGTTAATTCTTTTTTTAGTTAATGAGTATTTTATTTATTTTTATTTTTCGAGTATTTACTTTTAATTGAATAAAATATAAATGATATTGATTCTTAGTCAATGGTGTTTTTTGTTTTTTGTTTTCTCCTTTTTGTTAATGAGTATTTACTTTTAATGAGTGAAATCTAAATGTAAAACTAATTCTTGTAATGATATTTTGTTAATTCTTTTTTAACCCCACTAATAATGAAAACACAAATATCAATCTAATGAGTATTTCTTTTAATTAGATGAAACCAAAAAAGTCAATTATCTTTGCAATGAATAATTTGTTTTAATTAGTAATTTCTTTTAATTGAAGATTTAATTAGAAATACATTTCCCCTAAGCACCCCAAAAACCTAGTCTTTCTTTAATTTTCTTTAAGTCTTCAAACCACAGAACATGAAATTTAATGTCACATATGCACATTTTCAACTTGCTCAATGCCTTTCATTTTCCTTTCTCCAATAGTATAATTCAATGTATTATCTATCAAGATTTTGCATATACACATTTCTAATATACTCTAATGCCCCTGTTTTCCTCTCCAATAGTATAATTTCAATGTAATTAATTTATAGTTTTGTTTGATTTAAATTAAATTTTTTATTTATATTTGGTGTGACTTGAGACATAAGAACCTTATTTTGAATTTAATTTTTTATTTAAAATATATAATAAATTTAAAAATTATCACCTAAATTTAAATATTTATTTAAAATATAGATAATAAATTTAAATGAGAAATATCATTTAACAATTCAATGTTATTTTATTGAATGTTTTCCTTATGTTGATTGAATCATAGCAATGTTCTGCGGCAAATCAAACTCATAGCACCACGAGGTTTTGTAATCAAGGGTGACATTGTGATTCATAACAAATATTATAATGATGATTAAGGATGTAGCTGCCCCAGGCCATGTATCATTTAGTGTAATCAGAAATATTCTTCGTTTTAATTTTAATTTATTATATATATTTTAAATAAGATTTAAATTAAAATAATAGTTTATTTTAATTTACGGTCTCACATAAACACTTATTAAAATTAGTGGTGTAACTTAAGCTATTTTAGCACAAAATCAATATTACTAAATAATCTTTTTATTAATATTATTCATTTTTATTTAATTTTTAATCATTTTAAAATTTAAATAATTAATATTTTATTTAATTTTACACTATATTTTATTATTAATATAAAAAAATATAATATGCAATGAAAAATGTTACAACTTATATGATATAAAGTAGTAATGTTTTTATATTTAAATCTATATTATAAAAGTAAATTATCATGTATTTTAGAATTGATTTCTAATATTTGTTTTATTAAATGTCTCAACTACAATATGTATATATTTTTTTAAAAATTGTTGTATACTAAGTTAAAGCTAGAGTGGGATAGAGTAGACTAGAGTATTCTAGGCTAGGCTAGAGTAGGTTAACATAAGCTAAGCTAAGATTTAATATGCTAGTTTAGAGTAGGCTTGGATATGGTAGGTTATTCTAGGCTAGGATAGGGTATGGTAGGTTATGTTAGATTAGAATATAGTAGTCTAGGGTTAGGCTATGAATATATTATGCTAGGGTAGCATAGGTTAATATAGGCTTGGTGACAAGAGAGTAGGCTAGGATGAAAGAGTAGGTTGGGTTAGGCTAGGAAATATTGGAGTGTATGATAAAGTAGGCTAGAGTGGACAAGGCTAGAGCAGGCTAGATTAGGTTAGATTAGACTAGGCTATACTAGTGTAGACTAGGCTAGGCAAGGTTAGGTTGGGATAGAATAAGTTAGGCTAGCATAGGCTGGAGTAGGCCAGGCTAAGCCAGGGTAGGATAAGATAGGGTAAGCTAGGCTACAGTGCGCAAGGCTAGGGTAGGGTGGGCTAGAGTATGCTAGAGTATGCTAGGCTAGGCTAGAGTATGCTAGGCTAGACTCAGTTATAGTAGGTTGGGAAAGGCTAAGGAAGGCTAGTCAGAGTATGATAGGGTAGGGAAGGCTAGGCTAGAGTAGGCTAGGCTAGGATAGATTACGCTAGGGTAGGCAGGAGTAGGCTAGGGTAAGCTAGAGTAAGCTATGCAAGACTAGGATAGAGTATGCAAGGTAAGAGTAGATTAGGCTAGAGTAGGCTAAGACATTTTAAGCTAGACTAGAGTAGGTTAAGCTAAGGTAGTATAGCCTAGGGTGAGCTAGGCTAGGCTAGGCTAGAGTAGGCTAGTAGGGTAAGGTAGGGTAGTCTAATACAATATGCTACACTAGGATAGGCTAGTACACTAGAGTAGGCTAGGAAAGAGTAGGTTCGGCTAGAGTAGGCTAGGGTAGAGTAAGTTAGGTCAGGCTAGGTTAGGCTAAGCTAGAGTAGGCTAGTCAAGGGTACGCTAGAGTACGATAGGCTAGAGTAGGTTAGGTTACCCTATGGTAGGCAATGCTAGAGTGGGATAAGATAGGCTATGCTACAGTAGGCCTGGCTACACTAGGTTAGGCTATGCTAGATAGGCTAGACTAGGTGACTCTGGGCTAAATTAGGCTAGGGTAGGCTAGAGTAGGCCAAGCTAGGGTAGGTTAGGGTAAGCTAGGCTAGGTTAGAGTGAGGTAAGATACGGTAGGCTAGAGTTAGCTAAGCTAAGGTAGGCTAGGGCAGGCTAGAATAGGCTAAAGTATGCTAGATTAGGGTAGCCTACAGTAGGCTAGGCTATGTTAGGCTTAAATAGACTAGGTTAGGCTAGGGTACGGTAGACTAGAGTAGGATAGTATAAGTTAGCTAGGCTAGGTTGGGCTAGAGTAGGCTAGGCTAGAATAGTGTAGGAGACGCAAGGGTAGGCTAAGGTCAACTAAGGTAGGGTAGGCTAGGCCAGGCTATGCTAAGCTAGAGTCACCTAAGCTATGGTAGGCTAGGCTAGGCTAGGTTAGGCTAGGCCAGAGTAGGCTAAGGTAGGCGAGCTTACAGTAGCCTAGTGTAGGTTAGTCTAGGCTTAACTAGAGTAGGGTAGACAAGAATAGGCTAGGATGGTAGGCTTGAGTAGGCTAGGCTAGGCTAGGATAGAGTATGCTGGGGTAGACTAGAGTAGGATAGGATAGAGTAGGTTAGGCTAGAATATAGTAGGCTACACGAGACTATGCTTGGCTAGGCTAGAGGAGAGCAGGCTAGGCTAGAGTAGGCTAGTATAAGCTAAGCTAAGATAGTAGGCTAAAGTATTCTAGGTTAGGCTAGGCTAGAGTAAGCTAGGCTATACTAGAGTAGGCTAGGCTAGAGTGGGCTAGGGTAGGCTAGGATAGAGTAGTTTAGGTTATGCTAGGGTAGGAAATGCTAGAGTAGGAAGGATAGGTTATGCTAGAATATGTTTCTCTATGCGTGGCTAAGTTATGCTAGGTAGACTACACTAAGTGACATAAGGCTATACTAGGCTAGGCTAGGCTAAAGCAGGCTAGGTTAGGTTAGGCTTAAGTAGAGTAGGCTATGGTAGGCTATAGTAAGATAGGTTAGGCTAGCTTACGGTAACCTAGAGTAGGTTAGGCTTAAGTAGACAAGGTTAGGCTAGGCTATGGTAGCCTAGAGTAAGGTAGACTAGAGTAGGCTATTATAAGCTAGGCTAAGTTAGTAGGCTAAAGTACGTTATGTTAGGCTATGCTAGAGTAAGCCAAGCTACACTAGAGTAGGCTAGGCTAGAGTGAGCTAGGGTAGGCTAGGCTAGAATAGGGTAGGCTAGGCGAGGATATAGTAGGCTAGGTGAGAGTACTCTATGCTAGAGTAAGCTAGGCTAGGTTACGATAAAGTAGGGTAGGATGGGTTAGAGTAGAGTAGGTTAGGTTAGGCTATGACATATTACACTAGGCTATAGTAGGCTAGAGTAGGCTAGGCTAGGCTAGGTTATGTTATGGTAAGTTATGTTAGGGTAGAGTAAGCTAGCTTAGGATAGGCAACTCTAAGCTAGGCTAGGATAGAATAGTTTAGGATGTGTTGGGCTAGACCAGGCTAGGCTAGACTATGCTAGGCTATGTTGGAGTAGGCTAGGCTAGGCTAGAGTAGAGTAGGGTAAGATGGGAAAGGATAACCTACATTAGATTAGGCTAGGCTAGGCTAGGAAAGAGTAGGTTAGGCTAGAGTAGGCTAGGGTAGGCTAAGCTAAAGTAGGCTAGGCTAGGATAGATTAGGTTAGCCCAGGCTAGTTTCAGTTTGACTAGGCTAGGCTCGACTAGGTTAGGCTATATTAAGCTAGGCTGGAGTAGGCTAGGCTAGGATGTGCGAGAGTACACAAGCCTAAATTAGGTTAGGTTAGGCTAGGTAGTGTATGCTAAGTTATGTTGGGCTAGAATAGGTTATGCTAGGCTAGGCTAAAGTAGAGTAGGTAATTATAGGATATGCGCTAGGCTAGGCTTAAGCAGAGTAGGTAATTATAGGATATGTTAGGGTAGGATGGAGTAGGCCAGGCTAGAGTATGTTAGGGTAGAGTAAGCTAGGCTGTTCTAGGCTAGAGTAGACTAGAATAAGCTATGATAGAGTAGACTATGCTAGAGTAGGCTAGGCTATAGTGGGCTAGGTTAGGATAGGTTAGAGTAGGATAGGCAACCATAAGAAAAATAAGGCTAGGTTAGAGTCGTTTGAGCTAAAGTAGGGTAGGCTAGGATGGATTTGGCTAGGCTAGAGTAGGTTAGGCTAAGATACACTAGAGTAAGCTAAGAGAGGTTAGGGTATATTGGGCTAGCTTATAGTAGGCTATGTTAGGTTAGGATAGGATTGAGTGTGATAAATTAATGTATAATAGGCTCGAGTAGGATAGCTTAGGATATTCTAATCTAGGCTAGGTTGGGCTAGAGTACACTAGACTTAGCTTGGACGGAGTAGGCCAAAGTAGGCTAGGATCGAGTAGACTAGGTTAGGCTCATGTAGGCTAGGCTTGGATATATTAGGCTAGGATAGAGTAGGCTTTGAAAGAGTAGGAAAGGGTAGGATAAGCTAGGTTGTATTAGATAAGTTAGTATAGAGTCAACTATAGTACAGTACTCTAGGCTTAGAGTAGGATATGCTAGGATAGAGAAATTTAAAGTGAAGTAGGCTAGGATAAACTATAGTAGTATTGTCTAGGCTAGGCTATCATATGCTTAGAGTAAGTTATGGTAGCCTAATATGGGATAGGCTAGGGTAAGATACAATAGGCTAACATAGAGTAGGTTAGAGTAGGCTAAAGGACACTAGGTTAGAATAGGAAAATCTAGAGTAGGGAAGGCTAGAGTATTCTATGGTAGGCTAGTCTAGAGTAAGTTAAGATAGAGTACACTAAGCTAGAATAGGCTAGGATATGACAATCAGAATTAGGATAGAGTGGGATAGGGTAGAGTAGGGTATGATAGGATATGATAGAGAAAATTAATTTAACATAGGCTAGGCTAGATGTCAGAGACATGCTAGATTAGGATAGGCCTGGGTAAGCTAGGTTAATGTTTTCAAGGTGATCCAGAAGGATCCTAATTAAATGGAATAAAATTTAAAATTCCCAAAAGTTAAAGGAAATGGTTCCTTGTTGAATACCTCGATGAAGTAATTCCAATGTAGCTTTAATTGTGTCGAGCGGAGTTTGCATGCGAAAGTAAGATTTTGATCAATCGGGAAAAATTTCAAGTCAAAGGGTGATGTGGCACATTCTAGAACTAACATATGGAATAGTGTGGAGACGACACATGGGTTTTGTCAACAATTGGCAAGGTAAGTGAAAGTGGCAACACATGGAAACAAAGCTGGCATATTAGGTTCTCCAATGGGGGGCTACCACGTGGCACCTAAGAACACAAAAAAATTAATTCTTTCAAACAGTTGGCATTGATGGGGTTTGAACCCACACCTTATGGAACAACAAAAAAACGAATTAATCATTGAGCCACACCTAAGACTGTGATATGAAAATGATAAATCCTATGTATTTGTTTTGAATGTTGTGTATGATGGAAAAAAGGGTGGGTGGAGCCCACAAAACCTCACAACTCTAGAAAAATAAATTTTGATATAAATATTCACCAATGAAGGCTGAAAATGATACTGCATGCACCAATACATAGTTACAAGATTGGATGAAGGAAACTATGGAAAATTTAAAAGGTCCCTCCTCCTCCTCCTTCAAGTCCTCCTTTTTCTCCTTCTCCATCTCCTCATAGAAAATCCACTTCAAAGAAGCAATTGTTGAAGTTGGATATTGAATTCGACTTCATAGCCTATGATGGTGAGCTTAATTTTGAAAAGCTTGACAATCAGATTCACTAAATGGAAGTATATTACTATGTACAATAGATCATTGGTGACTAGGTAGAAATTTAGTTGGCCTCCATGTGATTGGAAGGTGCTACATTAACATTAGAGAACTTTTGAGGTCTAAAATGGGCCTCCTAAGAAAAATTTACAACCAAAATAAGCTTTATAGTAACCAATGGGATTCAAGATGATGATGTAAACCATGGGGGATTACTCACCATTTTTGGGGTAAAAAGGTAAAAGGATTAAAAAATAATAAAACAATAAAACTACTTTTTCAAATTGTATTTTTGAGTTATATCCCTAATTGTTTACTCAAATTTAAAGCGGGATTACTCGTTTTATGAAAATTTAATTACTCAGCCAAGGAGTACCCATGTTTTATACTTTTGATGGACCCTGCTATATGAAAAATGAGAAATTCATGAAAAAATGTGATTGCAATCACATTTTTCATGTATTTATCATTTTTCATGTGGCAGGGTGCATCGAAATTATGCAACATGGACACTCCTTGGATTTAGAATCAATTTCTATATCCAACGAGTGTTTCTACTCGAAATTTGAGTAAACCCATAGGAAGATAAGTTGAAAAGATGAGTTGAAAATGTAGTTTTTTCTTTTTCGCCTATTAAATTTGATGATGTAATCTAATCTTATTTTATTATTTCCACTATTGTTTTATAATTTCCTTGAGAGGCCCATTTTAGACCTCAAAATTACCCTTATGTATGTTGGGAGACTACAGTTCAAGAAGGAAAAAATCTTTCCTCATGGTTTGAATTTACATCTACTTTAAAAAATCAATTAGATCCTTTGGCATATTCACAAAAGGAAAAAATAGAATGGAAAGCTATGTGGAAGCATAGAGGCCAAAGTGTGCAAAAATTTACGTAGGAATTGAAGAAAAAGGGATCGGATTTAAATATTCAACTTAGTACGTAAGAGACTCTTTTGAAGTATATTGGTAGTTTGCTTGGGTATATCCCCAATACTATTTTTCTGTTAAATCCATCTACCTTGGATGAGGTTTGTGTACAAGCAACCAATATTGAAGTAGTTAAACAAGGTGGTGGAGTCATTATAGATTACATTCAATCAAAAGATGACAAATACAAAGGAAAAACGAAACCAAAGATAACAACTTTTGTGAAGAAGGGCAATGAGAAACTTTATTGCACCCATCGAAAGAAAGAGGGACACAATGATGATCATTATTGGAAGCTACATTTGCAGTTCAGGCCTAAGTGGTTTTGAGACAATAAGGGCAAGTATATGGTGGTAGCAACAGTCCAATGGGATCTTAGATCAGACTTTGGTGACGAGGCATAAGTCGCGACTATGGGTTTGGACGATTTATTGTTTTCAGATGTTGGCTTTGGTTCTTCTATTTTGTCGTTTATTTCTACAACGAAGAGGAATGAAATCTTTCCCATAAGGGTGGTAACCAACCATGTAAAAGAAGATACTCTGTTTGACATTTGTTCTCAAGAAAATATGGTATCTGAGGTAGTTGTTCTAAAATTGAATTGGAAGCAAGATTGCATCCTAAGCCTTATTTTCTTAAAAGGGTGTGTAAGAACACTAAGCTATAGGTAACTGAGAATTGCAAGCTTAGGTTTTGTATTACATATAAATTTTTCGATGAAATTGAACTAGATTTGGTTCCAGTGGATATTTGTGGAATGATGTTTAGAAGTCCTTACGTGTTGAACAAAAAGGCTATCTACTGCATAAAGACAAACAAGTATCACCTTTTCAAGGAAGGAATAGAGTATATCATCTAAGCTCATCAAATTAAGGATTATTCTTCGCTACTAACTAGAGTGAAGTTAAAAAGACTCGGGAATGTGAGTAATATTTTTTCACTTATATCTGCAAAAGTGGACAAAGAAGTTGTTCAAGAGCATGGTAAATATTTGTGGGAACCTTTCAAAAGGATTAAACATGTTAGTTTGTTTTTATTAGTATATTTTTATTTATTAATGTTGCTAATGTATTTTTCATGGAAAGTGGTTTAAGTAACACATATTAAAGGGTTTGGGAAAATGAAAAGGGCTAAAAATATGTTTTTAGTTTTCATTATTTCTATGCAACCTTTTATGAATGATCCAAATAGTTAGTATAGGGTGGAAATATAGCAAACATGCAAGGAGACATATCCCACACTTAGTGTTTGATTAATAATCGTTTGGAGGCCCAAAATCCTCTCACTAGAGAGTATTGATATAAGAAGATCCTAAAGAAGTCCTAAATAAATGAATACATTTAATTCTCTTTCCCCTGGTGTTTCTAGTTCATGGGAGAGAATGCAAGAATTCATTGCTGATATTAGAGTGTGAGAGTGGTTTCTTTTTTCCTCTAACACATATTTCAAGGTGGGAGATACCAACATATCATCTCGAAGACGTGGTAGCTTGAAATATTATTACACCCTCTTTAGTTAAAACTTGTGAGTAAGGTTGACTTGATTGTCCTTGCTTCCATGCATCCCGATTATATTTTACCCATTTTTGTGCACCAAAATGCACATAACCTCGTTGATGTGGAATTTTGAAATAAATAGAAAATAAAACAATGTAAACCACAAGCCATTCACATATGTGACTTGATTGAGTAATCCCCTAGACCAAATTAATAGAGATTCTTAGACTATACTAGAGACCAACATAGACTGCAATCTCCCTCTGTCGATAGTACCAAAGGGTTAATGATGGAGCCAAACCGTAGGAAAATAGACATGGAACATGTAATAAAAGTGGAGCCCCACCTCCTAGGAAAGAAAAACACCACTACATAGATGAAATTAGGGGATTGGAGCCAAATACTTGTTGTTTATCCGCTTGGTATAATTCACAAGACACAAACTAGTAGAGCGATCATAGTATTGAATGAAAAAACTAAGAGAAGTCTATATCCAACTTTATATGACAAATGGGTCAGAACAAAACATTCAGACACCATAAATACTATCAAACAAAGAATCAAATAAATCAAGATTACCTCTGAAATCAACCTAAAAAAAATGGGGATTCCATACCGTAGACCAACATCAAAGTCATGCACCTCCTACACTATATTCCACACCATCTTGCTTGTGAAGACTCAACCCTTTCCTGATGCCCTTGTCCCAATTTTGTTAGACATGTTTTTTCCCAACCAAAGGTTTGCACCAGAAATAACCATGTTGATAGGTAACTTCTCACATCAAAATCCAAGATCCAGACATGTAGATTTTTCCATAACTCTACCCTTCCACCCTTAAAGAGAAAGATCAATATTCTTGGAAAGGTACCAACCATTAAATTCAACATAACATTTCATTAGGGGGCATGCCACAATGGGCCCCTCTTATTGGATTTGGGATTTTATGGGGTGGAAAATGCCCCCTACCCTTAAGCCCCTCATTAATATGGTCATCCATCCTCGCCAAGGAGATTATTAGTAATATTATCTATATAAATATCACTACATCTATACATAAAAATATTCTTATTTTAATGTCATTAATAACCTTTCACATGTTTTATAATTTACAATTTAATTTTTCTAATGCTATATATATCTTGTAGACACCAATACATCAAAATATTGAATTTGATTGTAAATGCTAAATTTTTATATGTTTATTATTTATATCTGAATATGAAGTTCTAAAATATAATTTTTATGAATATGAATTATTATTTTAATATTTATAATCTAATAAATTTTAATTTATAACTACTATCCACATTTTAAATATATTTTTCATCTATATATTTAAAAATATACTCTTCAAGTAGCATAAATTCATCTCAGTTTAGTTATATCATGTGCTAGGAGAGATTGAGATCAAATCTCTCAAAGTGTAAATCATTACTATTTAAATTTATTTTTATGTTATTTTATAATTTTTTCAAGGATAATTGGTTTATAATTGTATTAAAAAAAAGAAATTACAGTATAATAAATTGAATTGGAAGGAATTAATACTTTTACCACATTTTACTTTTTATTGTCTTTTAATTTATATTTTTTAATTTCTTCATTCTCAAGATACACTGTATATCATATTACTAGGGAGTTATAGTGTCCATAAATAAGTGTAAAAATCTAAATGTTAACTCAATATGAGAGACGCTCTAATGTGCATAAAATTAAATATTAAATAAAAAATAATAATATGAAAGGTTAATAAAATGAAAGATTAAATAAAAATTAATAATATGAAAGGTTAGGCTGTAGAATAAAAAATAAAAATAATAACAAAAAGTAATAAAAAGAAGAAATTTGTTTTGTTATATTGTATTTTTTTTTATTAATAAGGCCATAAGGTGTAGATTAGATAGTGATCCTCTTTTAAGACACTTGACGGTGAAAGGTTCACAATTTGAAACTCTATGTGAAAAAATCTAGTCATGACAAGTCCTATTCATGGGGGATTTTGATGAATAAAATGTCCATGGGTTGTGGATATTGAGGCCATTCATGGGGAATTTTGATGAATTAAATTCCCATGGGTTGTGGCTATTGAGGCCAAAGGTTAGGTTTCTTTCATATGCGCACTAACATTTAAAAAAAAGAAAAGAAAAAATAATGAAATTGTTTTTTTTTTGTAAGCTTAGGTGGTACCTTCAATTTTCTATTAATAAAATTCGGGCAAAAGATACAGAAATAGACCTCAACCTGCTCGTAGGAAACCAAGTATTTTGGCCATCTGAGTTCGAGATAATTCAACCAGAACATAAAGAGTCTTAATAACAAGAACTAGATCTGTCAATACTTAAGATCATACATAAACCAGAGGATGTCCAAAAACATAACAGAGAGAAAAGGAAAACATTATAAGGACAGACAACAACAGTTCCAAATAATGAAATTGTTTTTATTAGTAAAATTACAAATAAATCCCTCCCCACAAAAATGCATCGTCTTAAGTTAAATTTAAATATAATGATTCATATTTATAGCCATGATATTTAAAAATGTATAATGAATAAAAAGATAAAATATTATGAATTTTATTATTAAATGTATATTAAAAAAATCAAAATTGATATATATATATATATATATATATATATATTAGCCCCAAGGGTTAGCTCAAGCACTCTAGAGGTAGATGTGAAGTTCTAATATTGTTGTGAGGTAGATGTGAAGTTGTGCTAGTCGACTCTATTTAATAACCTTGGGGTGAGGCTCATTCCTTTGTGGTGATACCCCCTAAGCAAGGCTAATAGATTACTCTCTTTACTGTCCATAAAATGCAGGGAAGTAATTCTACATTTATATACCATTATATTTCATATATAATTTTATTTAATAATCATATAAAAATTCAATATCTAAAAGAAACTCCTTTTTCTAAATTATATTTCTATCTATTTACCTATCTATGTATATATTCAATACTAAAAAAAATTAAAAACTTATAAAACATGTTGAATAAAAATGATGCATATATATATATGTATTATGATACATTAGAGAGCGAGAGAGAGGGGTCAACCTCAAGACTTAAATTGGTATAGATAATATTTTTGAAGTTATTTTTTAAAGAAACATGTCCTTAAATTATAGGACTTATAAGACTTTTCACGTGTACACTCCACTGATCATTAAGGATATATAAGGGATACATAAATCTCTCTAAGAGTAATAAATTTAGGGTCACTTAAATAGATCATTAGGTTAAAATTAAATTGATATTAAAAATTAGATTAGATGAAGGTATATAAATGGCTAGATTTGACAAGGAAGATTAGAAAGGAGCGTAAATAATATTATTAATAATTAGGGTAGATGCATATTAATTGTATATCTACCAAGTGTCCATAGGATCAAATCTCTTGAGGTACAAAACTTTCCTCAAGTTTTGGACTAAAAATAATGTTTTGCATATTGACACAGTTGATCCCTCTTAATGCTTGGTAGATCTTGAATTAAGATGGATTTTATTATGAATATGGTTTTCCATATATTTATATAAATTAATGATTGAAAAAAAATTATGTGATTAATGTAAAAACATTATAATTTATCTTAATTAATTAATTATATTTATATAGTTAATATAACATTTCATCCAAAATGTAAAAAATACAATTAATACTACAAATGTATAATAACACTGATAATAATAACACCTATAATATTAATAACTTTAATAAAATATTTTAGCAATAAAAATAATAATAATAATAAAATTAGTATTTATAATGTTAATCGGTTTAATAAAATATAATATTATAAAATTAAATATTAACTAAACATGGATAAATATAAATATTTTTTCATTTATTTTTATTAGTTTTTTGGTGTTTTGTAAAAATCATTCTTTGTTTTCAAATTATTGTACAACTCTCTCAACCAAAACATGTGTGATCACCTATATTCCTTTTTTTGAGCAATTAATATAAGAATTTGACCAACATAAAACAAACAAAAAAAAATATATTGTTAAATTTTTTTCTGAAGTTATGCCCTTAGTTTTGACATTAAATGAGAATTACATAAACATAAGAAAAAAAATATTCTCAAGAGTAATACTCTATAGACATGATATTTCAAAAATAAATAATGTTGTACTACATGTCTATGCTTTTATCATCATTATATTTTATAAAACTTGACATCCTAAGGACATTTTAAATAAATTTAAATTTGATATTCATATTTTATATCATATAATATTTTTAATAAGCTTAAAATTAATATTTACTTATACCTTTATCAGGATGGATCAACACAATGATAGTGAATTTGGTGTTGCTAGAACTTCCCACCACCACCAAGTTCCACCATGTAATCAATGCAAGGGTGCCATGGAGGATGGGAATTAAGGTTTATGTTTGCAAGTTATAGAGTATTGGATCTTGGAGTGTTTGATCACAGTTTGGTATGAGATGAGGAGTTTGAGATGTTATGTGATCTTTCCTATGTAAAAAGATGCAAATTTCTAGTGTTGGCAAGCTCAAACCAACATCCCAAATAGTATGATATCAATCCTTAACTATTGGAAAGGGTTGGGTATACAATAATCCCAAATAGTCATACCCAAGTAATAAAGAGGAAACATGGAGCTATAACAAATTGCTCAAGTGGAGTTCCATGTCATATAACAATATAGAAAAACATTATATAGAGAACTCAAGGTTGGAAAAAGTAAGGAGGAATTTGGGAATCAAGTGTTTCCTTGGGAAGAAGATTTCCAAGAAATTTTTAGTGAATATATTAATTTTTGCATATGCTATATACGAGTATGTATATCTAAAAAAAACAGTTATAATTTGTAGCTAATTATAAGTAATTTTAGAGGGGTGTTACATGTGATATCCAAGAAAAACAATTCTAATATTGTGACCTTTGTGCTGACCATGGCTCCATCTAACAAAATGAATGTTTTCTTTTGCGTAGAATACAACAAGTTTAAACAATTTTTTTTTGGCGAAACTACATGGAGATACCCAAATATATGATGAAAAAACCAATGTGCATTTGGGTCAATAGGCACAATTACAGACCTTGGAATTATTGAATATGATGAGATATTTGTGGAGACAGTTAGTGAATATTCACACCATACATGAAAAACTACTAAAAGCTACTGTAGAACAAGACCGACTAACTAAAAATCAATCAAACAAGATGAATCCCAAATATTGTAGAAATAAAACTAAGGAAAAAAGGAAAACAACAACCTGATTAACTGGACGTAGTTAATGAAACAAGCTGATGGGAAAGTAGGCTTAAGTAAGCAGATTGGTGATAGACAAGGGATTGTCTATTGTTGGAAGATTGGATCTCTGTTCGGGGGGAGCTGTGGAGAAAAAGCTCAAAGGTTGGGTAGAAAATAGTCTACCTTAAGTTTTATGCACCAGTTAATTCATTTTAACTTATAATTTTAGTATTATTATGCTTATTATGGTGACTTAAACTTGTATACATGAACTTGATTAAATCTATGCATGAGTAGATGTTGTATAATAAAGACAGGTTAAAATGACTAAGTGTAACTGGTAGGTATGTACATTTAACAGAGTAGCCTATAATAAATATAGTCTGTCTCTGTATGTTTGCACAAACATTAATCTGAAGAGTACCAACTCTCAGGATATCTAAACCTTAACGAAGGTTTAAATATGAGGCTAGGTGACTCTCATAAATTATTTTTGAATAATACTACTCTTTTAGCATTAATATACCAATAAGGAAATGCTAAAATTAAATTAATATAGAATTAAAATAAATATGCATGACAGTTACTATGGAATTAGTGCAGTCAAGTAAATTCTTATGGTGTGGTATAACTGGAGAAAGTAATACAAGAACTGAGCTATAATAGACAGTGATAGTAATATATTTCCAGGAAGAACTCAAAAACTATTACTTTAATGGAAATATCAACTTTAAGAAAAGTATTATATAAGATTTCAAACATAACTTCCTTAAAGGAGAAAATACTCTATTCCATACATCAAATAGTTTTGTAATTATAAGGATATAAATCAATAGAGTTACACACTTCAAACTCAATTTGAGTATAACTAAATTATACAAATTTGGGAACTCTGTCCCAATTAAAATAAACTGTAAAGTCTTTATGCAAATTATGCAGAGATGGCATATCATAAAGCCCAAGTGGGTTACTGGACCAACCTGAAGGGAAATAGTAAGCTACACAGCGATCTGCGACTTGAGATTGAAGAGAGATTTTAACTAAACTACATGCCTAATTCCACAATGAATTTCAAGTGTGTTGAAGAGATAATGCTAAAAAAATCAATAAATAAATAATTGTAAAATAACATCATAGCCAAGGCAAGTTAGGTCAAATTTGACAACAGTTAAATCAATTCCTACAGAAGAAAATCGTTGCTATTGGCATTATAAATACATTCGGGAGATCTTTAAATAGATTTATAATATTTATATATATAATTTCAGATTGTAAATACAGGTTCTATTCATTAAAAATATATGTATAAAGTTTGAAAATATTTGTAAAGGCCTAATGGAAAAGCTATATTCCTTAAATATACAAATATTAAGTATGAAAGTATCTGCAAATAGCTAGAAGAAAGGCTATAAATATAACTAGTGATTTTTGTTCCTAATTGCTCTATGAAAACTTTTCTGTCATATGTGCATTTGTATGCTTTTTTGTTCTAGCAAAATGCTGTAGACATGCTGCACTTTGAGAGAGGAGGATCTGAGCAGTAAAATATGGTACAAAAATTGAGAAGAGCTTTGGACTGATTTCTGGATTACTATGTGTTCTTGTTGTAGCCAATGTTTGTAGAAGTGCTAGGGCTGTAAGAAGAGGAAAAACTTAGTACAAATATTGCTATTTTGGATAGCATAATTTAAAGTAAATATATCTGGTTTTTACTTGAAATATGAAGAATAATTACAAGAATACCTAGCTTTGGTAAGGCTTCTGTTGTTGTCAACAGATTGGATCTCTTTGTCTTCGCTGATTGTAAATGTACCATTTATTTTGAAATCGCGTAGCATATACATGGTTGCTTGTTTCTTTTGAACATAGTCTTGAAAAGACATTCGTGCTAGGTTGGGAAGCAACTGTTTCAAGAGCAATTTGTTTCTAATGCAACATCGCAAGTTGGTGTTGTTAGACTTGATTATGCAATTAAGAAACTGTGAATAGGAAAAGGACGAATATTTATTGCACTTAAGGCAATTAAATGTCATCTCCTCTATCATTGTAGAGGTTGGTATTGGTGAATTGCATGCAAGACAAACTGGTTCAAATGGCGTAGAATAAATGCTTGTAGTTGTCAATGTTCCTTTTATCTGTTCATAGAGGAGGACAAGTAGTATATTTCAAAAAGGAAAGAGATGAACAAACAATTTCATATTGAGAAGTAGAGGTATTGTTTCATATGTACTTACAGAGAATGTTGGAGGGTTCAATTTTCTAAGTTCTTCTGTTGCTTCTACATTCAATTTTTTGATGAATGTAGGTTGTGTTGTTCGAAGTGTTCTCTCCTTGAGTTCTTTCCTGTTTTTTATGTTTTTGAATAACATAATTGGAAAATGGCCTTTTTGCAAATCTTTTTCAATTTCACTGTAGAGTGGTGTAAATGTTTCAAATAACTGCAACTGCAATAGAAGACAAAATGTTATTTTTTTTTCAAAGGGAATTGAAATGTAGGATGGAACTAGCAATATAAAAACAATGCAAAGTAATTTATGTTACCGTTGCTCTATTGTCATCGAAATTTCCATCTTTAATTTGCAATGTATATTGCAAACCAATTTTCCGTGCAGTTTTCATAATTGCAACAATTGTTCCAATTGGATATGTTTATGTATTTGTTGTAAGGTGTTTTACTGTTGTATCTGGAATGAATTTGTAATCTTTTCAAATCGATGGTATGTTTTGTATGGTGCTTAGTTCAGTTAGGAGCAGAATCCAATCACAATCACCGCGGTCATAATTTGTTTTAGGAAGAACTTTAAAATTTGTAATAGATATTGCATTTCCTGGTGATATTTTTTGTTCATGTTCTTCAATGAGCTCAGTTGGTATGGACAATGTGATTGTCATGATTCCTTCAGAATCTGTCAAATCTGCACGTAGTATTTGTCGTTCTTTGTGGACTTTATCAAGGTATGTGCTATAAATGACCATAACATCTCCATTGAACATTTTTCCAGTTTTGCGAATGTTTAGTTCTTCAATTGTAACTTGGACTAAATATGGTGCTTTCGATTTGTGTATTGATGATGTTGATGTGGCAAAAGAGACAGAAGTACAATAGATTGTTGATAAATATAAATGCTATGTCAATGGAACCTATAAAAATTTGTTTCAAATTTATTTACTTGTTTGATTTAGTTGCAATTGATGTTTGTTGTTGTTTGTCTATTGTAGCTTGTTCTCCAGAGCTGCGAGATGAAAAAGATGCAACATCATTGAATGGTGTGCTTGAACGTGACGATGAAGAGTCTGCTAAATTTTAACAACTAAAAATAAAAATAAAAGTATAAGCTTATTCTATATCGTAGTGGAAACCGAGTATTAGTTACTCAAAGAAATATTAATTGCATTTAAAAACTTCGATAATGGAAAAATTATAAATTATGCAATATTAAACTCAGAAAACTCTATTAGTGCAACAGAGATATATACTGATCTGAGCTGCAAATATTAAAAGTTTTGTGCCTGAGAGAGAAAATGATTCTTAAAGTGACGGGCTTCAAACAACAACCATCTTGATCGTAATATAAAAATTAAGGGTGATTTCCAATAGAGTTGACTTTTGAAAAGTTTCCTTCACAGGAGAAGACAATCGACCTGTAGCAGCATATCACATGGTTAAATGTGTACATGAAAATATTCCAATGTATTGAAAGACAAATTCAAGGATTAAAATGAATTCTGTAATTCTTGAGAGTTAAATCATGGATGCATGATATAATTCTATATGAACAACAGTCCTATGGAAGTTAGTGCCAAAAATATAAGAATAGGTCTCGCAATAGTTTCATAGAAAGAAATAAACAATTAAACATAGAGATATGTCTATACATATGCATCGAAGAGTAAGTAAGTTGGGCGTAATAAGCAAACCTGGATGTGTTTGTTTGTTTTTTTGAATTTCCTTTGCATGTTTGACTCATTGTGTAAAGCAATAGAAATTTGCAAGACATACAATTAGAAGTCAAAGTGATAGTAGTGTTATGTAAAAATAAGCAATTCCATGTGTTAGAAGAAGTAAATGTTTTTTAGTAATATTTATTGAACTATGTTGGAAGAAGTAAATGTTTTATTTTTGTTGAAGCTTATTTTTTATTTGTGACATTATTAAAAAGCTATAATGCAACTTTCAAAAACTTACTCAGAAACAAATTAAAATTATCATTGGTAATATTACTCACTATTGATTTCATTTGTATAATAAGGACATGAGTAGGCAAGTGTGAAAATATTGACTAGAAAAGGCAGTAGACTAGTTTCATTTGCACTATGTTTATGTTGCATTTATGTCTTCGATGATGAGATAAATAGTATCATGGTCGGTCCAATATGTATCTAACCTGAAATTATTATAGCTACAAGTTATGTTTGACCATATGTGATCAATGATCGATATTTTTTGATTGTTATTTGTCTCTAAAAGAAAATGAAGGTTGTAATTGTACATATACGATCTTAGTTTGTTTGTTTTGTTGTTGCTTCCAAGCATATTGATGTTGAAATCGCCAACAATATCTTAGTTTGTTTGTTTTGTTGTTTCTTCCAAGCATATTGATGTTGAAATCGTTGACAATTGCTATTGTTTGATTTGAATGTATGTTGCATAACGCTTTTGAAAGAAGGTGAAATGTATCGTTCAACGCTGCATATGGTGCAACATAGACATTGGGAACTATAATATCCATGTCATGAAGAAGCATATTTGCTAGTGTAGCTTCAATGTTTTTTTCTTCAAAGTGAATATGTTTCAAAATCTTTATATGCTTTTTCATACAAATTAACAAACCATGTTTACTATAATTTGATATGCAATTGAATGTTTCAAGTCTTTTTAGTAGCATTGGATCTTTCAAATGTGTTTCTTGTAAACATAGAATGTTAGATTGCATTAGATCATAGTCATTTAACAAATCATCAACATGTATTTGTAAACTGCGAGTGTTTAGAGGAAGAATTGAAATGTATGCTTTTGTTTATAGTAACGAATATGTCACATCTCCAATTTTTTTTTTTTTTTCAGGACAACGTATTCCCTTTGTCTTCTATTGATGTCTCTTCCAGTCTTCACTGGCTAATTTTTCGCTTATAGTTTAGATCCAGTTATATATATTTATTAGGTATTTATTATCCTATCCCTTGAAATCATCTATGGATAGTTATTATTCCACTCATGAACAATCACGTCATATAACACTTTAAAATCATCCCACTTAAACATTATCACCTCCTATAAGATTTTTTTTTTTTTAAAAAGCATTTAACATCATCACATTTTTTTTCCATTTAAATTCACAAATATGAGATTTATTATAATTCCCTTTTTAACTCTCCATGATACAAGTTTATTATATCACCATACCAATTCGCATAATATAATCTTATTATATTATTATTTAACTCCATAAAATATGCGATGGGCAAGGTATGAAATGGTTATATTATATACCACCTACGTTATATATATTGGTGGAATATAAATACGCTACCCTCTGATATAATCGACGTTGAAATGTTACCTCTGGGATTTAAATTTTCACTATATATTTTGATACCCCATACAGTGTATGAGAATCGTACGCGGCCTCTCTCCCGTTTTTTTTTCTTTTGTATAACTCACCAGTATTAAAATCCCTCATCCTTTACTACGTAAGAGAGTTAGGAGTTTGTTTGCTTGCTGGAGTGGTCAATTGGTGCACTGACCGCGGCGGCGACCTGCAATTTAGCTCCCTTTGGTTTGTTGTACTCACCGCAGGACCTCCGACAGTCTGGCATGGGAGGAGATACACGCGTCCCACTTCAACGCGCTGCATATTTCAAGTTACAGGTTATCGTTTGCTTTCGCATACCTCGGGAGAATTTGGTTTTGAAACCCCTGTACTGTTACTCTGCGCCACTAGCACGTTTTGAGAGACAGCTGTAGCTTGCCAGTAGTAAGGGTCACTTCAACAGGAAGGGTCGCAGAGCTTTGCCTACTTTTTGTCTGCTCGATGTTCAAAATGAGAGCTGAGAAAATCACGTACTATGGAATTGGTACAGGTTTACTCACTCGGCGTGACTCTTAAAAATCCCCCTCAGGATATTGTGCAGCTCGCTGTCGTTTCAATTTAGGGTTTGAGTCTCTATCAGTTACGCTAACCCTGAATCGGATACCCGCGTGGACTACGGTCGATGCATGGTGTTAGGGTTGCGGCCTTCCGTTTTAAACCCCCACTCGGTCCTTGCTATGCCATTTCCCTGTGTTTAAATCTTTTCGCATTCCCCTTTCTCATCTTACTTCCGCCTATAGGGATCTGAATCACTCGCCATGCGTACCACAGAGCGCGATGCTCAACCATTCCAGGGGAAATCCGATTTCCTAAATCGCTCCCCATCTTTGTTATCCCGCGTAAGTTTTGTTGAAATAAAGGGGCGGTTTGTTGTTTTTTTTGTTCTGATTTGTTTCGGCACCAGACTGGATGGTTTTATTTCTTTGTATGCTAATCGTTCGCTCAATCATGCATTTTCTCCACCTACGCTAACGGGTTCCATGTTGTTTTTCTTTTTCTCTAAAGGGCGAATACAGGGTTGAAGATCAAGTGGATGGGCGTTAGCATTTTCACGAGAGGACCACGAGTTGCCTCGCGTTGCCCGTTGTTCTTACTGGGAAAAGCGTCTGTGCTCGCTTCAACCCTTCCTTCCTGTTTATGAGGGTAAATTAACTTATTTAAATTCTGGGTTTGTATGTTATGTCGGGCACGTTGGGGTTTGGTTACAACGACCACACAGACTGCCCCAGCCACTGGTTTTCTTCTCATTTCTAATTACTCCAGTTTCAGGTTAAATCGATGTACAGGTTTTATATCCATCCTATTTCGTCTGTGCTATTGAGATGTAGTAGGGATTGTCAGATAACCTTTGTTTATCGTTTGTTCTGTTACGTAGAGATGTTGTTCGTTATTCATATATCCCTGGGCATCGGCGTTAATAGATATACGTAGTCTTCGTTTTCCAATAGTTCAATACTCCGTAGCTGTAGACACGCACTGTCTTACCTAATTTTAATGTTTACGCAAATGTTAAGTGTTTTTAACCTCCATTGTCATCATTAAAGAGGTAACCGAATGATTTCTAGCACACTGTAATGAATACTGATTTCGTTTTATTTCTCATGTAGTCGATTCTACGGTGGTCACACAGTAATAATCATGTTAATACTATCCATGTAATGAATAATGATTTCGTTTTTCTTTTGATCTAGCCGACCCTACGGCGGTCCCACAATAAAATCATTCTATTATGATGCAGATATAGCTAAGCGTAATTCTCATTCTTGTAACTGATGCCTCGCACGCAAGTAGATAATTATCAAAATTACATTAAATCGTCCTACTTCTGTCATTACGAACTAACGATTCCCTATTTTATTTCTTTTGATTTGGTTATAAATATAATAACTCTCCAAGCAGAAATTTCGGTTGGTTCCTTCCATATATACTTCACAATTGTTTATTAGTTTCTTTTTATATACATAGATGTGATGTCCATGAATAATTTAGGTGGATTCGAGAATTTTTCTCTAGTAATGGGAAATCTAGATTAGAGGTTCCTTTCTTTTGTTTCCCTCAGTTTTTCTTTCTGAGAGATTTGATAGTTATAAAGTACTAGTATGTTATGTTATGATAATTTCCATTTTTCTTCTTTGTTTGTGTCTAAACTCAGATTGTAGATTTCTTTATCTTAGATATGGAAGGGCTAAAATTATTTTATCAGCAGAAGCAGATTAAAGTTAACCCAACATTTTTCCTGTGAAAGTAATAGTCCTCCAGATTTGGAACCAGCAATAGTCTAAGAATTTTGCTAGATACATATCTATGGTTTTGTTATCTACAACTGTGCAGAGATTTCAAATGTAATTTTTATGACTACTACGTCTAAAAGTAGAATTACTTCTTGATTTAGAAATAACTCGAAATACCTATTCTAATGTCCTTGCTTGTCTTTTATTGTACCATGTAGATATCAGTTCTACTACCATAATTTTTCTAGTATACCGATGAGCATGAAATTTCACCTTTATATATATATATCAGAACCAAGTTAGTATTTACTTATCGGTGGAGACTAAGTACCTTCAGATTTAAACCGACCTTGGTTTAAAGATTCTGTGGGTTTCTACTCCATAGATTACTGGTCTACAACTAAACAGAATCTGAAAGGTGACTACCTTAAGATAGATTCTGTTAAATGTAGTACTAAAATCACTCATACCATTCAAATTTATTTTATATGTAGCCAATTCATACCATAATAATTCAAAATAACAGGAATTTAAGAAACATACCACTACTGCAAATGACCAACCTCCCAACCTTAGAGTCCTCTTTGTCTCCCAGAACTCACCCCCGAGCTGAGATCACCTCCATCACAGATCAACCCCTGATCTGCTTAGGAGCAGCTTATTTAAGCTCATGTTTCCCCAAAGCATGTTTCTAATTCTGCGTCCAGAATAGCAGGATGCTTTCTTTCCTGTTTAGCCTAGGCTTCCCATTTGGGACTCTTTAAAGTTGTTTTATGCTTTTCCTTAGCTTTTCCAGCTTTTCTTACCTCTTCCCAACTACTTTCCTCTTCATTGGGGAAATTTAGATTCCTCCTCAAAATCTAAATTAATTTCTTTCAAGGATTTTTGAAAGATTGTGGGGATTTGTTGCCTTATCCATCCTCATGGATTTGACAAGTGATCTCTAATTCTCATCTTGGTCAAAATGCACAATCATTTTATTTATTTCATCAATTTAAATATTAGATTACATTCACACCATACTTATCCTTTGGGGTCCACTCCCCTTAGGATTAAAGTTCAAATGTCTAACTTTTTCAAATTCAACACAGAAACTGGGGGTGTTACAGAATAATTGTAGTCTAGTTGCCACTTTGTGTTTCTTTGTAAACGTTCCATTTCAAGAGAAATTTTGTTTTGAATTTGGAAGTTTTGTTTCTTAAGTGGATTAAGCAAATACAATGATTCTATGTTTCTCACACGAGAGAGAGCTGTATATACTAATCCATGGCGTCGTATTCGTAAAGGATGAAATGCAAGATTGTCTAGCATTAAGCCTTGTGATCTATGTATTGTACTTGCACATGCTAGTTGGACTGGAAATTGTTTTCTGATTTTCAAGTTGCCGGTTTTTACTAATACAGAAACAGGCTTTGTTGTGCGCAATATGGGAGTCCAATCGCTACAAATTTGTTGGCTATATAGAGAAGCAAATTTGTGTGCTTGTCAACGGCCAACACATTGATCATAGAGTTTGATCCATATTACATCAAAGTTGTCTAATTTTACATATGCTTTGATGATACCATTTGTACTGTTGACTAAATCGTCTTGTAAGTCATAGTTTCCTGCATATATTTCAACTAGCATGTCAAGTTTTAGGACAATTTGTGAAGGCAATGTTGCTATGTGTGCATGAGATGGTATGTTTCCATGGTTTTCTTCTTCGTAATCAATTGCATCAATTAAAATTTCATCACCAGGAACAACAGACAACATTTTCTTGTTATGTAATGTTACATCTCTATTCCTAAAAAATAGATAAGGGAAAGTAGGATCATTAGGAGCATTTCGAATACAATTTCTATTCAGGTAATTCAAATCATCTTCTGTTTGATTATTTATATGCATCCTATTCAAAATGGGAATGAATATTTCATTTGTTTGACGCATTGCAATGTGCAATTCATAGTACTTTACATGTTCTTGCCAAAAATCATATGTTATTGGTTGCCTTCTTACTGTAGGTTGTCCAAATATTAGTGAATCTTGTATAGGTTGGGCTTGGTACAGGTCGCCACAAAATATGATATCAATGTTTCCAAAGTATTTTGTTTGATTATGCTTAATGTTTCTTAGTCGATCATCAATTTGATATAGAAAACAACTTCCAATCAAAGATACTTCATCTATGAAAACAACCCTTAATTCTTCGTACAGTTGTGTTAAGTTGTCTAATACATCATTGCTAAGTGGAATAAAACAAGATTTGTTGAAATGCATTAGAAATGTAGAATGAATTGTGACTCCACCTGCATTATATGCAGCTTTACCTATATATGCTAATATCAAACCCTTTGGTTTCAAAGGGTCTGTATTGTAATGTTCATTGTAAATGCGCGTGAGCATTTGAAATATTGCTTTTGCTGTGAATGTTTTTCCAGTGCCAGCTCCTCCTGTAAAAAATAAGTAGATTGTTTTGTCTATGTTCTTTCGTTTTTTCATTGCAATGTCTATGAGAATTGCTTGTTGTTCTCTATTAAGCATTCTCCTAATCTTGTAGTATTCTTCGTTGCTAAGCATAAATGGATGTTCTGTAAATTGAAAACCAATTTTAAGATGTCTTTTTTTGTCATGGCATTTGGAAAATTGCAAATCTTTAGCCAAGTAGTACTTCTCAGTGACATCATTGGATATTTGAGGTTTTTTTATTGTGTGATTAGAAGTTGCAGTGTTGTTATCAACTTCTTGAATTGCTTCTTCCAAATCACACAATTTCTTGTTCATGTTGTATGTGAACTTAGTTTCATTGCTCTTTATTGTGTTCTTATGCAACATGTATGCACTCTTCCATGTTGGCAAGTCTTGCTTTAGCGCATCTTCATCATTTTCGAATGGAACATATAGAAATTTTTTTTCTCTGTAATAGTTCTCATAGTCAATGTGTTTTTCGTATTTGATGAATCGAATTACTTTTTCTTTTTTCCTTTTTGATATTGGTGTCCCATATTTCCTATACTTTGATACAAATTCAGCTAAACATACATGCTTAATAGAATTAGGCCTATTGATATAGTAATCAATTATAGAACTGCACATAACGTCTTCGGAGTTGTCAGGAATTTGTTTCAGAAGAATGGTTGGTTTAAGTATAAATGTGCGTTTATCTATTGATGCTGTGTTTATAAAGTTGCATTCTCTTGAACTATGATTCATTGGTAGGGAGAGAGCTATGTGCACTGCTTGTTGAGCTGAAATTTGCTGAAGAATAAGCAAGGCATTCCCTAGAGATCGTATCATTTGAATAGCATCGATTTTGCTCTTTTCATGTTCTTGTCGTATCCTTTTGAATGCATTTGTCATAGATCTATCAACTTTGGTCATATATGAACTGCAATATGAAGATGCAAAAGATGCATTTAGAACATATTGAGCATATGTATTTGCAATCCATAGGTGTGGCATATTGAATGCAAAGCTATTATTCCATATTTCTGATGGTTTTCGTTGCAAGAACACCATTGGTTGTGTTAATGTACTTTGTATTAATTCGATGTAATCAGTTTTTGTTAAGTGCAATTCATCTAAGAAATTTTCACGACTAGTTGATTTGTCATAGTGTTTTTTTTCCAAGGTGCTTTGCAAGGACAAAACTTTTTCATTTATTGAGTCATATAGTGAAGTAATTGGTTCAAGAATCCTTGTTCTTTTCATTGGTGGTATTGGAAATTTGTATCTACAATGCGATGCTTTTCTTTTTTTTACAGCGTTTGGTATGATGATGTTCATGTATCTTTGCGAGTTCTGGATCAAGGTGATTTGCGCTACAAGTTATATAGTTGTCCAAGAAGTTTTCAATTTCTAAGTTACTATTAATTCCATATACTGGAGCATTTTATATCCATATAAGAGCATGTTCATGTGCACTACCTCTATTTTGGAACTCAGTTACAAAGTAGTAATCTAATATTTTGCCAAAAAATGTATTATCCTGACATATCAATTGCTTCAGTGCATCTGTCTTATGTCTATAGTAACGTGTACATGTTACTTGGTCCTTTCTGACAAGATAATCAACATTGTATTCCTCAATAGTTTCAATGTGTTTCTTTTTATTTCTATTGCTATGCAATTTAGTAAGAGTTTCCACTAGTGGACTCCAACGATGCTCTGCACTTGTAAATGTAACAAAGAAAGTTGGAGGACCTAATTGTTGTATCATTGCAAATATATGTTTTTGCATTTGTTGATGGTAATCCGGAGAAATTATTATGTGTTTGAAATCTATGTATCCAATGTGACTTTTTAGTAACTTTTCTAAGTTGGGCATGTACTTAACATCTTTTTCTAACAACTTTCTTCCTTGTGATTTTCTTTTCCTTATTCGTATTGAAATGCACGACATGAACTTTTCAATGATTATTCGCATTGTCTTGAAGAACAAATTTGTGATGTGATAGGAAAAGTGACCACTGCAATGCATTAGTTCTCACTTTACTATTTCTTGGTAACGAAATCTTTGTGCTATATCATTGTGACGTGGATCTCCAAATAATAGTGTTGGGAAACTCATTTCTTTTGCATGTTTGTCTTTGAATATCCCAAGTGGTCGTTGTCCCTTAGCTGGTGCTATTTCAATGATCTTGTCTTGTAAATCATGAATTCGTTGTGAAGCTATCAATCCATGTACTAATGTTTCAGTTGGTCTTTCACTTTTTGAAATGCTATCCATTTCACTTTTGTTATCAATGTTCTCATCTTCGGATGTATTGTCTTTATTTTTCAATTCAAGCATATGATTCCAATTGCTATTAATGGAAATGTTTTTAGCTTTATATAAATTTCGAGAACATAGTTCTTTAAGTGCTCTCATGACGGTATGCACACGCAATTTTCCTGTTTGATATGCATTCTTGTATTCTAGTCATCGTTTTAATGCAATAGCAATTGTCATTGTATTGTTTATGAATTTTGGCAATGATCTTTGGAGAATGTCCATCTGGACATGTACATTTATTATTGAACCAGTTAAGCCCATTTGCAATCGCTTGTTGCCACATTGTCTTATTTGTGCAAAAGAAATTCTTAATGCAATGACCACTGCAATGCAGTAGTTCTCACTTTACTATTTCTTGGTAACGAAATATTTGTGCTATATCATTGTGACGTGGATCTCCAAATAATAGTGTTGGGAAACTCATTTCTTTTGCATGTTTGTCTTTGAATATCCCAAGTGGTCGTTGTCCCTTAGCTGGTGCTATTTCAATGATCTTGTCTTGTAAATCATGAATTCGTTGTGAAGCTGTCAATCCATGTACTAAGGTTTCAGTTGGTCTTTCACTTTTTGAAATGCTATCCATTTCACTTTTGTTATCAATGTTCTCATCTTCGGATGTATTATCTTTATTTTTCAATTCAAGCATATGATTCCAATTGCTATTAATGGAAATTTTTTTAGCTTTATATAAATTTCGAGAACATAGTTCTTTAAGTGCTCTCATGACAGTATGCACACGCAATTTTCCTGTTTGATATGCATTCTTGTATTCTAGTCATCGTTTTAATGCAATAGAAATTGTCATTGTATTGTTTATGAATTTTGGCAATGCGCTTTGGAGAATGTCCATCTGGACAGGTACATTTATTATTGAACCAGTTAAGCCCATTTGCAATCGCTTGTTGCCACATTGTCTTATTTGTGCAAAAGAAATTCTTAATGCAACAAGTCATTCCTCAAGCTCTGAAAGTGTTGTTAAAGTTCGCAATGACTTATTACGTCTTATTTGTTCAGGTGTTGCAAAGCAAGGCAACTTTGCATTGGAAAGTGCTGTTTTGCAAGATCTACAGATGATATTTAAATGCAATGTCTTCTGTTTTCTAGATATGTTTATGTACAATTTTTTCTAATTCAAGTCCAATTCTTGAGATGTTCTTTCGAAATTGCAACCTCTTACATATTGGACATTTGGTTTTTGGTGTGTCTGCAATTTGTTGTTTGTAAATTTCTATGGGAGTACTCTTTCGTGACGAACAATTTTTATTCATTATTTTATTTCTATTTTCTCCAATTTTATTTGGGTTATTTGTACTTATCATTTGTTTCAATTTGCGCAAGTTTATTCTATTCTTTGTTTTCATGCATTTGTACTATTCTATGTTGTAGATTGCACTGATTTGTATTTTGATTTGATAGTGGTGGTTCATAATGAATGTGTGATGTACTTGTTTCGAATGATAATATGTTGTACATTTGATTGAAATTTGTTTTTGATGGGTAGTAATTGACAATGGTTTTACTGGTAAATGACCATATTTGTATGTTTACATTGAATATGATCGATGTCCATTGGAAGCAAAATGATGTTCCCTCAACTCCTCCTTTTTCATATGGCATTGCCATATTAATTAGGTATTGTTGCCAGCCTGCAACCATTGTTTGACTTTGTATAGTTTCATTTGTTAAGTGTTTTTCTATACAATTTAATGCATCTTCGTTCCTAGCCATCAGTGCATTGCAAAAATATTGGACAATGTAGAGTCTGAAAGACTGTTCATCAAATTCAGGTGCTATTAAATGACAAATTGCACTGAACATGCTATTGGCACATTTCGACATAGTTGTTTTTGCTATGTGCAATCCATGAATTTGCATTTCATGAAAAATGGATTCATAATGGTTTTCAAGATATTTGCAAAGAGGTGACAAGGAATAA
This sequence comes from Pinus albicaulis, assembly GCA_034641835.2. NCBI lineage: Eukaryota > Viridiplantae > Streptophyta > Pinopsida > Pinales > Pinaceae > Pinus > Pinus albicaulis. The sequence continues at coordinate 239,300,047 of CM076579.1, read as the reverse complement.
TTTGGTACAAAGTTGCATCTAGGTAATCTTTTGTGTAATAGGGGTTCAAAATGTCCACTAATAGGATCTGTATCATGAAACAAAATGTTTAGTGGAATTGTATCTAGATCATGGTTGAAGAACAAATACCTTGTTTTCATTGTTAGTGACCAGACTCCAATTGGTATGTTCAACCACTTTGATAGCCATCGTATGAAAAATGTGTCTCCCCATAGGCCTCTTTTAGATTGGAAATCGCTAGTAGAAGCAGAAAAACACATTTTATGAAGGTATGTGTCAACATCGTGAATTCCATGAAGTTGATATAACATGACAGGATCTAGTTCATATTGGTATGATTCTTTTGCCTCTGTGTCATTGTGTTGTAGACAATTGAGAAAATGGTCTATTATTCCATTGCGTAGTTCAATGGACGAGTAACAAAAGTGCAGAAGCACTTCAAATGCAATGAACAAACAATCTCCAGCAGTATATGAAAATCGTTGTAGTCTGAAGAGACTATATTTCATTAAAACGATATCAATATTAGCATCTATGCCATTTTTTTTTGCTGAATGGTAGTTTTCAATGTCTATGATTTCAACCATTTTTTGTATGTATTTATTCTTCATATTCGTATGGTGATTTGTTTACTAACTACTATGTATGTTAGATTTTTTTTTTTCTCAAAGATGAGAGAAGGTTCTACAATATTTTTTTCTTTATTGAATATATGTCTATGATAATGTTTACTAGCACAAAACACTAATTTTACTTTTATATTGTATGTTTGATTTCAAACAGTAAAATAAGGGAAGCAAAGTTGCAAGTAACTAGCTTCTAGTTTGCATCTCTCTATATTTTCAAAGTATCACTGCAAAACAAACAACATGCAACATTGATTATTGTCTCTGAAGACATGAATCTCACATAGAAGCTATGTATTCTAGAAATGATTGACTCTTGTATACAATAGAAAGCATGAAATACAGATTGTATATGTCTTGATTAGTAAGATTAATCTTGTTAGTTCTGAACAACACACTTGTAATTACGAATATGTATGTGCAGTCACATATGGATTGTAGCATAATGGCATGTGCAAGGCAACAACATGCTTCACACAAAAAGCTTTGATTTAGGGAATTGTTTTGTTTTTAATAACATGAAATATCCTTTTTTTTCAGGTATAATATGACAATAAATTTAAGTAACTGATCGAATGTAGTACTCAACATAAATGTGAGAATCGACTTAATTATAACAAAGCATTCATCCCTTATGCAAGCCCCAACTTTACTGCACCAAAGCATGTACTTTCAAGTCAATATGGCAAGCATTGGGCAAGATAGGTCAACATAATATGTACTAATTTTAGCATTATATTTTGAAAATTTTCTAGTTACACCACCTTTCGTGATAAGACAAAATATTCATTTGAATGATGAATAAATGTGTTGTATGATGATTGCTAACAACTAGTCATTGTTCTATGTACATTAACAAAGATGGTGTATACGACAACAACATTCAGACCATCTGAAGTTGTATCTATATGACTTGGTATGATGTCCACATTTAAAGTATTCATCGTTTGTTTTCTTCTTTGCTTTCCTTCATGTTGATCTTTGACAACCACTTATTATTTTAGGCATACTAACAAATGTACTGCATACAACAACAACATTTGCACCATTTGAAGCTGCAGTTAAACCACTTCTTAGAAGGTCTACATGCAAAGTATCCACCACTTGTTTTCTCCATTTCTTTGTTTCTACAATCTATTTTGGTATTAGCGGCCTCTTCTTCTCCTATTAGTTGTTGTAGCGTCTTTGAAAGTTGCATGGCACTACATTCCATCGTTCCAAATTGATAGATTCCACTCAATGCAGCAAGTGGCGCCTAACTTTGTTAAAACATCAAGAAAAAACAACAATTTAATTATCCAAAGAAATCAACTAGCTGAAGAATAAGAGCAATACCAGAATTTGAAATGTAGACATCAAGAAAAACAATATTTTAGCCATCCAATTAGGTAGTTGAGAGAAATGATTTGAATAAACATATTTTGGTAACCTGTGGAAGATAATGTGAATAATAGATGGCATAGAACAATCTTGAAATAGACTATATGACCTGTAAAAAGCAAATTTCGCTTCTGTTTCCACATGGGAGTTTCCCTTTGTATTCTGTAGCAGGTATTTTGCCACTACTTCGTAAACTTCCTTTTTCATACCTGAAATTTGAAAGAATTGAGATATTCACGTGCCTATATTCAATTTTCTAAATATCGAAATCATGGGTAAAATAGGAAGTATCAGAGTGAATGGGATTTCAATTCACGAAATCCTATTCTTAATATGACTAGATTTTTACTCACAAAAGATTTCAAAGAAACAACTTTCTCACCATTAAGTATCTTAACGAAATACTTATTACTATCTATTTTACCCTACAGTAATGACTATTTAGATAACCATTTTAATTAATTAAATGTTTTTTTTTTTAATATCGCAATTCTATATTATATCACCCTATAATTATTCTCAAAAAGATTAATCTACTATCAATTATTTTTTTATAAAAAACAAAAACTAAACAACAAGTCTAATTTATTATTATTTTTTTCTCAATCACAATCAAAATATATAGGTAAACTACAGCAAATGCTACATTTCCATTTTAAGATCCTATAATAATAACTTAGGGCATGGGACTAAGACTACCACCACCGTAGGTCCATAGCAATAAGACTAAGGTGATTATTTGGGTAGCCGCTCTAATCTGCTATAAATCTCTAGGCTATAGTGTAAGAACTACTATTTTCAATAAGCTATAACTACATAAGCTATAAAATACCCTTGCCTTTGCATCTGTTCTATTAGCTACTTCTGTTTTGACTGCTCCTAGTGTTGCTTTTACCTGATCAATTAAACCCATGACTTTTATTGGGTGCCTTGTCTTCTGGAAGCAATTCTTTAAAGATTAATTCTGACTAACTTTCAACTGAGGTGCTTGAATTTTCTTGCCTTCATAATATGCACACGACCCAATAATTTCTTGGAGGATACCGATAACTACAAAACAACCTGAACTTTAATTTATTTCATAGAGTTTTGTTTATGGCTCTGTCTTGTGAGCAGTCACCGTAATTAAATTAGTCACAAATGACTTCATCTCATGTACTCTGACAGTCCAGTCAGGAGGAAAAGTTGTTCTGCTACTTAGCGGGTTCCGTTTCCTTTCTCTCTCCTGTTGTCATCACATTTAACATTTGTTTCGACTCTGCACGCCTTTGGATGTTATTTAACGTCTAGAAACTCCGTCATTGGCCATGGAATGCAAAAAACCACACAACCATGCAACAAAGGCCTTCGAATTTTGCACCATAAAGTGATGGTCGAAGGGTTTTCAGATAGAAATGATAATAATGGTGTTAATATGTTGTTTTATGAGCAAGAGCATAGATTTTGATCTGGTAACGCCGAAACTAGAAATGAAGTGGGATTTGATTCAGAAAATGATGATGATAATGATCTACATTTTTCAATGAACGGGGGCTTTAGTAAAGAGAGTCATCCCAAGGGAAATGATTTTGAATCCTCCGAGCCTGATACAAATGGTATTCTCATGCTAGGGACCCAACAAAATTCCACTTTCTATGTTTTCTTTGAACCATATATTCTTGAGAAGTACTTCTAGAAACTTCATGAATTTGTTAAAAAGAAACGAGATTTGTAGAACGCAACAACTTTATCAAATTCGAATGGAAAACAGAGTCCATAATATGTAAATTTCGAGTAGAATATCATCCATTTTGCACTCAGAATCAAAGCAAGAAAGGGAATTTAAAATGTGGAATTACCTGAAAGAGTAAGAGAAATTATCCTTGGTAGACCTTCCAACCGGAGGCGCACAGTTCCAGCCTGACTTGCAAAATCTCGCTTGCAGAGTGTTGAGTCCCACAGTAAATCCACTTGCAGAAATAAAATTGACAGAGGTTCAAGCAAAATAACAACTGCAAAGTAGAAACTTGCACAAGTCCCATAATTTTATGCCATTTAATTTTGAATTAATGGTTGTTAATACCAAGAGATCTACACTTCCAGGTTCCGCGACATCGACTTCAGATCCCAACTAAATTCTCGTACTTGTACAATTAATATCAACTTCCATATTCAAGATGGAAACAAGGTCGACATGTACATAAGTTACTACTTGTTGGGGGGATTAAACAAATTATAGGTTTAATAAGTGCGGCGCAGAATTATATGCACTAGCTATCGTCAAAACAAGATGCGAACATGGTATAGATTACAATAAAGGGCCACCTCAGTTTAATTAGAACCCAAATATTGATTCAATGTCCATTAAATAAGTTTGATACATGGGTTTTTAACCCTCAAGATCCGATGGAAGAAATGCGCGTATGTATGTATTGCTTCTGTGTCTTATATGACATTCCAACCCCTGATTGAAAGCGGTAGCCATATTGATGACTTTGGTTTATTGAAGTCGAGATATTAAAAGCCACATATAAATGTGGGTTTGGTTTATAGTAGATGAATGTTGGTTTGCATTTCCATAAAGGGGAAAGCCGAAGTTAAGCTTTGGGTTTAAACTGAATTTTGAGTATTTATTCATTTTATCATAAAGTGGGTTTGGACCATAGTTTTATAACTATAAGGAAAGGCGAGATGACTCCACTTTGAAGTCCAGTTGTTGGGGGTTATTAATATCTTGCATTCAGTTAAAATGATGATTAATCATAAGAACCGACGGCTTGTATTGATTTAACGTGATGGACGTGTGGGACCCGTGAACCACTATACAATATAACTGTTGTGTTAATGTTATAACCATGGCCGAATGTTATAAGTGTTGTGCATATATTTAAGTTGTCGAACCATTGTGTTAACGTTAAGTGATAGGGTCGGGTAGACGAATGGGTTCTATTATATTATGATCATTGTATCGTGTGTTATACCTTTGAAGAGTTAATTAAAAAGGGCAGAAGTCAAACCATTAACCCGTAGATACAATGTGTAAGAATGGGCTTTCAATTATAAGTAAAGCGATTTATTTAAAGGGCCAACCTTATAATAGAAGGTATATATATATATGTATGGCAATGCATGCTGAATTTAATTTACCAAAGAGCAAATACATATTCGGGCTACATCAAAATTTGGCTAAAGTAATTATTTACCAATTTCTATGAAATTGATAAATAAAATTTGACAAAGAAAACAAAATAGACTTGAGAACTTGAAACTTTGATTTAGTTAAAGATTTTTTTTTTTAATAATAAATATGTGATATCTTCAAATTCATTAATATATTTATATTTTATTTATTTATTACAATTTAAAATTAAATTAATAATCTTAATATATTGATATTAGCTAATCTTTATCATATATAGGTTTATTTATATCACTAACTTATTATATGATGTCGATAATATATATAATGGCATTAACCATGGTGAAAGTCCGGTTAAGCACTGTTTCAAAACCCAATTTGTGTGAAGGAATTCTAATCGTATCAGATATCTTCTCTGACACTGATAAGAGCCACTACAAATGTGTTGGCCTAATTCGAATAATAATTGTATGGAAATGCCTAATGGGAATCTCTGTGTAGAAGGATGACACTGAATCCTGTATATGATTGAGTTGAATGATGCTCTGGTTGATGGGCGAAGATCCCTTATTACAGTTAAGGGCGTAGTTGAATAGGCCTCGGGGTTGAACCGAAGGCAGTATTTAATGAAGAAGAGACTATGAGATGATATTGGAATAGAACAGAAGAATTGATTCTGTTCATTGAACCCTGTTTAAGGTCTGTCAGCATTGTAACCTGTTCCAATTGAGATAGATCGAGTCAACCCATCATTGTTGGGATTAATAGAAACAAGGCGTTTATGTTATATGCGCTTTCCTTAATTCAAGTTGGAAGCACCGTGCTAAATGTTGATGAAACAGGGTTAACACACGCCAAAGCGAGACAATGAAACGAAGTCATAATCCAAGGAAATGCACTGTTGATAGTGTGCAACTGGAACCTTGAAGAGTAGCGGAACCATGCATAACAGTAAGCTATTTCGAAGATGAAAGGTGGTATTCGCGCTTTTAAAAAGCGGTAAGCTGTAATTGAGTTTCGAACGCGATATGTGTCGCTGTGTGACACGTGGAGAAGAGCGGTTTATGAAAACCATTTTTTTCGCGTTATTTTTGCGCGTTAAGCTTTGGTGAGAAAAAAAACGCGAAAATTGATTGTGGCCATGGGATTATCGCAACCCGCACGATAAGTCATCCACCATCAGATGAGAAGGGTTGTTTAACTACTGGGCTCCATTTACACCACGTGAACTAGAGGATTAAACCCCGTGCCGTTAGATCGCGCGACTGTCGTCGGATGAGTGAGGGGTAGCACGACGAATCTCCGACCGTTGGATGAGCCTGATAGTTGATGTCCAGGTAAGTATTGTGGGCCCGAAGGTAATAAGTCTTGGTTTGTGGTTGTGGTAGAAGTTTAATGGGTTCGTATGTATTAAGTTAAGACTTGGTTGATAATCCTAAGGGAATTGAAACATCGGCTCTAACATCTTAATTCATAGTCCGAAAGGAATTCGAAGAAGCATTAAAGGGCTCTTGCCTAAGGGTTAATTGAGGTTAATACTCTAAGTCAAGGGTTGGTGTTGTTTTAAAGAGGTCGGACGCATTATTAATGTGTTGTATGCTTGTAAACGTTAATTAATTGTGACATTCGTTGATTGAACGCAATAGTGGAATGTCAACGTTGCTATATATTTAACTTGTCGAACCGTTGGGTTAACATTAAGTGATAGGGTTGGGTAGACGGATGGGTTCTATTATATTATGACCATTGTATTGTGTGTTAGACCTTTGAAGAGTTAATTAAAAAGGGCAGAAGTCGGATCATTAACCTGTAGATACAACGTGTAAGGATGGGCTTTCAATTATAAGTAAAGCAATTTATTTAAAGGGCCAACCTTATAATAGGAGGTATATATATATATGTATGGCAATGCGCGCTGAATTTAATTTACCAAAGGGCAAATACATATTCACGCTACATTAAAGTTTGGCTAAATTAATTGTTTACCAATTTCTATGAAATTGATAAATAAAATTTGACAAAAAAAAACAAAATAGACTTGAGAACTTGAACTTTGATTTAGTTAAAGATATTTAAATTTTGGTTTTTTTTTAAATTTATTTTTCTTTAACTTATAAATTTTGTAAAATAACAACATGTGATGTCTTCAAATTCATCAATATATTTATATTTTATTTATTTATTACAAACTTAGCCTAAATTGGCAATGTTAATATCTTTCTTATTGATATTAGCTAATATTTATCATATATAGGTTTATTTATATAACTAACTTATTATATGATGTCGACACGTATATAATGGCATTAACCATGGTGAAAGTCCAGCTGAGCACTATTCAAAACCCAACTTGTAAAGGAATTCTGATCGTATCAGATGTCTTCTCTGATACTAATAAGAGCCACTGCAAATGTGTTGGCCTAATTCGAATAATAATTGTATGGAAATGCCTAATGGGAATCTCTGTGTAGAAGGATGACACTGAATCTTGTATATGATTGAGTTGAATGATGCTCTGGTTGATGGGTTAAGATCCCTTATTACAGTTAAGGGCGTAGTTGAATAGGCCTCGAGGTTGAACCGAAGGCAGTCTTTAATGAAGAAGAGACTGTGAGACGATATTGGAATAGAACAGAAGGATTGATTCTGTTCATTGAACCCTGGTTAAGGTATGTCAGCATTGTAACCTATTCCGATTGAGATAGATCGAGTCGACCCATGATTGTTGGGATATAATAGAAACAAGGCATTTATGTCACATGTGCTTGCCTTAATTGAAGTTGGAAGCACTATGTTAAACGTTGATGAAACAGGGTTAACACACGCCAAAGCGAGACAATGAAACGAAGTCATAATCCAAGGAAATGGACTGTTGATAGTGCGCAATCGGAACCTTGAAGAGTAGCGGAACCATGCGAAACAGTGTAAGACGTTTCAGAAACGAAAGGTGGTATTCGCATTTTTAAAAAGTGGTAAGCTGTAATTGAGTTTTGAACGCGATATGTGTTACTGTGTGACATGTGGAGAAGAGCAGTTTATGAAAACCATTTTTTTCGCGTTATTTTTGCGCGTTAAGATTTGGTGAGAAAAAAAATGCGAAAATTTATTGTGGTTGTCAGATTATCCCAACCCGCGCGATAATTCATCCACCGTCAGATGAGAAGGGTTGTTTAATTGTTGGGCTCCATTTACACCACGTGAACTGGAGGATTAAACCCTGTGCCGTTAGATCGTGCGACTGTCGTCGGATGAGTGAGGGGTAACGCGACGAATCTCCGATCGTTGGATGAGCCTGATAATTGATGTCCAGGTAAGTATTGTGGGCCCGAAGGTAATAAGTCCTTGTTGGTGGTTGTGGTAGAAGTTTAATGGGTTCGTATGTACTAAGTTAAAACTTGGTTGATAATCCTAAGGGAATTGAAACGTCGGCTCTAACATCTTAATTCATAGTCTGAAAGAAATTCGAAGAAGCGTTAAAGGGCTCTTGCCTAAGGGTTAATTGAGGTTAATACTCTAAGTCAAGGGTTGGTGTTGTTTTAAAGAGGTCGGACGCATTATTATATGTGTTGTATGCTTGAAAACGTTAATGAATTGCGACATTTGTTGATTGAATGAAATAGTGGAATGTCAAGGTTGCTATATACTTAAGTTGTTGAACCATTGGGTTAACGTTAAGTGATAGGGTCGGGTAGACGAATGGGTTCTATTATATTAAGATCATTGTATCATGTGTTAGACCTTTGAAGATTTAATTAAAAAGGGTGGAAGTCGAATCATTAACCTGTAGAGACAACGTGTAAGGACGGGCTTTCAATTATAACCAAAGTGATTTATTTAAAGGGCCAACCTTATAATAGAAGGTATATATATATATATATATATATATGTATGTATATGGCAATGCGCGCTGAATTTAATTTACCAAAGGGCAAATACATATTCGGGCTACATTAAAGTTTGGCTAAAGTAATTATTTACCAATTTCTATGAAATTGATAAATAAAATTTGACAAAGAAAACAAAATAGACTTGAGAACTTGAAACTTTGATTTAGTTAAAGATATTTAAATTTTGGTTTAAAAAAAAAAAAAAAAAAATTCACTTATAATTTTTGCAAGATAATAAATATGTGATATCTTCAAATTCATCAATATATTTATATTTAATTTATTTATTACAATTTAAAATTAAATTAATAATGTTAATATATTGATATTAGCTAATCTTTATCATATATAGGTTTATTTATATCACTAAATTATTATATGACGTCGACACGTATATAATGGCATTAACCATGGTGAAAGTCTCGTTTGAGCAATCGTTCAAAACCCAATTTGTGTGAAGGCATTCTGATCGTATCAGATATCTTCTCTGATACTGATAAGAGCCACTGGAAATGTGTTGGCCTAATTCGAATAATAATTGTATGGAAATGCCTAATGGGAATCTCGGTGTAGAAGGGTGACACTGAATCCTATATATGATTGAGTTGAATGATGCTCTGGTTGATGGGTGAAGATCCCTTATTACAGTTAAGGGCGTAGTTGAATAGGCCTTGGGGTTGAACCAAAGGCAGTCTCTAATGAAGAAGAGACTGTGAGACGATATTGGAATAGAACAGAAGGATTGATTCTATTCATTGAACCATGGTTAAGGTCTGTCAGCATTGTACCCTGTTCCGATTGAGATAGATCGAGTTAACCCGTGATTGTTGAGATATAATAGAGACAAGGCATTTATGTCATATGCGCTTGCCTTAATTCAAGTTGGAAGCACCGTGTTAAACGTTGATGAAACAGGGTTAACGCACGCCAAAGCGAGACAATGAAACGAAGTCATAATCCAAGGAAATGGATTGTTGATAGTGCGCAACCGGAACCTTGAAGAGTAGCGGAACCATGCAGAACAGAGTAAGCTGTTTCGGAGGTGAAAGGTGGTATTCGCACTTTTAAAAAGCGGTAAGCTGTAATTGAGTTTCGAACGCAATATGTGTCGCTATGTGACACGTGGAGAAGAGTGGTTTATGAAAACCATTTTTTTCGCGTTATTTTTGCGCATTAAGCTTTGGTGAGAAAAAAAACGCGAAAATTGATTGTGGCCATCGGATTATCCCAACCCGCGCGATAAGTCATCCACCGTCTGATGAGAAGGGTTGTTTAACTGCTAGGCCCCATTTACACCACGTGAACTGGAGGATTAAACCTCGCACCGTTAGATCGCGTGACTGTCGTCAAATGAGTGAGGGGTAGCGCGACGAATCTCCGACCGTTGGATGAGCCCGATAGTTGATGTCCAGGTAAGTATTGTGGGCCCAAAGGTAATAAGTCTTGGTTTGTGGTTGTGGTAGAAGTTTAATGGGTTCGTATGTATAAAGTTAAGACTTGGTTGATAATCCTAAGGGAATTGAAACGTCGGCTCTAACATCTTAATTCATACTCCGAAAGGAATTCGAAGAAGCGTTAAAGGGCTCTTGCGTAAGGGTTAATTGAGGTTAATACTCTAAGTCAAGGGTTGGTGTTGTTTTAAAGAGGTCGGACGCATTATTATATGTGTTGTATGCTTGAAAATGTTGATGAATTGCGACATTCGTTGATTGAACGCAATAGTGGAATGTCAAAGTTGCTATATACATATGGGGTTCTTAAACTTTGATAAGAAGCTCCCGCATTTGAAAATTGAATATTGGTTAAAATAAAAGGGTGTATTACAAGCGTTGAAGACTAAAGGTAAAGGGCATGTGATATGAGGGGTTTACAACCTTCGTAGAAACAAGTTCCACACATTTGGAACAATAGTATTATTAAATTGCCATAAGAAGTGTTCAATTCCAAGGTTCGAACAATTTTCTAATTAGTTATAAAGTGGATTACAACCTTAGAGGTATTCAAAGGAGCTTCCAAAATTATGTGGTGAAATTGCCAGAGTTTGGTTTGGATGTTTATTCAAATTGCTAGCTTAGAAATAGTGTGTTGTGAGAGGTCGCCTAGATTGTGGATTGGTTGGGGCATGAATCTGGAAGGCATTTTATATTCATTGAAGGCAAAATTGTGGGCTTAGAATGTAGGCATGCCATCAGAAGAAATGACACCTGCAATGACCGTGTGTACTCCACTGCTCTGCGCTTCTAGTAAAAATTTGATCATCTCACCACACTTGGTGCTACAACCGGGGGCCATTATTGATTATTGTACTATCCACTAAAACTAGAAGAAGTGGCCTGTTTTCAACAGAACCCAATGGATTTTCAGATAGAAAGCACAGAAACGTTGTCATTACATGCGATATTTCAATAGTAGCCGCTTAATTCTAATTACTCGTGAGATCGCGCGAGATTTTTCACATGTGCACTCGGTACAAGCATGCGATTCTTTGATCATTTTTCTTAGTAGCATCGTACAACGATTATAATAACATGTTGAATTTTGCAACTAACAGAATCCCAGAAAAACAAATTAAAATAATTAAAATAAATAAACAATAATAAATCTTATAGTTGAACCATGGAAAAAATAAAAAAAATTTGAAAACATATGTCTAATCAAGGTGAATTAATGTCACAATCAGAAAACTCGATGTATGACCCAGCAAAGCAAGCCTCAAATAATACGAAATAACACTAGAAGAAAAAAAATCAAGAATATTATTGTAATACAATTTATGTAAATATTGAAAATAAAATTAACTCAATAGTAGTACTACTATTTTGACCCCAAGTTTTGATGCTCCAAGTCTTACAAGCAAAATGAGCTATTGGTTAATTTCATTTTTTGCATATTAGAATTTAAATGTACAAATAATACTATTGAATATGAAGCATTTGTATAGGGCTTTAATAAATCCATATATTTGAATGTTAAGAAAGTATAACTTTTTAGAGACTTGAGATTGAGATGATTGTGAGATAAATAAAGAATACTATTCATTTTCATTTTGGACATATAGAAAAACTAAAACTACTAACATTAAGTGTTAATATTAATTGAAAACTTCAAAGCCCATTAATAATACAATAGTTTAATGGAAGTATATTTTTCGTTAGAATAGCTACCACAACCTTTAGATTAGCTTCGTTAGAATAATTTAATGAAAGTAGATTTTTTATTGAGTTGTTTTTCAACCTTCACTACCTGATAATATCACCAATTGTAGAAATTTTGAAGGTGATGAACAAATTAATGAATTAATCAGGTGCTCAGAATTATGCTAAAAAATAAAATTTCTCAGAATGACTTGAAACCTAAACGACCACGTAGTGTTCGTCATTTTGAATCGACGTAACTTGTTTCGCGTGAAATGGAATTCATATGGTTTCAAAATGAGTTCTGTTCACTTTAAAAAACATGCAAAAAAAATGTAGACATAGAGCCCAGTTAACAGTCTGTACTGTTGACGTGGGATGCTGACTGGGCAGGTCAATGGTCTGGGCAGCCCAGTTGGCAGTTGACTGTGTAATTCGACGAATCACAGGTTGACAAGTTTCATAGGTATAGGGTGCAACATGGCATGGTTTTAATTGGTCGAACGGGGGCCAATGAGGAGGAGGCATGTGATTCAGCCAGGGGCCGCTACGTGTCCCCCTCATGGTGCATTAAAAATTTGGTTTGTGGACAGGAAGGACTGGCGGGGGTCGAACACGAGACCTTCGCCCAACTAACGCGCACGTTTACCATCTCCTCTACACTTGTTTCTTAACTATATATGTTGTCCACATATATTTGAAGTTTAACATTTCCGTCGATGGGAGGAGAGGGGGCCAGTCCCTAAGACATGTAACCATTTCCCACGACCACCGGGGGAGCAGGAGGAGATTAACCCCTAAGCATGATTAATTAACCCATAATCTGAAATTAATTAATGTTAATCCAATTTATTAACAGAATCATCGGTTTAAGCGCTAATCCGACTTAATTAGCACTAATTCATGATTATTTAACTTAATGTAGATTAATTAAACTAATCCAAGTTTAACTTGGCGGTCCCACCAAATCTAGCGGAGTTACTATTTTGGCGCCAACTAGCCTGAATTAGTGGCAGTTAGGTAAATTTATGGAGGAAATTGTGGAGCAGACTTGTAGAGGTCATAACTTAGTCAATTTTCGACCAAATCAGGAGAAGAAAGAGGCTAAGGTACCATTTTTGAGTGTTCTGAACTCAATGGTGTAAGTTTCAGGAGAAGAAAAAAATTTTAAACACATAATTTTACAAATTTGAGCATAATATAGAGGCCCAAGCCATGGAAGTTGGACCAAGGAGATGTAGCATAGTGGGGCTGAACTCCTTCATCAAATCCCTGTGTTGATGTGTTGTATGGTGATGTACTGTACTTTTATTTTCTACTGTTCAATATTACTTTTATGTTAAATTGTTCATATAATTAACATGAAAAACACTCATGAGACTCAATAACTTGCAAGAGAACTTGAACCCTTAAGCACATGTAAAATATTGGTTTCAAAATCTGAAAGAGGAATTAGCACAACATTACTAACATACCCCATTCAGATCATTTTTGGTATCAGAGCTTTAGGTTTGTTGTGAAAGAATGGATCTAATTGTTTGCAAGTTTGTGTCATGCTTTCAAGGTTAAAACTCAAACGAGGAGAAGGGAAGATGGTTGAAAGCCCTGTAGTTGGGTCAAGAGGAAGAAGGGAAAGGTTTCCAAAGTCTTCAAAACCAAAACATCCTCAAGTTGAAGTTGAATCTTCAGCGAGCATGTCTCATGAAGGAGAACCTACCATGACAGAAGATGAGAGATCATTCAGAAAGGAATTTTTTGATATGACTGAGATGGTAAAGGTCCTCTATGAGGAAAGTAATTTAAGGATGCAAGGAGAAATTTCTAAGACTCCAAGAGGAGGAGGCCATGGAGATGGTAGGAAACCACCATCCACTCCACCATATTCCTCACCACCATCTCCGCCTTCCTCTTCATCATCTTCCACTACCACAACCCTTCAATATGTTCATCCACATACTTAAAAAGGAATTGGTAAATCACCCTTAAACTTGATGTCAAATTTCAGCCATCGATGTATAATGGAAAAGTGAATCCAGAGAAGCTAGATATTTGGATTTATCAGTTGGTGGTGTATTGCAGAATCCAGAACCTTCAAGAGGATGACATAAATATTCAATTGGCGTCCTTGAGAATGGAGGGTGTATCACTTGTATGGTGGGAAGAAAGGACTCAAGATGAGATTAAAAAAAATGGTAAGATCTCAATGTCTTGGTCTAATTTCATTGCTTCCATTAAAAGGAAATTTTACCCTCTAGCTTACATGCAAAAAGCCATTATGGACTGGCAGAATTTTAAACACCTAAAGGGACAAAGTTTTCAAAATTATACACAAGAGTTTAGGAGAAGAGCATTAGTTTTGGGTGTTAATTTATCTTCCTAAGAAACTTTGTTAAATTATATTGGGGGTTTGAAAAACTATCTTAGACATACTATTCTCATGTTCAATCCCACAAAATTAGATGATATTTATGTTCAAGCCACACATCTAGAAGCAAGAGGGAAACATAGTGCAGATGAGAAAAGTGATAGTTTCCTTGAGTATGAGGTAAAGGAAAGGGTAAGTTTAATGGAAGAGGAAAGAAAAATGGTTCTGTTAAAATAGAGAAAGAGAACTCACATGTAAAAATTGTTCAAAAAATGGCCATGATGAAGACCATTGTTGGCAACTCCATCCAGAGTTGAAGCCAAACAAACTTAAAACCAAAGAGAAAGAGAAAACAACTGCAATCATTGAACATGACTTAGGTTCAGATTCAGGAGATGAAACCAAGATTACAACAATGGGTTTGAAAGGTAAGAACATAGCAAGCAATAGTACTTCAATTTATTTTAATGTAACTCAAGGTGATGATACAAGAATTGAACTCTTTCATATTAGAGTTGTTTCAAAACATACCAAAATAGACACACTATTTGAAAGTGGTTCTCAAGCCAATTTGATTTCTGAAGTATTAGTTAAGAGGTTAAATCTAGAAATTGTTACACATCTAAGACCTTATCCTTTAGGCTAGATATGAAAGAATTCAAACTTGCAGGTAACAAGGAAATGCATCCTAAGGTTTGCAATCAATTCAAACTTTCTTGATGAAGTTGAACTTGATGTAGTTCCGCTTTAGATTTCAGGTATTGTTTTGGAAATACCTTATTTCTATGATAGGAGGGCATTATTTCATCGCCATGAGAATAAGTACCACTTGTTAAAGAATGGAATTGAGTACATAGTTAGAGCACATAAGAAGAAGAGGAGTTTGTCTGTTATACATTCACGAGAAATGAAGAGAATAGTGAATGAAAGTCAAAATTTGGCTTTGTTAATGTTCAAGCATAGTGATGTTTTGAATGAGACCTTTCAAAAAGATGCATAAAATGAACAAGATGATTTAATTGAAGTTTATAATGTTTGTAATAAGATGTTTCAGGGCTCTAACATGTTGCCTTTGAAAAGAGGTAAAAAATATGTGAAATATTTGCAGCAATCCACGTCAGTGTTGAACAATGATGGAAACAAGATGTCGGTGCAAGAGAGTGCAAAGGTCAAAGAGAAAGTGCAAAAACAATTTGACAAAGATGGCATTGGGTTCAAAAGTTCTTCTGTGGGTTTTATAAAGTATTTTATTTCAAATGGGATGATGCATTGCGATTGCGATCACATTTGATCAAGAGTCGAGCCAAGCACAAGGCGAGACATGCTAAACATCGTTGTGTCGACATTGTTCAAGGTGAGAAGAAATTGAAGTTTTTCAAGTTTCCCTTGATTGATGACCGAGGTAGGAACAAGTTTTTTTCTTCAAGGACAACTTGTTGTTCAACAAATTTTGGGAATTTGTAGCATGACGATGTCTACAAAAACAAGACAGGGTCTCCAAAATCAAGGAAAAAGATCAATTTTTATGAAAAGCTCAAATTGTTGAAATTAGGAAATTTCCAGTGGATTGAGACTGGAAGGGTGAGGGAACTATACCCTCATCCACATGTTCAGTAATGAAAGAGGTTTTGGGGTCCAAAAGCTTCCAGTGGGGAGGAATGATCACGTGCTCAGAATTATGCTAAAAAATAAAAGTTCTCAGAATGACTCGAAACCTAAACGACTACATAGTGTTCAACGTTTTGAATCCGACACAACTCGTTTCACATGAAGTGGACTCTGTATGAATTCAGAAATGAGTTCTATTCGCTTTAATAAATAGGAAAAAAAATGTATACAAGGAGTCCAGTCAACAGTTTGTACTGCTGACGTGGCATGCTAGCTGGGCAGGTCAATGGTTTGGGAAGCCTAGTTGGAAGCTGACTATGTAGTTTCAATGAATCATAGGTACAGGGTGCAATGTGGCATGGTTTTAATTGGTCGAAGGGAGGCCAATGAGGAGGAGGCACGTGGCTTAGCCAGGGGCTGCCATGTGTCCCCCTCATGGTGCATTAAAAATTTGGTTTGTGAACTGGAAGGATCGGGTGGGGGTCGAACACGAGACCTCCGCCTAACTAACGCGCATGTCTACCATCTCCTCTACACTTATTTCTTAACTATATACGTTATCCACATATATTTGAAGTTTAAAATTTCCACCGACGAGGGAAGAGGGGGCCAACCCCCAAGACATGTGACCGTGGCCCACAACCACCAGCGAAGAGAGAGGAACTTAACCCCTAAGCACGATTAATTAACCCATGATCTGTAATTAATTAACGTTAATCCAATTTATTAACGAAAGCACCAGTTTAAGCGCTAGTCTGAATTAATTAGCGCAAATGCAAGGTTATTTAACTTAATGCAGATTAATTAAACTAATCCAGGTTTAACTTAGC
Source organism: Pinus albicaulis (assembly GCA_034641835.2). Taxonomy (NCBI): domain Eukaryota; kingdom Viridiplantae; phylum Streptophyta; class Pinopsida; order Pinales; family Pinaceae; genus Pinus; species Pinus albicaulis. The sequence goes on along the minus strand of CM076579.1, from coordinate 239,283,099 downwards.
AGTCCCTCCAAATCTGCAAAGTTGCTATTTTGGTGCCAGCTAGCCCGAATTAGTGGCAGTTAGATAAATTTAGGGAGGAAATTGTGGAGCAGACTTGTAGAGGTCATAAATCAGTCAATTTTCGACCAAATCAGGAGAATAAAGAGGCTAAGGTACCATTTTTAAGTGTTCAGAACTCATTTGTGCAGGTTTCAGGAGCAGAAAAGCATTGTAAACACATCATTTTGAAAATTTGAGCATAATATAGAGTCCCAAGCCATGGAAGCTGGACCAAGGAGATGTAGCCCAAGAGGGGTGAAATCCTTCATCAAATCCCCGTGTTGATGTGTTTTTTGGTGATGTATTGTACTTTTATTTTCTGTTGTTCATTCTTTATTTTCTGTTAAATTGTTCATGAAATTAACATGAAAAACACTCATAAGACTAAATAACTTGCAAGAGAAATTGAACCCTTAAGCACATGTAAAACATTGGTTTCAAAATCTGAAAGAGGAATTAGCACAACATTACTAACATACCCCATTCAGATAAAAAATTTCCATAAATAAGATACATTCAAGGATGTACCAATAGATGATGAAGAACACAAGAAAACACTAGAAACCATAAATAAGTAATGGGTAATATAATGGATAACACTATCAAATGGTGTAGTAACCTTAGATTATTTGGCTTGCATTATAAGTTAAAGAAATCATTTAATTTCAAAACTCATAGTTAAAACTTAGAACATGAGATGATTAATTTGTGAACTACTGAAAATATAAAAATGTGAATCTCGAGACATGTGGTTCTAAAGAAGAAGAAAAAATTATCTATTTTTTTTTTTTGGAAATATCAAGATGTGTTTGTGTAGGTTTTAACCCTGTACAAAAATTACCTCCAAATGAAGTCTTAAAAATGGAAAATAAACAATGGTGAAAACATAAACATAAAACACATATACACAAATATTTTCCCCTAGATCCCAAAACAGATACTGCCATATTGATTTTTCATTATGTTCCTTTTAATGTTACAATACATATATATACATGTCGAAGCATTCATAAACCCCAATCCATTAACCTTGGATTATAACATAACCATAATTCCCTTCACCAGATCTACAAAATACCATGGACAAAAAAGCATCATACCCAAAACCATGTGCACAAATCATGCAAAAAACTATTGTTAGGTATGCCCACCTAATATAGGGTCCAAAAAAATTTCCCGAGGCGCTGCCCTGGGCCCTGTGTAGGGCAGCTACCTCCCCCCCTATGATCCCTCTACTGCGCCCGACGCAATGAACAGGGGGTCTCAAGAGAGCTTAGTCATTGGTCTAGCCCTGAAACATCCATTGTTTCTCTAAACCAAGAAAAATTCTCAGTTCTCAAAGACTTCGTCAATGCATCTGCAACATTCTTCAAAGTGTCCACATTTACCAGCAACACCTTTTTTTCCTCAACCATACCCCTCACAAAGTGATACTGAAAATCAATATGCTTTGTCTTTGAATGATAAGCAAGTTTCTTTACCAAGAAAATTTCACTTTAGCTATCACAGTCTATCCTTATAGCTTGTTGTACCAACCCCTTACTTGAACACAGTCTCTGCAACCAAACTACTTCCTTGCTTGCATTAGTGGCTGCCATGTATTTAACCTGATCTGTAGTTGAAAGAGCCACTAGAGATTGTCTTTTTCTCATCCAAATGACTACTCCTACAATAGGTTAAACACATACCCACTTGTATATATTCTATGATCTAGATGTACATCCTAGTCTGCATCAACAAAGCCAAAGATGTCCATAACTATGTCCAATTCTGGTCTTCCTTGATAGCATAAACCATAATCACTAGTGCCACACAAATACCTGAAAACCCGCTTCACTTCTATCCAATGCTCCTTCCCTAGCTTAGACATAAAACTGCTCAATACTCCCACTGCATGTGCAATGTATGATCTAGTACATACCATTACATACATTAGGCTACCGACTGCATTTTCATATTGATCCAGGTGGCTCCAGAGACACACACAGGACAAAGAAGCTCAAAAATAAAAGTGTTTGGATTTCTCTCAAACTAGGACTAGAGCGTAGATCTTTTTGCCCTGATCGCAATAGTGTGAACGGTTCGTCAAACCGAGCTCGTATGTGAAAGTTACAACTGGTCAAAGTTTCAGGTTGACTTGGTGACTAGGCAACCTTAAGTAAGGCACAGTTTCACACTTTTCCGGCCACCGGATTCTGGCCAGCTCCAGCCAAATTTCGGGCGAAATTGTAGGGTCGTTAATTTGACTCCTACGGTCAAAATCAAGAAGTTTAAAGTTGAATAGTTTGTTTTTAAAACAAACAAAAAAAATTAATTTTTTGGGTGGCAGGCCACCAACCCCGCCACCCCCCATGGTAAAATATATGTTATATTTTTTTAAATATAAAACATATTATATTTTGGTGACAGCAAGGGTCGAACCCTCCCGGCCACGTGGGCCGGCCCCCGAGCGGGCGGCACCACCATCAAACCACAGTAACCCATAATATACATATATTAAAACAACGGGTTGTTGGGCAAGCCGCCAAAGGCGGACTCGACCCCTCCAAAAATTAACGCGCCCTCCAAAATATGACACAGATTCTGTGGAAGGTGGGATTTGATCCCCTGACCTCCCTTAACCAATTTCAAATTTTTACCGTTACACCAACAAACTCAACGTTGGTTTATCCACCCAATGAACACCATTTAAACCTGTCTTGCCTAGTGCGCCCAGGGGGAGGTAGCAAGGACGAGCACAAATTTTGAGGTAGAAACCAGAGGAGTGCACACACAGTTCGAGACGGGCACCATTTTCCATGTAGGCGGAACCATGAGCCTTTAAATTTTCCCGAGGAGGTAATTTTTCTCCATTGTCGGGATATAGTCAAGTTTATAATCATTTTTCTCAGTTTTTCGTAGGGAACGCAATGGTGAGGTCAGATTCGCCTTTTGAGTTGTATATTTCCAATCCACCCATGGAGCAGCTACATGGAGGAATATAGGGGGAATCTAAAATATTCCTTTTGCCCTAGATCTTCACTTTCTATGGACAATCGATTTTGCACTATTTGACGTCATGAATCTGATGGCATATTCAAATTTTTCATTTGAGCTTTATATTTTTAGGTCACTTTTTGAAGTGAAGCTGCAGGTGTTAGTTTGTAGCGAGTGACCAGTCGATTTCACACCTTTCGAAGCCACGATTGTGATGGTGATTTCAAATCCAGCAGCAGTAGCAACCATTCTTCAGTCAACTTCAACGTGAGGTATATATGAGTTGATTTCATGTACTTCTTTTTTCATGAGATGCTTAGTGCTGTACAGATCCTTGTTGATGTATGAGTCGTGGGATATTGTCTTATTTTGTTATTGATGTACTTTCTGTCATGGAATTGTATTATGTTTGAGATTCCTTAATTCCATATTGGCGGGATACTCATGTATGTTGTTTGAGATCCCTTTTATGCCATGTTGGAGGGATACTCTGTGTCACACATATGTCATTAAGATCCTTTGTTTTCCATGTTGGCGGGATACTCAGTATTTTTGCGTGAGTTATTGTCATACTAATATGAGTATTTTTTATGGATGAGAGTTATGGCAGTGGAACATCTCGTAGAGAGGTCTAGCCACTCCCGCGTGAGGGCATTTTCCTTGTATGTCAAAGAAACACATCCATGTACATATTCTTCTTACAACACTTAATGCAGTGGCCTACACCATCTTGACATCGAGGCTCAGAGATGTAGTCCCTCATGGACGGACTCTGTTATCAAACGACGTGTTCTTATGATTGCTGATCTTGACATGTTATGTTCCTCTTCTTTACAACAAGCAACTGTTCATTTATGTTCATTGATGCTTTAATTAAATGCAATTCTAACAATCAGCTGAAGTAAAAAGTCTTGGTTAGGGGTATCAAGAATTTACCCTGGATCACATATGGAACATGGGACATGTCCTATTCCTTTTCTTGTGTCTTGGGACACTATTCAACAAACAAATTTGCACCTACAGGCACAAGAACCTTCACTGATTTACTATCCTACATATTATACCTATGCAATATTGTCTCGCCATACTTCCTTTGGTTTAACCAGAGCTTCCTCTTTGTCCGATCTCGTTTAATTTCCATGCCCAAAATATATTTTGCAGCACCAATATCCTTCATGTAGAATTTGGAGGACAATTGGATTTTCAAATCCTGCATAATGTCTTTGTCATTTCCAATAAAAAACATATCATCCACATACAAGAGAAAATAAATAACACGGTCACCAATTAATTTAAAATAGACACAGTGATATGCTTTTCTTCTGGTGAAGCCAAGTCCTCGTATATATGTATCAAATTTTTGATACCACAACCTTGGTGACAGTTTTAACCCATATAGAGAATTTTTTGACCTGCATACTAGTTCTTTCTTACCCTTCACCGCAAAACATTCAGGTTGCTTCATGTAGATCTCTTCTTCCAGATCAATGTGAAGAAATGTTGTTTTCACATCCATCTGTTCTACCTCAAAATCAAAAGTAGAAGCAACATATAAAGTAATCTAATAGAAGCTACATTGGAAAAAGGATAAAAAATATCACCAAAATCAATTCCCATCATTTGGGAATAACCTTTTTCTACCAACTGAGCTTTGTATTTCTCCACCTTTCATTCTAAATTCGTATTCTTCTTAAACACCGATTTCCTTCCATTGGGTTCCTTCCATCTGAAAACTCCACCAGATCCCATGCCTCATTTTTTTGCAAGGATTCCATTTCATCAAACCTAGAATCCTTCCATTGTTTTCCATCGTCTGAATCCACTTCCTCCTTGACAGTTCTGGGATAATCATAAGTGATACATAATGAAAAATTTGAACAGAAAGCAGATGGAATATACCTTTCTAGTTGACTTATTTCTCGAACTGATCTTCTCAAAGCTGGAGTTTGAGGCTCTTCCTCTTCTAATTCATGTTCTGCAGTAGAGTCTGATTATTCCCCCTTTATCTCAAACTCTATCTTCTCAGGTTCCTTTGGTAGGAATCCATGTTTAATAACATCTTTCACCTCTCTAAACACCACATCTCGGTTGTACACAACCTACCTTATTTATGGGTTCCAAATCTTATAAACTTTTAAACCATCATTATACCCAATAAATATGCACCTTTCATATTTACTATCCAACTTGGTTATTTTCTCCTTTGGAACATGTAAATATGCATCACAACCAAATACCCTCAGATGTGAGAGATAGGGTTTCTTACCATTCCATACCTCATGTGGAGTATTATCCTCCAAAATTGATGAAAGTGATATTTTAACACGTAACATGCAGTTTCCACTACCTCTACCCAGAATTATTGTCCTAACCTGACACCACTAAGCATGCTTCTTGCCTTTTCCATCAACGTCCTATTCATTCTTTTTGCAACACCGTTTTGTTGAGGTGTGTATGGAGTAGTATGCTAGCATGATATACCACACTTCTTATAGAAATCTTCAAATTCCTTCTTGCATAATTCTCCACCATTATCTGTCCTCAACACATTTATCTTCTTCTATGTCTAGTTTTCCACCATAGCCTTAAATTCTTTAAATCTGTCATAGAATTCAGATCTATTCCTGAGGAAATCTATCCATGTATTCCTTGAGAAGTAATTTATAAATGAAACATAGTACATAGAATTACCCAGTGATGGAACTGACACAGGTCCAAACACATCACTGTGCACAATCTCTAATATCCCTTTCACCGTCTTAGCACCAGAGGGGAAACTCACCCGATTATGCTTCCCATATACATAACGTTCATAGAAATCAAAATCCAGAGATAAATTAGACATACCTTCTACCATACCATTACTATGAAGTATTTGAAGGCCCTTCTGTCCCATATGTCCAATCCTTTGATGCCACAACATGGTATTTTCTCTAGAGACCACAAGGTTTTCAACTCCACTTTTAGGAACCACACAATTGTTGCACCCATCAATAACAATGCTACCTAGAAGCTTGTACATAGTTCCAATCTGAACTCCCTACCTCAATACCATTGTTCCCTGAACCATCTCGTAGATATCCTTCTCGAACATTGTTTTTACACTTGCATCATCCATCTTGCTTACAAAAATTTGATTTATGGCCAATGCAGGAATATGCAGAACACTAAGAAGTGTTATAATCCTTCCACCTTGCAACTTCATCTTGAATTATCCATGTTTGATGATTATTGCCTTCCTGTCATCCCCTAGGAAGACATCGACACCATCATATTTCTCATACTCGCATAACCACTCCCTATGGGGAGTGAAGTGAAATGATGCACTTGAGTCAATCAACCATGCCTCATGATATACATGTGTACTTAAAGAAGAAGACAAGTAAACATCCCCACCTTCATCTGAAATTTTAATATCAACAGATAAAAATTGGCTTACCATAGTATTAAAGGTGTTTAGATGCTCTATCACCAAGTCTCCATCCTTCATCCTCAAGTTATACATATTTCTCTATAGGAACAGTTTGTTCACCAGAGAATTAGATTGGTACAAAGTCCCTAACTTGTCCCATAAATACTTCATCTTAGCTTCCCCATATACATTCAATAATACTGAATCTGAGATACACAACCTATTGCACTCTTTGCTTTCTGATCCAACTTGGCCCAGTTTTATCTAACTTTGACATTGGTTTAGTACCTGGATCTACTGTAATCCACTGATATTTATCCAACAACAGATCCTCCATCTTGAGCTTCCACAACTCAAAATTATGACCATTAAATTTCTTGATATCTATCTTTCCACTGCTTGCCATCTTCTTTCACCGCAAGAATTGATCTCGTAGATCTCTCACTGAACAGGGTCTACCACAGGCCCGAGAAAAAACCCCTCAGTAACAAAGGTGCTCCCTTGAAGCCGAAAAAACTCTAATACCAAATGTAATTTTTGACCCTGTACAAAAATTACCTGCAAATGAATTATTAAAAACATAAAATAAACAATGATGAGAACATAAACATAAAAAACATATACACAAATATTTTCTTCTAGATCCCAAAACCGGGACTACCAGATTGATTTTTCATTACGTTCTTTTGAATGTTATAATACATATATATACATGTTGAAGCATGCATAAATCACAATCCATTAACCCTAGATTAGAACATAACCATAGTTCCCATGACCAGATTTACAAAATACCATGGACAGAAAACCATCATACCCAAAACCATGTGCAAAACACGTGAAAAAAACCATACATAGGTCTTCCCACCTAATATAGGGTCCAAAATATTTTTTGGGCGCTGCCCCAAACCCCGTTTAAGGGGGCTAATTCCCCCTACAAACTTGGGTGGATGCCGCCACTCATGTGACCCCCTGCGCTCGTGACTAGTTGTGGAAAGAATATAACACACATCCAACAATTTGTATGGACTTATAATGATTTAAAAATTTATGATGCATGGATTATTCAACATATAATTCCTATGAAAAATGATGTGAATTATTTTCAATGAAAACTATGGAAGGCTCATATGTCTTTGGAACATCAAGTGTAAAAAGATTTGAAAAGCCTATTTGATTATAAATTTATATTTCATGGGGTGGTAGATGTTAGTATAATCATACTAAATCCTAATGGAAAATGTGAAATATCATTTTTGTAGGTTCTAGAAAAGTCCACAAACAATTATGCTAAGGCCTATACTCTTTATTAGGGTCTTCTCCTCATAATGAAAATTAGAACAAAGTCCTTTATTGTCATAAGAAACTCAAGCATAATTATCAAATTGATGGTCTTGAAATCAATCTTGTTTAATAACAAACTTGATTCTATTATATCTAAAATCTAGAATGAGGTATATAGCCTACACAAGGTCTCATTCTACTAGGTTTTAAGAGAACACAACTATAAGGATAACTCCCTAGCTAATTAGGTCATCGCTCTTAAAATAGGTTCACTTTGAGAAAATGGGACATGACACTTTCAAGCAATACCTTAAATTCCTTAGGTTATGGATATGAAAAAATGTTAGAACATAATTAATCACCATATGTCACATTGATACCGTCAACATATATCAAGAAAGAGGCTATATTTGAAAGGACTAGTCCACCCCTTCTGGTATGGCTGAAATTAACTCCAATATGTTTCTTGAATTCATTTGTGAGGGTATTATTTGAAAATGTGGAATAATGAATCACTATGTAGGAGAGACTAACAATTTTGTATGGAGTAAGGAAAGTGAGTTGTAAATTTTCTTGTTAAGAGTCTCTACCAATCTTTGGATGGTATTGTGAAATTTTTGTTTGATGGTCACAATGTTTGGGCATACTTAGTGCGTGGTTACCCTGTTATGGTTATTTCTCTATTTTTAGTGCTTTTGCACCCTTGGATCTTATTTGGCACATATCTTCCTACTTCTTTGGGTTTCACTTTTAGATAGTTATTACCAATTTGTGTCTTAGATACTCTCCTTTGGTGATATGGATTGGATCAACTCACAAATTTTAATCAATCTCTATACTTTTAAGATGGAAAAAATTATATCGTTGACTTGTAGAGCCCATTTTAGTGGCAGGTTCCAATTTGGAAAATTGAGGTTCAAAACCTTTTAAATCTATTTTTAAAAATTAAATGATTTTTTTAGGTTTTATCAACCTATTTTCCTCCATTGAGTCAGTACACATGAGTACCTTTACTATTGATTTTTTTGTAGGTGTTTGACCCTTAATTTTTCCTATTGTTATGCATCATTGCTAGGATACAATGCTCTATAGAGGGAAGTTTCCCAAACCTCACATGGTTCCCTTTATCATCTAAACGAGGTTCATCCTGGACTCAAAATTGTATCCCAACGAGGTTGGTGGAGGTTTTAGAGTCTTATGTTTCCTAGGAAATTAGATTATAGGATCACCTTTACGAGTTGGCTTGGGTGCATCCTAACTTCTCTTTATCCCAAGCATCTAGATACATTCTCCTTGGGAGGCCTTAGGCCTATTTATGCTTGTCATTCTAAAGGGTCAGGATAGTTACATAGTTACAAAGTTAGATAGTTAGAAATATTTAGAGATATGATATCTTGATCCTAGGTCATCAAAGAGCCATATTACATTTGGAGGAGGAGGTCTTGCTGCAAGTTGGAGAGGAGGATTCCATTTGTTGGGTATAATTCCTTTGTACTTATTTATTATGATTAATAGAAGTTGATGGTTCTTGCCCATATATGTTATGTTTCTTTGATTTTCATTTATGCATGTTGTTTTTATGTTGAATAACCCTCTATAGAAGGCTTTTGTTCTTGGCCTCTTGGTGCATGTGTGTAGGCCTTGGATCGTTATAGCTAAGAGCGAGATCTTCGAGTAGAAATGAGATTCTCAACATTAAGCCCAACACCCTTCACCGACCTGTGAGGGATCGTGTATTTTCTAAACCTCTTTGCATGATAATATCATGTATGAATGGCATTGATACATTGCTTGGATAAGAATATGATTTGCACACACTAATTTTAGGTAAGTTCTAGGGAGCCTATAACCTACTCTTAGTAAGTGAAATTCTCTTGTAACATTAGGGTTACAACATCTATAAATTGTGCTCACATCCTTAATTTTGATCTACACAATATCATCTTTCCAATGACGTGAAAATCACCTTAATTAGAGCTCATATATGAATGTTATGGTTCTAGAAAGTTAACCAACCTTGTTGATAACCATGCTATGAGTAGATACCACATCATTCCTCATTATTCACACATGTGAAGCTAGCCACAAGTGTACTTTCAAGAATATTGTAGAAATTCCCAAACCTTATCACCAATTGAGGATTGAAGAAGTCAAAACCCTTACCCTAGGTGGCTATTGGGATATTTTAAATAATGATCTATTGAGAAGGGAAGGGTTCCATTCTTTTGTATTATACTTTATCCATAGTTGAGACAAACATCTAGGAGTGGTATTTTGTGGCCATAAAAAATTAGGAGCATTCTATAGAAGCCATTTAGGCCAAAACATCAAATTAGAACACCATAATTAGTTCCCATTCCTTCTTGATTTTTATAAATGAGTCAAAGAGAAGTGGCATATGCCTCATCTTCTAGTTGGGTTTTCTCCTATGTTAGGTTTCCCAACATAAGTATTGTGTTAATTTTGTGGATTTTGTGTACATTTACACGTTATTTCATTTTGACATAATTAATATGATATCTAATGAAAATTAGTCTTCATAGTCTAATAATTTTAGAGTATTATAGGATACATTATCACAAACTATTCTAGTGGAATATCTTAGTAGCTTATATATCATATTGGTATAAAAGTATTTTTTTTGGAGAATTTGTGGGATGTTTTCGGATCTAAGAATTGGTTTAAGAAAAATGTCACAAAGTCTTAGCCATGATAGATGATTCTATTCACAACAACCTATGAGATCCGATAGAAGAGAGACTTGAAAGGCTCGAAGTGCAATTCATTGATATCTCTTCCAACATGACTCCCATCTTGGTGGCTCTAGGAGAAAGATAAGACCATTCATGGAGGCTGGAATCTTTGACTTAGATATTGGATCAGAGGTGAAAGTGGGAGGGAATGAAGACTCAAAACAAGAGTTGAGAAGAGATCAATAAAGAGAAGCCAAGTTCGAATGCCATTATCTCTTCACATTTCATATTTAAAATGAAAGTGAAAGTGAAATCAATTCATACCAAGGTAAGATCGATGTAGTAAATTTGAATCATAGGTTGTAGTAGTTAGAGGTCTATTTTAGTGTCCACCATATAGAAGAAGATTTTATTTTTCAGACTAAAATTAGAGAGTCATGCATTAAGCTAGTAGGAAAGTCACATGCAAACACTGATTTAGATTTAAAATCTTAGTTATTGAATTGGCAAGAAATATGACCTTAAAAAAAACTCTAATCCTAAATATCCATTATTTTGGATAAAAAAACACAAAAAAGCTTCAAATTAAAAAGCATTGCTCCAAGAATTATCATTTTTTGGGGTGTTTGGAATTACAACCTTTTCCACCATGGTATTTACGAACTAAAGTTGCAAACAAAAACTTTAAAATTGACCCCCTAAAATAAAAAGTTGTGCTTCTAACATCACCTTTTTTTTCCTCCAAGTTAAAATTACAACTTGGTTGAACTCATGGCCTTGAGAATTGTACCATTTTAAAAACTCCTTAAAATTATCCCCTAAAATGAAAAGTAGTTAAGATTACAACTTATTTGAAACCATGATAAGCATTATGAATTGAAAATTTGTGAAGTCAACTTTTGAATTGGAAAGTTGATTTAATTTATGAAAGGAACAAAACGATATGCATATTTATAACCAAAACATAGAGATACAATGCATATTTACTTCTATTAATAAAGGAAAAATTCTAAAATTGTATACATGCTAATGAAAATAAACTAGTTTCAATGATGGTAGCTTATCTATGAGAAGAGATGTGATGGTTATGTGCTTTCATAGAACTGTGTTACAATAAGGCTCATAGGAATTTTTAATATAAAGAAGTAATTATAAACCCTAAACATCCAAAAAATTAACCCTAGGAGATGAAACACCAAAGGATTTTGGGTCCCAATGGGGTAAGTTAGAACGTCAACTTCCCATGGTCATAGATTTGGAATACAATCTTTTTTTTACACATACAATAGCATGTTGGAAAGGTCTATCCAAGAAGTATATTTTTTGACTACCGAATTTAGACCGTGTCCCTAAAAGACATTGTTTAGGGCCTCAAAACAAATATGGAAGTTCATGACCTAAAAATTTCCAAAAATAGCAAACTATCAAAACATAAAAATTGTGCTTTGCCCCAATGGAATAAGTGAGTGGCGACCAATATCCACCTAGATCAATAATAGTGTCACAAGTAGAATATTTTGTTTGTTTGTTTCAAGCTTAAGATTATAATATTTTTAAGACCATAACCTTAAAATTGACACCATAGTAAACAAAAGCACAAAAACTAGCATAGATCCAGCTTAACTTTAGATCTATAAGTGTTGAGACGAATAATATATCATGAGGTGCAAGCCTCTTTCAAAGTGTAAAAATTGAAAGTTTTCACCTCCCGTTTTGGCACTTGATAGATATGGGGTTAACATGGTTCTATGTTGATTATATACACACAAATACCATGTGTAAACTCTATGCTGAGAATGGAAGGAATTACACATCTCCATCTTGAATAACACACTCATAAGATGTTTTAGTTGTAATTTTTATTTTATTTTCAATTGCTATATATATATATATATATATATATATATTTGAAATATTATATTTATGTATCATTGAACTATTTTATTTATGACATAGATTATCTCCAATCAAATGTGTTTTTGGTATTATTGTGTTTTTAAATACATATTTCTTTCTTTCTCCGTGGGCACACACATATTGATTTTTTTTTTAATTAATATTCTTTTAAAACATTTCCTCTACACATATTGATTTTTTTTATTATTAATATTCTTTTACAATGTTACATGTCAACTTTATGTTAAGCAATGAAAAGTTTACAAATCTCCGACATAAGCATTTATGTGTTCAATAAGAAATATCTACCCACATTGTTTTTATTTATTTATTTATTAATAATATTTTCTGAATGTCACATATCAATTCTATATTAAAATTGAATAAATTACACATCTTCGAAAAGTGAAAATATAACAAATTTTTTAGTTTTAATTACTATGTCTTTCTCTATATAAAACTGATATAAAATTATGCATTTTATTTATGGCTAACTCTCATTTTTTTGTTATTAATATATTTTATTTTAAATAGCACATGTCTAGTAAACATAAAATGAATTACCCATCTCTTTAATGGTGGATTATAATATTTAGATGTCATATATCAACTCTAGTAAAACAGTTATATAGCTCACTCATATTAAAAATAGAAAGTAATTAAAGATGAAATTATAAATTTTCATAAGTATAATTACTTTCTCTATTTATATAAAATTCATACAAAATTAAAAAGGAAATTGAAATATTTTATTATAGCTAAATAATTTTTTTGTTATTATTATATTTTAATTTGTTAATAAAAATATTATTTTATTATTTTTAAATATAATTTAATAATAAAAAAAATAATAATCAAATTTAAAAAAAATAAAATTTAAAAAACTATTTTAAACATCCAATTTAAAAATAAAAATTTAAAAAACTAATTTATTTATTTAAATAAATAAATATATATATATAGGCTTAGACTCTGATCCCTGACATGTGGGCTTCCTGTGACATTTTGAGGCACTGTGATCCCTGACTTCACACTCGACTATTTAGCACTGTGATCCCTGACTTCACACTCGATTATTTAAGTTAGATTGGATTGTGTTTCTCTTGCTAGATTTATGCTTACCAAGGTTGAAGAAGTCTTGGCTACAATGAGTCTTTCTTAAAAACCTCCACGACTGCTTGTTTATGCATTTTGTTGTCAGTCTATGCTTGCTTCTCAATGGGCAACGGCTCTTCGGAGCTTCGCCATACCTCATGGGTGCCAAGGAACGAGATATTATGACTGTCAAAGGCCTTCCATCTAACTCTAGAATTTAGTGGGAACTTAGAGTCACGTAACAACTTCTTGGGAACAAAGCCCACCACGGGGAAATCTCGAGCAAATCATTGGAGATGAGGAATAGGTTCAACTCGGAGAAAATGGGAATATTTTTTTTTTTTTTTTTAAATAGTAGTTATAAAGTTATAGATACCAAATATATGAAAATATTGAATTTTTATTGAGTCTAGAAGCACTTTATAACCAGGTATAAGGGTAGATATGTTGGATAAATTAAAATATTTTGGACAAATATAAGTGCCCAAGAAAACTCAAGAAAATTTAAATAATGGTGGGAAGTAACTCCTATAAGTATATTTTTTACATCTTATTCCTATCCATTTGTTATGTGAAGTCTTGATTAAATTATAGTGAGAAGTAATTGACGATAGACATGGTATTTAATTGAGCATAAGTTATTTTCAAGTATTTTATTTTTGGATGGCTTTCTTGCAAAGCTTAAGAATAAAAAATCGCTACACAAATATGTAAAGTAATTATCCACATGGCATGATATTGCGCAATGGATACAATAAGACCTTTAAGTTATGGTCCAATCAAATGTTTGAGAATTATTTTTTTAATACTATTGAAAAATAAATATTTATTTTTCAAAATTAAACGTTATAATTTGCATTAGTCAATGCTAAACTAACAATGATCAACTGACAAAATGATTGTTAAATTCCTACTGGATGAATTAATAATGATTCCATAACCATATTTAACAAGTTTCTTAACCACGACCACTTTACCATGGATATTATTAACTTGCAAATAGGTTTTGTTACAATACTATGGGACGATACCATGGCTTATCAATATTACATGCTAAAAAAACATAACTCATTTCACAATAAAAAAATTAAAATGTAAAATATTTTAGACATTACATATAGCATTGATTACATATAGTGAAAGTTATCCATCATATCGATGGAGAGAGAGAGACATCGGAGAGAGAAGGAGAGAGGAAAGGTAATGCTCATTATTTTTATTATTTAACTTTAAATTTGAAAGTTTAAAGTTAGAAAAATAATTAACTAATATAAATATTATAATTTGTTGCTTTAAAAAAAGAAATTATATTTGTTGTTAACAATCTCGAGAATGTGTTAAGAATTGTTAGGTGAAAATATTTTATTTAAAAAAATGTGTGATGAGATGATAATTATATGATTAATTATCTCTGGAAATGTGTTAAGGAATATTAGAGTAAGACTTAACTCAAAACTGATCGGAGAGAGGAGATAGTTGGGAAGTAGTCTCCAAGGAGTAAAAAGAAAGATGGCGGGAGAAAAATGTCACTTTTTCTTTTCTAAAGAGAATACTGTGGGAGAAAAAGACAACAATTGTTAGCTAAAGTCTTGTGGGAGAAAAATACAAGATTTAGCTAAACCAATTGAATATAAACAATGGTCCAAAACCCAAATAAGTGAGCAACACATTGCTCAAGGGTTTGAATGAGAAAGAGGAAAAGAAAAAGAAAAACACCTTCGGCAAGAAAAATAGTTCCCAGAAGATTTGCTTCTTGTCAGTGAGAGGAAAGCTCCAGGGTAGTCAGAAAGAGTCTGACTTATGGTTGGGAGGACCTTAATAGTCTCTCTCACATTTCCAGAACAAAGACTGTTTTCTGTAATGTTGAATATTTTGCATAAGAATGTTACATTTCTGTAGTCACTAAACTAAGTTTGGTTTTGAAGTTAGAACTCAGATAAATGAATTATTGGTTGGTGTAGAACTTCTAATCTTTTGTTGCACGTCAAAAGTGAAACTACAACTAACATGTATAGGTTCGAGATTTATACTTAAAAGTTCTAGTGAAAAACGTTAAAAATTTATAGAAGCAAAAATTAGTTTATATATATATATATATATATATATATATATAATACGGAAACATATGTACTTATTAATGCAGATGACTGTGGAAAGAATTTAAATTTTATTCTAAACAATATATCAAAAATAGAAGGTTTAGGTGCTACAGCAATGAGAGTTGCCATAGTATCACTCCCAAAAACTATAACCATGGTTTAAGTAGAACCTTAATGGGCTTCGCTTAACCCTTAAACTTAAGTAGGTAAAAAACAAAAAAATTGTATGGAACATAAAATTTCTTTATTTCATAAGACTAAATAAAAATTAGGAATAGTTCGTTTGGAGATATTTTGTTTATTTGTAAATTCCCAAACAATAGATAATTATTACTGTCATAATGGTTATTGTTACATGGTAGAAAATTTTTGGCTCAATGATTGAACAATATATGAGAACAATAAAAGGAGTAATCTACCCATGCCACATTTTAACCCGGAAATCCTACCCATCGGAAAACCTCTGTTCCCGTCCACAGAGACCTGGCATCTTTTCACATCGCCAATTGCGCTTGGGATCATCGCATGACCCTGTTAGAGTTGAAAAGGATAACCGCATACATCACGTTATCAGACCGATCGCCACCATTAACCGTCACTCCAAAATGGATAAGGGAGGGACGCCATAACCTGTGTGCCCTCCCTTCCACCTCGGAATGCGACGTGGCGTTTTCCACATAAGTTGTACGACACCTGCCCAGTGTATGCCGCCACCTGTCGTGGTTGGTGAGAAGCATTAATACCCAGATTTATGGAGTGTTTAGGGTTTCATACGAACGGTTTTGTGCGATGTCAATCTAGCTATGTGTTATGTTGTTCGGGGCCGGAGTGTGGGAATTTCGCTCAGCCGGTGATGCTCGCTGCCCATTCCATTTCTTGTTTGCTTGGTCTGCCATTGTTCGCGGCCCGTTCCATTTCTTGTTCGCTTGGTCCGCCATTGTTGTCCGCCAGGGTTTGTATGGGGTTTATGCCAACCAACATTGTTGTTTGCAGAGGGTTTATTATGGTTTATGGGTACACAGTTGTTGCATTTCTCTGTCATAATTCTTGTTTGCAGATGTTGGTTGGGGGTTTATGGGTCTGCCATTGTTGCGTTGCTCACCCGGAATGTATGTTTGCAGAGGTTGGCCATTGTTGTTCGCTAGGGTTTGTATGGGGTTTATGCCAACCAACATTGTTGTTTGCAGAGGGTTTATTATGGTTTATGGGTACACAGTTGCTGTGTTACTCTGTCAGAATTCTTGTTTGCAGATGTTGGTTGGGGGTTTATGGTTCTGCCATTGTTGCGTTGCTTACCTGGAATGTATGTTTGCAGAGGTTGGACATTGTTTTCCGCTAGGATTTGTATGGGGTTTATGCCAACCAACATTGTTGTTTGCAGAGGGTTTATTATGGTTTATGGGTACACAGTTGCTGCGTTTCTCTATCAGAATTCTTGTTTGCAGATGTTGGTTGGGGGTTTATGGGTCTGCCATTGTTGTGCTGCTCACCCGGAATGTATGTTTGCAGAGTTTGGTTTGGTCGACAGGCAGGTCGGTGGTCAACTACTCTATTTCTTCATTGTTTTTCAAATTTCAGCTTAGGTTTTTAAAAAAAGTGTAATTTTATGTGTTTTTCGCAGGTATTTTCCATGGCCGGAATTGAAGAGCTCTAGTGAGGTTTGGGGCGACGTTGTGGTGGATTCTGTGGTTCTTTGGTAGGATTCACAATCCTACCAACCACTACTCTATTTTTTTTAACATTTTTACTCTGTGTTTTTTAACACTTAATTCGATGTTTGGAACAATTTAGCTCTTCTTGTTGTTCTATGACATGTTTTTTTTTTAATGTTTTTTAACTGTTGTTGGTAATTTTGAGTGAGTTGTGCGTTTGTTTTTATGGGTATCTGTCATTCGTTTATGGTTGAGTCATTATGTATCTGCAGACATATTGGGAAGAATTTAGCTCTTGTTTTTGTGTTCTGTGGCATGTTTTTGGTAACTTTGAGTGTGTTGTGAGTCCTGTTGTTATCGGTATCTGCCATTCATTTATGGTTGAGTCATTGTGCCTCTGAAAACATATTAGTATTGAGTTCTATTTTATAATTCTGTTGTATATTTGTTTAACTCGCTGTTGGGAAGAATTTAAATCTCATTGCTCTGTTATATGACACGTTTTTAAACTTTTGTTGGTAATTTTTTTGTTTCATCTTTTTAAAGTTTTTAAATGTTCCTGTTGGGGTAAGTAAAAGTTTGCATTGCCGACAATTTTTCAGGAAAATGAAAATGGCTTAGCCAACGTTAGCTAGAATTGATATGATATGATTTTAGCAGAGAATGGAGTGGACAAGGTGATAGAGTATGGAATATTTTAATTAACAGAGTTTAGTGTAGGGTTATATGTTGGAATTTTGTATACTAGCCCTCGGTCCCTCGTTCTTATGCAGCCAAGCTATTGTGAAAGGCCTGATCTCTAGTTCTCCTTCGTGAAAATGAGGTTCTATCCCTATGCATGCCCTCACCACCAATTTCCATTATGGACTTAAAATTCTCCCATTCGTTTATGGTTGAGTCATTATGCATTTGCAAACATATTGGTATCGAGTTTGTTGTATAGTTTTTAACGCTTTGTTGGGAAGAATTTAGCTCTCGTTGCTTTGTTCTGTGACATGTTTTTAAATTGCTGTTGGTAATTTTGAGTGAGTTGTGAGTTTTTTTGTTATGGGCATCTGCCATTCTTTTATGGTTGAGTCATTATGCATTTGCAAAAATATTGGTATCAAGTTTAACTTGCTATTGGGAAGAATTAGCTCTTATTGCAGTTGGGAATAATTTAGCTCTCGATGTTTCAATAGTTAAATTATCTCATTAGTTATGAAGTTCAATTTTCAGCCATGTTTATTTTTTTGTTTCATATTTTTAAGATGTTCAAGTTTCTGTTGGGGTAAGTAAAAGTTTGCATTGCAGTTTACTTTGTTTTATGAGTTTGGGGTTTTATGATTAAATTTTTTGTTTGGTTATGAAGTTCAATTTTCTGCCATGTTGTTTTCTCTTTTTGTTTTAGCCTTTTGAGATGTTCATGTTGTAGTAATTTTAAAGTTTATTGTTAAAGAGAATTTAGAATAGGTTTCATTCCACTGCTACTACTATGGGTGTCTAGGATTTTAATATTGGGTTCATTTTTATATTGGTGCAATGATCTTCAAGGTCATGTTATTTATTTGTTCGTAGCCTTCAAGTTTAAAGTCTTATCCAGCATTAGTCTGAATTGATATGATATGATTTTAGCAGAGAATGGAGTGGACAATGTGATAGAGTGTGGAATATTTTAATTAACAGAGTTTATTGTAAGGTTATGTTGGCATTTTGTATGCTGACATTATTTTTTTTGCAAAGAAGTTATGGCATATTGTTACATGTAATAGAGAGCTATATACATACTTTGAGTTTTATATTGAAGCTTTGTAATTTTGAGTGAATTTTTTTTCTATGTGTATCTTCCATTTGTTATGGTTGAGTCATTGTGTTAGATATCCTTGATGCCATCTACAAACATATTGGTATCGAGTTTTATTTTATAATTATGTTGTATAATTGTTTAACTCGATGTTGGGAAGAATTTAGCTCTCGTTGTTGTTGGGAATAATTTAGCTCTGGATGTTTCAGTAGTTAAATTCTCTTATTAGTTCTGAAGTTCAATTTTCAGCCATGTTTATTTTTCTGTTTCAACTTTTAAAGATGTTCAAGTTTTTGTTGGGGTAATTAAAACTATTCACTGTTTGTTTTGTGTTGTTAGCTAAGCTATGTAGTGTGTAGTGATGTCATCCTATGTGTTCAGGAAAAACTAACAGCATACAGTATCAAATAACTAACGGAACTAGTATAAAGAGGTATGTTTTGCAACATGTTGTGTGTGGATATATATGTGAGATATGGTTTGTGAAGTATGATGAAAACATTTAAATTCTACTTAGTGTAGTAGACAATAAATCTAGGATCTATTAAGACAAAAAAGTCCAAACATATAGAAAAACTTCATACATCACACAATATCAAAAAACTAATAGAACTAACAACATTATCATGTCATTCTATCAGAATGTTCCATTATAATAGACTATAGATGTTCCTTCTAATATATATTTTGGTTACAATGCCGCATACAATATGGAATAAATCAACCTTCATGTGACAAGAAAAATAGTCAGCCATCCAAAATCCACATCATAATGTGGTTACAACCAAAAATATATAACACCCCTATTCTTTATGGCCTTGAGAATCTGCAGTGCCAAACCCTGAGTTGCCTGATTGAGTTGATTAGGTTGTATTTGATTGATGCCATATAATTGAGACCAATTTGTCCCTTCCAAACATGGAGGAATTGAGTACCCATACCTCACACTTGCGTTAAGTGGAGGTGTGTGATGAGCATACATTGAATTCACACCTCTTGTGGTATGAATAAGGTAAGTGGGTAAACCCCCATTTTGATAGTGAGGCACTTGAATGTTTATGAGGTCTTGGAATAATGGTGTATTATTTGCAATGTTGTCCAATGTGTTGGACATTTCTCTAGCTTCATCAACTGTGCTTGAATTTATGTCAACCATATCAGTCATCCCTTATTCCTTTTCAAGCATTTATTTAGCCTTTCTTGCTTCCTTTTGCTATCTTTCCATTTGTTTTTTTTTCTCCTTCTCTTGCCTTGCTCTCTCTCTTTCAAGAATTTCACCCGCTCGACGTTGTGCTGCAACAAACCTTGTTGTCTTCTTCTCCTTGGCTTGATCCTTTTTTTTTTTTCTGTTTTAATTCTTGAATTTCAACTTTTTTCTTTTTAGACTCAACTAAGAGTTTTATATAGTCTTCTGAGGTGAGTAACTATGAACTTCGGCCCAAACGAAGACTACCGGGTGTTCCTTGCTTCTTTTTCATTGACACTCTTTCTACTGGTAGCTTTAGGAACTGCCCAAGTGACTTCTCCAACCCCCCCCCCCCCCCCACCCAACACACCTGCATGTCATTGCTTAGCACTTGCCTTTCAGTATCCATGAAAATTGATTGACCTACATTGTTATCTTCATCTGGTACCTCATTATGTGTTTCATCTTCTTCCATTGGTCTATTGTCCACAAAAAAGTGAACAATTTCACTGATCAATTCAGTTGGTTGTGAAGGCATGTTCATGCTTTGTTCATTGGTTCTTGAGACGTTGTGTTCGTTCAAATTAAACATGGCTTCTGCCATCCATGATGGTAGGTTTACTTGGCTTGGAAATGTCAATTGGTCATTTTCAATGTCATTAACAATATCGGCAATTTTATTTTGAACTACATTTGCATTAACAATACCAACAATTTCATTTTCAACTACATCTGCATTGTCAACTGCATGTTCAACAATGTCATTAACAATATCAACAACACAAGTTCCATGTGCTTGAGTTGGTAGAAAAAAATCCATGTTGTTATCAATTTGTTCACGAATATACTATGTTTCACATACCTTCTCATCATCATCAACATATAATTGTCCTTGAGAGAGGGAAATTATATTACCAGCTGCAACCACATCAACATGTTCATGTACTTATTCTTGCACTTCAACATATGTTTGGACATGCTCTTCTTCCTGTCCATCCACATGAAACAATTGGCTACAAAAATTATCATGCATAAGAGCATCATAATTCATTGGCCATATTCCTGCCCTCCTAAAGCCAGCCTTGATATTTGATGGTGTAAGAACCCTTTTAAAAGCTTTACTTTAAGATCTACTAGCTCAAACCTTTTCACCTCAACCCTTGGATTATTTGCCATCCATGCAGCACGCTCTAACCTGAAATAGTTCTTGAAAGGTCCAAACACACTAACATCAAGGGGTTGAAATCTGTGAGTGGTATGAGCGGGCAATGTTAAAAGGTCAATGCCCAAATTGTTTGCTTCCTAAATTGTTTGTACATCCATGTGGTTTCCATGGCCATATAATATCAATAGGTGTCTGTTATTAGGTGATACACCACCTGGCACAGATGCAGCAAAGTGGAAAATCCAATTTAAAAAAATTTCTTTAGTCATCCATGCATGCACCTGGTTCAAAGTTTTTTGTATAGTTTTTCAAATGATTTTTACTTTCGAATAGATAAAATATTGGGATTGAAGCACCAATTGCATTGACACAACATAAAATGGTTATCCACTCCCTGATATTAGGAAAATATTTGGCACGTTTCGGCTCCCTCTCTTGGCAATTACTCGCATGCCACAATGCCTTCCCGCCTGTAAACCTGTTTCATCACAATTTCATATATGGTATGCACCATAAGAATGTTTATCGTATGCACTAGAAAGAGTTTCATAGAACTTACATACAACTGCAGGGCACAAATTTAATGCTCTGTCTCTATCGAGGCCCTCAACTGTACGCAATACAAGGTCTAGATGCCTGTTTTAAAACCCAAACCACCATGATTTACCAGGAAACCCATCTTTGAATGGGTTTGGCCTCCCTTGACAGATTTGAGCAACTGTGGATTTGAGTTTTATCAACTCTAGCCCATGTCCCAATTGGGCCATTTCTTTACACCACTCAACCACCTCGGCCTCCTCCTCTTCAGTCATAATCGTAAGAGGCCCTCTACGTTTGGTATGAGTGAGCCCATTTATCCAATAATGTATTGATGAGGGAGGAATACCATGTTTCTTTGCAGATGCTCGAACTAAATATCCATTAAACTCTATGTCGTCAATTGCAGCTAATATTTCTTATTTCTTCCAACCTCTTATAGCGCTGATATTTTTAGTTGAACTTGCTCCTTGGACTATGGTTGAAGGTGGCTCTGTGAGTGATGGTGTGACAACATCAGCTTCAGCCACATGGTCATCCTCAACAAAATTGCTTAGAGCATTGTTAACATTCACATCACCTGTCCTTTACTCATCTCATGAAGTGCATCGCAGCTGGGCACCCCTGGTCACTCTTCTGCCACTTTTCCTTGTATGAGCTACATAGCTAACTCTTTCCATAGATGCAACTACCTGCAGAATTAGTACATGCATTTAGTTAAGAATAATTGAAAAGTATGCTTTTGTACAAGCCAAACATATCTGTGCTTTATTACAGGAATCATCAACATGTATGTTAGTAGTAGCTCAAGAGATTTTCATACATATGGATTTTTGACATATCCTTAAAAAAACAAATCTACAGATGGAATTAGTTGCATGTCTTCAAATATATCAGTGATTATTGTTTTGATAGCTTGCTTTTACGCTTAAAATACAATGACTGTTTTGATAACTTGTTTTTACACTTAAAATACACTGATTGTTTTGATAACTTGTCTATAAAAGCTAGTATTGTTTCCTTCTGTTTGGATTTACAAATCAAAAGGGACATGTTTCATTTTCAGTTGACTACATGCCAAACCAGTTTTACTAATTTTAGGTTTAGGTTCGTCCAAGATGCATATTAGATAAATATATGACTATTTTAGTGATTTATCAATAATTATTGTTAGTGAATGGAAATTGGTCATAAGGATTTTAATTCTAGTATCTTGACTGCTTAATTTTGACAAAATATGATCATCTTTGTTAGTATGAATCCTTTGTCGAAGTGTATGAAAAAAGACCACTTTAGCTACACATAACTAATAGCCCTAACATCAAAAGTGGCTGCCAATATCTTCAGATCTGCAGTTAGTTGATCAAGACAAGAGCTGCAAAAAACCAGATCTATGCATAGAAAGACATTAAGCAATAAAAAGAAGGGTTTGCTCCATATATCCAATAGACAAGACAAGAACAATTTTTGAAAGAATTTTTGTATTAAGGGCACCTGGGAGGAAAACAAAAAGATGTTTCCAATTCTCCTCAATGGGATGGGTTCTTGGAAGTCCTCAACACTTCAGATCTAGCATTTCTCTCTCCTGTTGGTGTAGAAAACCCAGACAAAGATAGAACTCAAAGGGAGCTCACACAAAAAATAATGGAAAATATGACAATGATAATGGCTCAAAGTCAGACCAAGAGTTTAGATCCAGAGTGATCTAATAGGCAACAAAAGGTGAAGAATGGTAGGAAAAATCCTCCTATTTATAACAAAATATTGGGTCATTCTAGATCTTGGTGCATGATTAAAATAACATTAACCAAATCTAGATCCACCTTTTATGGAATATTTTATTATATTTGTTGGAGGGAAAAAGCATTTGACTTGGGTCAAATCCCTTTATTTGTCAATAATAAATAAATAAATGATTTATTTATCTTTTTAAGGAAGTGGTTGAAGGATAATCAAATAAATAATGATTTATTTAATTATTTGTGGATGATTTTGTCATATTTAACAAGGAATAATATCTAAATAAGATTTAAATAATTATTCCTAGAAAATAATAAGATAAATAAAGGTTTATCTAATTAATTTCTTTGTTTTGGGTTAAACATGACTAGGAATAATAATTAAATTATAGTTTAATTAATTATTCCATGAGGAAAATCAAACAAATATAGGTTTGTTTAATATTTCCTTTTGGGGTTTCCTGTTTAGACCATAAACAACCTAATAAATGTGGTTTATTAAGTTATTTAACATAGTAAAAGAAATTTTACTTAGGGTAAAATTGGTCTTACATGGTGTACTTGGGTCTATCTAATGATAGTAGGTTAGATGACCAAAAAATGGTGTAACAATCTTTATGTCTGTCAAGGATGCCAGGAATAGCTAGGCCTGTCAATACCCCATGACTTGCTACAGGCACTATTACAGTCCCAATTTGAACCTTCATGGGCTTTCATCAAACACTTTGGGACTGGACATAAATATATAAATGCCATTTTAGAGCTTGCAAGAATAATTTCCAAAACAGTGAGATTTCTTAAGTGCACCAGTCTTAAAAAGTTCCTGCATATTCAAAAAGATAAATTACTACAATATATGTTATCTGATGATTTTATGGGGTATATAGTGCAATTTAAGATAGCCTCATGACACCTTTTGATTATTTGAGTAGTTTATTTGATTTGAAATTCTTTCTTTGTAACTTTCTAAGATTGAAAATAATGTTCAATTTGGTAACATCATCTCTTCCCATTTATAACAATTTACAGTGTATGAATCTCATCATCTCTTCATCCATTTCCATATACAAAAGCATATCATAATAATAATACAAAGCATGATTTTATTTATAGCCTCTTGTCTACAGGAAGCCAAAGGAGCACTATTGAACTTCTTCGAGACACTTAGGGTTGAGCTTATCAGTAAATATGTAATAGTTACTATTGTGTCTCCTAGTTTTATACAGTCTAAATCAAAATTCATAGAATGGCCGGTAAGAGAAATATTACACTACTAATATCTAATGTCTCTTACAAATCAGTCTCATTATTTATAGTGCTTTGGGAAGACAGTAATTTATGGACCAATAAAATTTCTTACGTCCGAACATAGCTGAAGGTCTTGAGAGGTCTTACTTAGGCATAAATAAGGTCTTAGGTCTTTGGAGGTCTAACCTGAAGCTATAGTGAAGGCCCTATATGTTTTGTTAGCTCTTGGAAGGTCTTACATGAAGCAATGTTCATGGCCCTATGAGTTTTGTTAGTTTTATAATGAAAAAATCTTTAAAATATTTCAACATAGTATGGGAAAAAATGTCAAGACGACCAGTTGACAGTGCACAATAAAAAAATTGAAGTGAAAATAATATGGCTCACATGAACACAAGCATTTAGAAATCTAATTTTCTCTGAGATGTGTCCAAACCCCTTTGCATATTTCTACTTTGCAGTTCCATTCACCATAAAACCCATTGCATTCTAGACTTTGAAGGATCACTTATTTTTCCGCTTATTAGGATGCAGTTGTTGGGAAGCAATCCCAACAATGGAAATTGCAACAAAACTAGGTAATGTTTTCACTTAAAGAATTATAAGATTGATTCCCCTTGTAGTTGTTGAACTAAAATGTATCTCAAATATAGAGGATTTAATCTGATATGAGGGATCCCAGGAAGGGATAGCACAAAAGTCGTATCTATATTCTTTTGTGAATTGGAAGAAGCACGCTTACCAAATTGGTCAACCCTTATTTGAAATTTTATATTCTCTACAAGATGTTGCACTGATCCTACAATATTTTGTTTCACTAGAGTATGGGGTAAAGAGGTGTGATTTACCAAGCTAGAATTTGCTAGATGGTCACCATGATGAGAAAGTTCCTTAAAACAAGATGGTGACACATCATCCTAGTTTGACACATGCGATATTTCATGACATTGTTCTCTCAAATCCTTTTCACATGCAGTCAATATACTATTTTCTGTTGCACCCACAAATTCCTCTTTAATTTATAGTCTATGATATAATTGGATATCTTTTGGGTCTTTGTTGTCTTTAGCTCTGCAATCGACTACAATCTTTTCTGGATGAAAGAAATCTATCATTTTTCATCAAGGTGAATATCTTCCTTAATATTTCGGAAGAATGGAGATTTGTACCCATATGCTAGTATTCTAATGTTGAAGCCTAGGGACTAGAATGAGATGCAAAATTGTTTTTTGAAAGCAGCCCCTCAGTTTTCGAGCTACTGCAATCATTTTAATGTGAAGGATGTATGACCTAATAATGATAGTCATGTTAAATTTGTTATTTCCTTCATAATATAAGACATTGTGTGTTCCTAGCTAAATAACTAAAATTGTTATTTCCTTCGAAATATAAAACATTGTGCATTCCCAGTTAAATAATATTTTTAGGTACATTGCATTATAGATCTATTGAAAAAGCATAAATTTTCAATGTCATTTCAGATGCCTATATATTTTCAACAAATATCATTTTATTATTTTTCTTTTCACACAAAAATCATGTCTCCCAAATCATTCAATTTAAATTCTCAGACCATTGCTAATGTTAAACAATATTTGTGGCTATCATTTATGTAAAAGTAAAGTTCAATTTCATAGAAAATTAAGAAAACCAACTTGAATATACTGTGAAATTTCTTAGGGTGTGTTTTGTGTTGGTTTGTCTTTAGGGCTGGTGAATAGTTTGAATGTGAAACATGCAACTTCAACAGCGGTTGAACTTATTTTATAGTTTTTTGCAGTTAAATTTAATTGGTGACAATGATGGACATGGATTGCAATGGTGTCATTTTGCATATGTGGTTAGGATTGAATTTGATGTGATCCAATGGATGGGAATTTGGTTTTGTTGATCCATGTGCTTTGTTTTGTTTTAATGGGAAATAGAATAGGTTGAATTTCATTTATTGAAATTATTGGGTGGGTGCCATTTATTGTACATAGTGGGTTTAAATGTTTTTATTGGGTGGGTTTCATTTATTGAACACAATGGGTTTAAATGTTGAATAACACAACAATTATGGCTGACATAAATTAAATTTTATTATGTGTAGGTATGGATATTTAGTTGGGATATACAACATCAGCTATGATCAGTGGGGTTGAAGTGACTGCTAGTTTGTACTTCTGGAATAGACCATTTTGGAAGGATAAATGGTTTTATGATTTTTCTAGTTGAGACAATAGGATTTGTAATCTTAATACTTATTAAACTATTTATGGATAGTTGTGAGCCCAGTCAATGAATTGGGAAATTTTGGACATAATTTAAAATATGTTCAGACTTAACGTTATTTTGTGTAGAGATGTTTTCTGGATCAATCACATCCATTCTTGATAAACTCGACGTTTTGAACCAAGCCACTGTGGTTCATCTTCAGGACAAGATCCAAGATATTCATGGATCTTGTCCTGAAGATGAACCACAGTGGCTTGGTTCGAAACGTCGAGTTTATCAAGAATGGATGCGATTGATTCAGAAAACATCTCTACACAAAACACTAATCGCAGAAGCCTCAAATCTATAATTTTGAAGTTATTTGTTTTTGTTTAATTATTGGTTGCATATATGTCAATTTTTGGTGGGTTGGTGGGAATAGTACTATAATAATTATTGGTTATTGCACAAAATTAGACATCTCTCCCCTACATCGTGCATGCCCAGCTAAAATTCAAATTTTCCATCCTATCGCTCCAAAATTGAAACAAAACAGGGCTTTTGTTACAACCATTTCCCCTGTTTTCGATCATTTGGTTTTCTGCTGAAAGAAAGCCTAGACCTGGATGAACTCCCACATGGTGCCCACACGGACATTCTATAGGACAATTGAGGTATGTTTCTCTATCAATGATTACAGTTTCTTGTGAGTGCGAAGATAAAATTTGATTTTCCTTGACTAAAATTTGGTATTCATGTATGCTCAGGACATGAGTTGCGTACCTCTAGATTATATAAGAAATCAAGTTAAAATAAACTCAAAGAAGAGGGCAATTTTGATTAATTAGTTGATGGAGGTACAACTTTTTTCATATGCTAGTTCCATTTTCTGTCAAACATAGGTGTAAAAGAGGTTTATATGGACTATCTCTTAGGCCTGACGTCAAAATTTTAAAATTTTCAGGTGCATCTGAAATTTGAACTAATGCCAAAGACATTGTATCTCATTGTGAACATCATTGATAGATACCTTTCTGTTCAATGTTTTGCAAGGAGGAATTTTCAATTAGTGGGTATCGCTACATTGTTTATAGCTAGAAAATATGAAGAAGTCTGGCCTCCAGAGGTAGGATAAGTTGGTGGCATCTGTAAAATAAGGGTGGGTGTAAGGAAAAATTTAATGTATATATCTAATTAATAGAAGACCTTGTTGGCTGTTGAAAAGTACATACACTACAATAATCTTTATTAAATGGGAATGACTGGAACTTTGATCACTTGTCGTGAAAGATCAATCCCTTTAGGATCAGATATATGGGCTTAAGCTGAATCATATATTATTTGTTGTATAGTAAACCTAGAACATGTTCTCAACCTAGTTTGGGCACATGAAAATACATGTTTTAGACCTTCCAGATATGAGCAGGGGCTGAAGTTTGGCAGGCTCAAGATATTACAAGTATCAGGCTTCCAACTAGATAGATATTGGAGTAGGTTCCAATGCCTCTTTTCCATTAGTTTCATTGGAGGATGAGTATGTTTCAAGTGAATAAGATTCTCCCTCTATTTTTTTCTCCTCTCCAATGTTTAGTCCATTATCAGATAGGGTTGACCCAGGGTGGATAAATTACAAGTTTAATCAAGTAAGGATAACTACTATTTGGGAACTAGCAAGTAGATGGTTGCCATTTTTATGTGTGTTTGGGTACGTAATGATTTGAGAAAAGATACTGTTAGTCATCAGTATTTTTTTGCTGATATAAAAATATGACTAAGCAATGGTCCTATATTTCTAAAAACAAAATTTGAGAAATATTGTGAGTTCTAGAAATCTCACTGCCTTCATTATCCTAAGTCAAATTTTTTCACTAAATTTCCCCCTCTTTGCCTTCTAAAGTTTCACCTCACTGCTCCAAAAAGAAATTCTTTATTGGGTTTGTTTGCCTCATTTCACTACCTCACCCTCATTCTCATTCATGGACCTTTTTTCCTCTGAAAAACCCATTTCTTCCTTCCCTAAAAAAACCCTCATAAAACACCCCTTCATTCATCATCTTTCCTCTTAAAAAATTAAACAATGTAAAAAATCCCTTTTTACATTTTTTAAAACTAGGTTCTAGCCTATCGAGTCCTTTAAATTTATTATAAAACTTTGTTTTATGTATAAAACCTGCCCTTTTATAAATTATAGGCCTTAAGCCCCTTTTCTTCTTAGCCCCAGCCCCCTCACATTCCTATGACCGTTACCTCTGCTATCCCTAAGCCTTTCCCCTTACGCGAATAAACCTTCGCCCTTTCATTTTCATAAAGTCCCAAAAACCTTATAAAAGGCCTTGCCAAACCTTCAAAATATCAAAACAATGGGCCCCTCCTCCCACTATCCTGCGCCCCTCCATAAACCATATAAACCAACGCATTTCGTTAATATCTAAGGCCCCGGGCCCCACCCTCCATTTAAACCCGCCATCCAACCATATCACGCCACTTGTCCTTCACTCTGTCGACTCGATCAACTCTCCATCGCCTCCTCGATGCACGTCAACCGCTGATCTCCCATCCCGAGATCCAACGACCCACATCTTATATCACAAATAAAATTGCGATGTGGTTAGCATTTTGAAACCCACACAAAATCGGTGGTTTTTCCCCGCCACATGTCTCATCCTAAGATGTATCGCATGCCCTCCACAAAAAATTTCTTACCACCTATCCTCCGCGCGATAAAACCATTTCCGGTTTTCGAAAACCACCTCCCTCTGTGCCATTTTTCAAACTTTTCCCGCTCCCATTCAAACTCCTCCTAGTTCCACCTCTGGAACCTTTCCTCCTGCACCCTCTCCTCCTCTACAAACACCATCCGACAGTTTGAAACCCCGAAAAAAGCAGTAAAACCCTCCCCGCAAGCTTTTAACTAATTATTTGTGTTTTGTGCAGGTTTTAATGGCAGACATAAATAAAAATATTCCGCAGGGTCAAAATTGGTCACAGAGAGGGCCTAGATGACGATCCAGGAGCTCATAAAAGATCAATAAAGGGCAGAAGATCTCTGGCAATATTTTCATCGATGAAACATGATCATCGATGGATCAAATGAACCCTCCAGCCACGAAGAAAGCTTCCCCTGCACATGGAAGACATAAGCAGTCAAAGAAACAGTGAAGAGAAGAAGTTGGAAGGATTAAAGGGCTAATCCTAATCAAAAGCCAAAACAAAAGTGTTAGCCAATAAAACAGAAGATTAAAGAAAGAAAGGCAGATAGATAAAAGTTAAAGATGAAAGGATAAAGGCAAAGGATCAAAAGAATAATTAAAAAAGATTAATGGAACAGAACAGAGATCACAAACAGATTAAAGAAAATATGATAAAAACAGACAGTCAAAGCATAAAGACAGATTTTAAGGCCTAATAACAGAGATTAAAGATAAAACAAAGGGTATATTAACCCAAATCGAATTCGAATGACTCAGCCTATGGCGGTTACTCTTCTCAAAAGATATTTTTTCCACCTAGTGCTTTGTTTCCTTCAATAAAGAATTAGGCAATTATTGAGCTTAGTTAGAGATATTTATATCTGCCAAACAGTTATTGTAAAAGTGATGGATAGGCCTTAAAGCCAAACATTTCACTAATATTCCCTTAGGAGTTAAGATAGAAGTTATTGATCAGAGAAATATCTGCATATATTCCTACCTTGAGCCTTGCATGGTCTTCAAGGTTAGGAATTCATTAACTCTGTAATAAATGACACTCAAACCCTAGATTAGATTCACCTCCTCATTTGTAGATAAATACTGCATCTGAACTCATTATCTTGTTGGCATTTGATGACTATTTGAAGTAATACATAGTCTCTTGGAAGTTGAAAAGAAATTGATGTCTTGGAACTTGTGGATGCCCTGATTTATTTGTTGATGGAGGAGGCTAGCTTGAAGGATCCCTGAGCTTGGTTGTTGGTGAAGTGCTTCTAATCTGTTATTGTTATTTCCTGTTTTCATTCTGTTTCCATCTTTATATGTTGCATTAGAGAAAAATATTTAGGCTAAGAAATGTCTTTTGAAAGCACCTTAGTTCTATTTGTTCTTCACTGCCTTAATGTTTTCCCTTGCTAGGAAATTTTAGAGAATTCTTAATTTCTCTCTAGACCCCCTAAGATTGTTTATTTCATGAATAGTTTAATACAGTTGGTATCAAGAATGATTTATGGTTAGCCCTGCTTACTTTATGTCACTAAAACATTGTTTCTGAAGTCTCTCTCTAAAGTACCATTACTTAAAGTCTGCCAAAGAGGTTTTGTTTCGATCATACCCTTTGTACTTGCTTAAATAATTGTTTTAGAGATCTTCATAGCTATAATCAAAGATGTTTAGGCATTCCCTCTTCTCTGATTACATTTATATGTGTGTCTTAAGTGTTTTCCGTCCTTGAAGGTGAATCACTAGAAGTTAAATGAGTTTCTCGCCTTCTATATTTCATTGGAAATGTTTGTCTTGAATAATTATCTACTTTAGTTGAATAAAAGAATTTATGGTTTGCCCTGTCTATTGATTGCCTCTTCATGCTTATGATATTTAAGTCCCTTTGTTAAAAATTACATATGATAAAGGATTCTTGATTGCCCTTTGTCCTACTTTTTATTCTTACTATTGATGTCCATCTCATTACCCCTAAAAACCTTGAAGATCCACTGACCAAGTTAAATTTTCCCTGTGATACTCCCCGATCCATTGATGAACTTATTATGACTTTCATAGACTCCATTGCCCAATGACTTAGAGATTTTCTCATTCTATCTATGTTGCTTGATCATCATACCCAACCAAACAATCAAACAAACCCTGTACTTAATAACTAGCCTAAAATCAACCATCTAAAGTAAACAAGCTCATATCCTTTGCAAACAAATAGGGAGATCTCTCTATGAGTCTAGGAAGGCTAGGTCCTAGGACTCCAAAGACTGGTCTGATGTTGCCCT
This sequence comes from Pinus albicaulis, assembly GCA_034641835.2. Lineage (NCBI taxonomy): Eukaryota > Viridiplantae > Streptophyta > Pinopsida > Pinales > Pinaceae > Pinus > Pinus albicaulis. The sequence continues at coordinate 239,251,127 of CM076579.1, read as the reverse complement.
ATCCATTTGGTCTACCAATCTGCTAAATCACGGGACTACAACAGATACTTTGTTCACTATTTATTTGTTTTTAGTGCTTCTGCTCCAGCTGTTATTTACATAGCTTGCTGCAATAATTTTACTTTCATTCTAAAATTATGTCTATGCACTAAATTACAAAGAAAATTCATTTTCCAAATAATTTTACTTTCATTCTAAAATTATGTCTATGTACTAAATTACAAAGAAAAAAAAATTTCCAAACAGAGAACTAAGCCCTGGTCCATTCTTGATTGAAATAGTTATGCACAACCATAGAATAAATTTGCACAAAGCAACACCTTTACTGGCTAAACAAAACATCTCCTCATATTGCATCTCATTGGACAATGTCAAAAGTTATCCTTGATTACTGATATGTAACAAATAAATGCCCAAGTGCTAAGGATATTTGCTACTCTCCTACTCGGTAAAATGTGAAGAACTTAAGCTAACATGGCAATTTTATGAAACCCATTAGGATTTGTTTTTTCAGGAGCGAAGGGTGCCAAGGAGCGAATGGTGCCATGGATAGCCTGCTAGGTTGATATCGGGAAAAATGAAACCCCTACTCTGTAGGAAGTTGCTTTCTAGATCTTAATGGAATAAAGGGGCTGATTTGAACTCCTACTACTTGGGAGTTTGTTGTGACTTTGGTCATCTACTTATTGTATTAATTTATATTCTGAATTTTCAGCATTCCCTCCAAATTTTCACTCCTCTCCAACATTTTAGGTCCCTGCATATTTGTTGAGTTTCCTTTTCCCAATTTTTCATTATTCAAGCCGGTAAACAATTCCAACTTAACTAATCCTTACTTAATATGAATTCCAACTTTAAAATTCAATTCTAGGGTATCCTCCTTAGCCTAACTATTTAACTTATAAATTCTAAGGAAGTATTCATTATTCAAACATGTTATTAGTATTAGTACTTTATTATTTAGTATGGAATCCAACTTTAAAATTCAATTCCAACTTAATAGCATTAAAATATAATTTGTATTATTTAATATGAATTCTAAATTTAACTTTTTTTTATACAAATTCCATCGCAGGAAGGTTACAATGAGGGCGAAATCTGTAAAGTCAATCACTACCCAAAATAATTAAAATGAAATTTTACTATTAAGAATGAATCCAAGTTTAACATTTTATTATAGAAATTTATTAAAATGGTGTAGGAGATTCTGTGATTGTGAGAAAAAGAATTTTACTATTGAGAATGAATCCAAGTTTAACATTTTATGATGAGGGTGAAATCTCTAAGTCAATCATTACCCAAAAGAATTAAAATGAAATTTTACTATTAAAAATGAATCCAAATTTAACTTTTTATTATAGAAATTTATTAAAATGGGGTAGGAGATTCAGTGATTGTGAAAAAAATAATTTCACTATTGAGAATGAATCCAAGTTTAACATTTTATTATAGAAATTTGTTAAGATGGTATATGAGATTTAGTGATTGTGAGAAAAAGATTCTTCTTAATTCAACTTGATAAAATTTAGTTACATGAAACAAGTACTTTTAAGGTCTCTTAACATTTAAGCTCAGGTAAAGTAAAAAACAATACATATTTTTAACTATTAATATTTATTGAAAGGAAACAAGTACAAATTTACTGAAAATAAACAAATACTCTTATCCATTAAGACTTGATAAAATTTAGTTATAGGAAACAAGTACTCAAGTGTTCTTAACCTAGTAAACCCAGGTAAAGTAAAATACAATACATATTTTTAACTATTAATATTTACTGAAAGGAAACAAGTACAAACTTACTAAGCTGAAGGAGTACTCTTAGCCATTAAGTCTAGATAAGATATAATACATGCTCTTAGCCATTAGACTTACTTAAACACATTCAAAAGTTTAAATTTTAAGTCATTAACTCTATATAATATATAATCCATGCTCTTAGCCATTACACTTAAACAAATTCAAAAGTTTAAAGTTTATTGAGAGAAATGAACTAATATTAACCATTAATTCATAAATTCTATTAACCATTAGACTTAAACATCAACCATACTACTTCCTACATCACTAAAAAATTAACACTTAAACATAAACCCTACTACTTCCTACATCACTGGAGTAGTCATATTACTTCATGCATCAACACACAAACATTAACAAAATAGTTAAGTACTTCCTACATCAACACACAATACCCTAAAATCAATGAAAATAATGAAGCCAATGAAATGTAAATGTGTTAATCATTTGTGTATAATGAGTAAAAACTAAATTAAAAGAAGGGATGGATGAATGCACTGAATCTCATGAGATATAAATGTTTTAAATGAATAATGCAAAAATCAAAACCAGATTTTTAGCATCAAGATTCTCATGTCCCTTTGAAACCTTAAAAGTCTGTTTTTTTTTAAACCTAGATCCTCAGTGCTTGATAAATCTTCACAAGTCAAAAGTGGTTGTCTCTTTTGAAACTTGGAAACTAGGTGCTTGATAAATATTCATAGATCCTTGGGAATAGACCCTCAAATCCCCTGCTAAGATGTATTTATGACTTTATTTATGCAATGCTTGGTTATGAATATAGATCCTCACATCATTGGTTATTATTTAACAACCAGGGTTCATAATTACTCATTCTATTATGTAAATTTAGCAGGGCCCATAATTACTTATTTTCATATGTAAATTTAGCAAGGTTCATAATTACTCATTTTATTATGTAAATTAGAGACAACATTACACAAAACAAAATAATATCAACTTACATTATAATTTTTTTAAGGCGACAAAAAATTGCATAAACAGATGCGAAATATTATCCAATCTTCTATTCTTTATTTTACAATCTTAACCCAGAATCTAAATCAATGAAAACCACAACTACTCACTACCCACAAGATTAAACATTTCTATGAAACAAAGATATCAAAAATTGCAATAGTAAATGGTTTAATCAAACAAACAATGAATAAGAAAATATGGACATGCAATCTTCAGTGGGAAAAAGCCATTTAATGTTATAAATCAAATTCTTTAAGAAAATAAGTAAAGTTTCATGTTGGAACACATTTTCCCATTTAATTTTCATTCATCCAGCCAAATTTTGAACCTGAATTGAAAAAATATCAATAGAGAACATGAAAAAAAGTTATAAATTTTCATGGGGAGGAAACACAACTACTTTTCATTTGACATATATTCACTCACATCAATATCCACTGTAGGTTGTATATACTCATGTATTTCATAACTAAGTATTAGGAATCTACGAATTTATAACCAGAAATGAAAGGTGTCACATTTACATTTTCTAAAATGGATTTTAAAGGGAAAAAATTACACAATCTCTAGTATCTATCTAGTTGGAAGCTTGATACATATAAGGTCTTGAGTCTGTCAAAATTCAGCCCCTGCAACCCTTGCTCATATCTAGAAGGTCTAAAACCTATATTTTCGTGTGCCCAAACTAGGGTGAGAATATGTTATGTGCTTAATATACAACAAACAATATATGATTCAGCTTAAGCCCATATATCTAATCCTAAAGACATCGATTTTTCAAGGCAAGTGATCAAAGTTCCATCCATTAGCATTTTATAGTGGGTTACTGTATCATCTTGATGCAAACTTGGAACTAATGAAACATATCTTCAGCCACAAGACCTATCATTTATAGACAATAAGATAGAGATTAGAACAAAAGATATGACTAGCATATTGTGAAACTACCCTTTTCTGATATCAAATTACCTCTCAGAAAAAAACTCAATCATAATAAGAATGAATTCAAGATATTAATTCAAACATTGATCCCTATACATAATGGTTAAAACTTAAGACCCAATGCTCATGGACAGATATAAAATCCTCCAATATACGAGCAATAGAACCATCACTAATGAATGGAAAATTAACATTAAAATCCCTATGAAAGATTAAATACACAGTTAGTCACCCTTCACAAAGGAAAATTATATTTGACCCCATCATAGGATATTTTCTCATAGGGAAAATTATATACAATTTATGTTGAATTTGGCCCTCATATTGTAATTGAGGTCCCTCTTTCAAGACAAATGTACAATAAACAAGGGAATTGCATTCACATTGGACGTGTAAAATGGACACTAGACATGATTAGCACAAAAATATCTCATTTCTTAGCATGTTCAAGTTCACCAAGTGAACTGTGTAAATCTCAATTTCAAACATGATTCCGTCCTCATTCATTTTCATGGATACAATCTAATTCAATGACCCCACAACATGACAATCATTCCTGAGTGAAAGGAAACTATCAAGTTATCAACTATAGTAAGAAATATTCCTCCATGATTATAAGTAAAACAACCTACTCAGCTATAATTTCCAATTTATATAGTTACCCTTTTATAAATTCCATGTTGGCATTGCAATTAATACTTTTTTTGCATGCAAAGACTCCATTGGATTGAAATAATGATAATACTGAAACAACTTTAGATTTAGGTTGCTACATATTAGTAGCATTAAGGATCTATTTTCAGTGTGCATCCAACGACTTTAAAAGACATGAATTATTACGATGATCTCTCTCTAGATGTTTATCAGGTGAGGCTGTAAGTGCCAGAATTGTTTTCATGGCAAAGTATGTAAAAGATTTTACACTTTGAAGGCACCAAGCCAATCCCAGTTCGTTTAGTCTGCTACAAATTGCAACACTACTTCTTACAAACAGCTCCACCAAAATCCCAAGGGGTTGGCTCAACCAGTTGTCACTTGTTGGGAATTTGGATGGTACGAGCATCTAGCTAGTTTAATCCCCTAGATTAGGCTTACTGGTCTACATCAATGGGTTTACAAGAGATGTCATGCACAAATTCTAGGAATCATCCCTTGGTTCTCCCAATAGGATTTTCCAAGAGAAGCTCAAAATCTTATGAAGATTCCTTGTTTGTTTTTCCACCTATAGGTATCCCTTTAGTATTCTTCTGGATGAAACCCATTTTCATTATTGTTGTAATGTTTTTCAGGAGTTATGTGAAATTCACTCAAAGAGTTTCTAAGCAATTTATAATTCCATTTGTTTTGTGGAATCATAAAACAATTTATACTAAAGTTTATCACCCCACCACTTGAGTTTTAACAACATAAACACCAAAAATAGATTCTAATGGCTATCTTGAAGCAATATTCTCCTTGCTTGACCAGATTCAAGACTTTCTGAATAATAAAAGAAAATTTTAACTTTGAACCCCAAGATTAATGCACACGATTAACCAAATATTAAAGGCCTTGTAAATTCCCACATCCATATTTGAGCATTGCCAATAGTTGTATTCCACATTTAGCACAAATTGAAGGCCTTTTAAGGTACCATAAATCATGTTTGAGGGGAAAACACAATTACAGTCAAAATTCTTAGCAAATTCATGGATCTTTATAGTATGAAAATCAAACCCTAAGGGCTTTGGAAATGTGATGATACACAAATGAATCCAACAGATACAGAGAGAATCTACCTAATCCATTAAGAAAAAATTGCTACAACAAAAAAATTTCTTCTACCATTCATGCACAACACAACACATTGCAACCCATATGGATGTTGAGAAGCAACAAAAGAAGTCAAGATATGTTGAAACAATTCATTTTTTGGAACAATAATGGTGTAGAGTAGAGAATAGAAATTACTCAAGTTAGTTTCTTACTGGAAGATGAAATGCAAAAAATATCCCACCCATTGGCCAAAATTAAAAGGCTGCAAAATTGTTGTAGGAATTACACAAAGTATACAATTTAAAACACAAAACAAAAGATAAAATAGAGATGATACAAATACCATGAACTTTGATAATTAGTCAAAATACACCAAACATGTGACCATATTAAGACTATTTTACCTCTCAAACCAAATAAATGAAAGAACCATATACAAGTTACCTATGCATTTAATTGGGCCATCACTTAAGAAAGTACATGCATACACTCTTTGGAAAGTAAATACCTATTATTTGTGCCTAGCTCATTGATTCCCACTACAGTTGAAGTCCTTCCATGGATGTTCAACCATTGTAGAAGATGATGCTTCTCCACCCCTTCCATAGTTACCTAACAAAGTGCCATTTTTTAGCACAATGGAATTTGTTAAAGCATCAAGGTATATGTGCAAACATAACTATATTGAGTGGATGTGAGGGGAAAACTACAAGAAATGCCTAAATGTTGAGTAGATGGTTTTTCTGTATTAGATTTATCATTTTTGTCATTTTCATTGCCACATATCACTTTTTTCTCCTTTATTTAGGATTTAGTTAGATGCACATTCATTCAAATGTACCTGGCATGGAACGAAAGGTTGCATGGTCTTTCATCTTCCTTTGGTCTTGGTTTATCACCATATCTATGGATTGTTGCATCGTTGTAAAAATAAACATATCACATGTTAAAGAATGGTGATGAATAAATACACAAATCTAAAACCATCACTATATTCAATATGTGAATCAAACCTGGAACCACAGATAATGCATTATTCAATCGAGGACACCCTCGCCTATTGAGGTATTGAAACTCAAATGGTTCATATTCTGATGGATGAACATTTAAATCAATTCCCAAACCATTGCTTTTTTTTTCTTCTTTGTTTCTTTGTAGGGCTAAGGAAAATCTTCTTCCTCTTCAAAGATGAATCAAAGGAACCCAACCCAGGTGTGAAGTAAAAATCCATAATATGCAAGTTGTTGGCTTCATCCAACATTTTTTTAACTAGACTAAGCAACTGGTTTTCCTTTGTCAAAGTAGTAGGAGGGTTATCTAGAATGAAATTTATGTGTCTAAACAAATCCTCTTTTACCAAATGAAGTGCTCCAACATCTGCATCAACAATCTCTGTGGCCATAGGAGTGGCATCAACATCTAAATCATGGCTCTGGGTCTCTATATTGATCTCAAAAGAGTCATTGAATATGTTATCCACTACATGTTGATGAATTAATATTGGATATGGATTATCTGAGTGGTAATACAACCAAGTAACCTTTATGGCATGCTTACAAATGTTGCCACAAGTATACCATGGGAATTCACACGTTATAAAATCCATGCGATACCATTTGATAAGGTACTTCTTATCTCAATCTGTTTGACTTCTCACCCAATAAGCATTGGTTATGCTCTCATGAGGAGAAAAATAACTATTCAGAATTTTTCTTGCTCTTTCCACAGATGATTCAAGTTGTTTCTCTTTCTTGTATTTTTTTAGAAATCCTTCTTCTTTCAATATTTCTTTGAACCGATAACAAGTTTCAACGGTTGTTAAACAACCAATCCATCTGAAGAGCACATTTTTTTCTTCTATCAGATAAAAAATTTGTTTTCAAATAGAAATGATATGGCTCAACATCATTGTTGGTCTCCTGATTTCCATGAGGAAACTCCCGACAACCTTTCACCCACATCCCTAAGTGAAAAGAGAATTAATTTAGTCTAAATATATCACTTTTATAGAAGACATACATGGATACAATACAAAGAGTTTGTTTGCTTACAAATCTTATCGCCAACAACCCTTTTCTTTTAGAAATAGTCTAAGAATTTCTCTTCATCTGCAAATTTGATAAAAAATCGATTGATTGCATCATCCACTTCAGTATTGAGATTGTGTTTCATGATAAAACTAACTTGTTGGATATATCATTGGATTTTATGGAATTAGTGGCCAACCGACTCACTTTTTTTAACTAAGCCCTTCGTACATGCCAAACACATAAGATCACCTCGCAACCTGTGATCCTCCTGCCATATTCAATTCATTTTAGTGCAAATTTTTTAGAATAAATGAAATTTTGATTATATGATGACAATATTAAAGTGACCTCAAGGAAATGATTTCAGCTAATGCATCATCGACCATGAATGCAATGACTTTCCAATCAGGACGGATTTGGAAACACCTATGCATGAGCTTATCCAACCATAGTGCAATATCATCTGATGTGTTTCGTGATGCCACGACCCATGCAACTGGTACCCCACTTTGTTGTTCATCAAATTCCACAAGTGTATACAAGATATATTATCATATTCAACATTACATAAAGTCAAATACACATTATTAATAATATTTAATGTATACAACTTAAATACGTATATTCAATTAATCATTTCCATCCAACTTACCCCATACTCATTTATATTAAATGTTGAATCCATGGCTATTAATTTATTGTGTGATAGCTTGACCATTGTCTCCAACATCCACTTTGTTTGAATCCATATTATAAAAGGGACCTCCATACCATTGGGTTTTTGGTAAAAGAAAAAATCTTCCTGGTGCTTTTGATACCAAAGGTTTACACTCATTTCATCCTTTTTGTGGAGTTGCTAATTTCCCTTTTCCAACCTGTTATATATGTTTACAATATCTTTCATGCATAAGAAGAAGTCGATATCCCTAGTTGTCACATCCATATCAACATGTCTCTTAATGTGGGTTCTATACACCATATCAATAGGCACTCCCAAAAAGAAACAACTCTCAACATAAGCAACAATGTCCCTTGAAAGCCTTGGCCTATGTAAGGCCCTAGCCTCACCTAAAATGTCATGTTGTCCATGACAAGGCCAACCTTCTCCATCTTCATGTTCATACATATTGAAAGTCAGTATTGCTATATGAGGACTTTCATTCATAAATTTCACAATAAAGTGGCATTTACAACCCCTCTTCTGCACAAATGAGGTTCTTTGTTTAGTTGAGGGGTAAAGGAAAAAATGAGGTGATTCCTAATAATTCAGGATTTAAGAGTAAGATATAATGATTTAGGACTTAAGAATAAATAATTTGGGGTTTAAGTTATGGGTTATGAATTAAAACTAAAAACTAGAGTGATAAAATTTATAATTATTAAAAAATAAATATTATGGATTAAAGCTTCCTATGGTACTTTAAGAAAAAATACACAATAAATTTCACATATAATATTCATATATTTACCTTAGAAAAATATAAACCTACCATTGCAATAAATGAGCTGACTTTTGCAATGGATGAAAACATACACAATAAATTTCACATATAATATTCAAATATTTACCTCAGAAAAATATAAACTTACCATTGCAATAAATGAGAAAAACAAAGAATCTAGTTCACATTCAAATATTTACCACATAAAAATATAAACCTACCATTGCAATAAACGAGCTGACTTTTGCAATGGATCTCGTCTCCCTATGCAATCGATACATACATACATACATACATACATAGATATATATATATATATATATATATATATATATATATATATATATATATATATATATATATATATATATCACCATTCGATATATATAAAGATCACCATTGATTAGTGGAATATTTTGGGTAAACAAATAATACAAAATTTTGTTTTGGCAACGACAATGAAAACGCTATGGATTCAAAGAAAATTAGCAGCGTTGATATGTACAAATTAAGCCTCCACTAAAGGTGGGATGTTTTAAATAACAATATTCAGAAGTTAATAAGGACCTTCGAAGAAAGAAGTCTCGAAAAGAGAAAATTTTGTGCCATGGAAGATTACATGGCCATTCATGGCTATTCATTCAATTCAGTATTCTCTTGGTGTAGAACGGTATTCTATTGATTTACGAGGTGCAAAACAAATTAACTCTTTGAAGAAAATATATAAGCGATACAATAAATCACTTATAATTTACTTCAATTCAAGGGTTTTACCAGCTTTAAGGGAAAAGCAAGGTGAGGACATGGTGAGAGACTTTTTCAGGCGTTGGAAAATTCATAGGGAGATGGTCCTAGTCCTATCAAACCTGTTTAATTTTTCGGAAACTATCATTTTGAGAAAAAGGAAAATAAAGCATTCATTTTCAAAATTTGTAGACAAGTACTTTTATAAATTTGTGTTCGATGAAATGTGGGTCCATGTAAGGGATGCAGTGATTACTCGGATTCGTGAAGACCGCCGAGGAGTGGAGATCGATCGCACTTTACTGAAAGACGTTTTGGGTATTTTTTGTACAAATTGGAATAGGAATGAAATTAGATGTGTATGGGAATTAAATTGAAGTGCCCTTGTTGGAAGATACTGTAGATTACTATGCTCAAATAGAACTGTTCACTAAGCCCAAAAAATCATATGTCAGAATGACTTATCAATCAAAATTTATAGGGCCAAAGCACGAAGGAACAGAGCAGAGAAATTGTGATTCCTCCCAAAAAGGGGGATTGAGGCAATATGCTGTGATGGAGATTAAGAAATTGAAGTCCAATTTTAAGTTAATTTTGGTTTTCCTCTTCCTGGTATTCGGCTGGATAAGTTCGATTCGTCCAATAATCGAGCTATGTAAGCATTCTTGAAAATTTTCCTTTCTTTATGAATATTCTCTTAGTAATTGTAGCTATGATGGATGATCAACTATAATGTGTCAATAAAAAACTGTCATTTTTTCTTTTGCAGGACTAGTTTGACATATAAAAAAAAAATTGTATAATACAACCATAGTGAAGACGTGTGAAGGCGTTTTTGAACGAATACCTCTGAAGCCTCCAATCCTATGTTTTGTTTTGTGTCAAGTTGTGTGATGGCTGCAAAAAAATAGTCTGCAAACTTCTGTTTTGTTTTGTTCTGCGTAGCTGTGCAATGTCTTTGTGGTCTCTTCTCTATTTCGATTTTGAAACTCTGCTCTGTTTCCATTCTGGAACGATATGCTGAAAAGCGCGTGACGTATGTGACTAAAGTCACCCACTTGCATGCCACCCTAAGAATTAACTTCTCGCCGCCCAAAGAATTAACTCTGACATGGTCATACGGTGAACCCCAGGTGCATTCGACGACGTGAAAAGGATATCAGGTCTCTGTGGATGGGCAAAAAATGTTTTCCGACGAGCAGGATTTCTAGGTTAAAATGTGGCGTGGGTAGACTAGTATATAATTACTAATAAGTCGACAGTAAATACCTTATATATATATATATATCTATATATATATATATATATATATATATATATATATATATATATATATATATATATATATATATATATATATATATATAATCACTTCGTGAGGGTTAAAAAATAATAATGAAAAATGGAAAAAAAATGAAACTGGAAAAGAAATATAGGAAGCCACTTATGGTTTGAACATAACCAAAGTAAATAAAACATACTACACAGTGGTTGTAATTTGCATGAATTAAGTTTTTGAGGAAACTGTAATAATTGTATTCACTTAAAAATGAGAAATAATAGTTTTGAGTATGAATATATATCTCGGATAAGAGCATAAACAGATATTTGATGTGACTAGGGTACTTAAAACAAACTACCCTAGAATTTGTCCTTCATTGATCTCCCTGATAAAACCAAGGACACTCAAATCTTAAGACACTTAACCTTTGGCAAACTTGAGGACTGATAATTTAGCATGGGTATAGATAATCACATCAATTATCAATATTTCTAGAGCTATAGTTCTTTTAATGCACGAGGAGTATATGTCACCGGTTAAATTTTAGAAAGTAAAAAAGCCAACGAGTGGCATATACTTCCCCATGCATTAATAAAGCTATAGCTCCAGAAATATTGATAGCCTAATCACATATCTACTATGTAATAAATATTCTTTAGAGGTTTCCAAAGGAAATTAAGGGCAACGAATAACCAATATCAACCAAGTACATCAATTAGTTAATGAAGGTAGTACACTACTATGTAATAACTATTCTCTAGAGGTTTCCAAAGGAAAATAAGGGCAGTGAATAACCAATATCAACCAAGTACACCAATCGATTAATGAAGGTAATTCGCGTACATAAAAGGAGTAAGCTAACAGGTCGACAAAACAACCTTCGTGTTTTGTTCCCCCGCGTCGCCATCGAGGCCCTTCCGATGATATCCTCGGTGACGTGGGCCCCTTGATCTTCTCCGTCTCCAAACAAATTTTTCTCCATTCCAACTCTCCATCCACATCTTTGTTTGCTAAACAATTTTTGTTTGCCACCATTTTCCACCATACGACACCAGCTCTTCGACAGGAAAACTCCTCTACCCATTGCAAAGTTCATCAATAGTGGCAGGGAAAATTTTTACAGAGTAAGGGCGAATTTTTACAGGTGGTGAAAGAATTTTGAATTGTGAAGTCCAAATTTATGGGCCTGTACAAGTCGACGAATTTTTTCAATCTACCACGCTTGGAAACACAGAAATTTTGCCGCCGATCCTGTGCCTCGAATGACCCATTTCATTGATTCAGTTGACTCAGTGACTCATTCAACCCTTAAGAAATTACTTTTTAGAGATACCATTTAAGAATAAAAAACATACCATTTTGACAGATACCATTGGACTCCATCTTCATTTTGCAGACCGTCCCGTCGTCTCTAGAAATTTTCTATCTTCATTTTCCTATCTCGAGTTATTTTCTCTCTACCATTTTTAGAGATACCATTGGACTCCATCTTCGTTTTTGAAAACCCTCCCATCGTCTTCAAAAATTATTCGTCTTCATTTTCCTCTCCCGAGTTATTTTCTCTCTACCATTTTTAGAGATACCATTGGACTCCATCTTCATTTTGCAGAACGTCTCGTCGTCTTTAGAAATTCATCGTCGTCATTTTCCTCTCCAGAGTTATTTTCTCTCCCTCCAAGTCCATTTCTCTTCTTCCGAGTCCATTTTTCCTATGCCAAGAGAGACATAGAAAATTCTCTTTGAATTTAGCAGAGTAGGATCAATTGACTACAAGGTTACCATAGGCACAAAGTGTTACCATTTTGTAGAGAGGGTTATCATTTGCAAAGGTAAATTTTCTGGTTATTTTTACAAATTATCGACATTTCTACAAATTTTATGCATTATTTTTTCTCCTGCTAAAAAAATTGCAGGATGTTATTTCAGGGCTTCTAATGATTTGGGCTAGTTAGAGAATGGAGAGTAGAGTTAATTTCCTACCAAATTTCATTATTTTCTATTGCCGCTTATTCCGTTAAAAAAAACTTAGTGAGTTATCACAACAGTGACAAGCGAGTTGCCGCAACAATAATAAGTGAGTTGTCGCAATGATGACCAATGAGTTTCCGCAACGACGCTTATCTAGGTCGTCGTTGTGGCAAATCATTGGTCACCATCACAATAACTCTCTTGTCACCGTTGTTACATATTTTCAACGAAATTTGCTCTTGTTGTCGCTCTGTGTGTATTGTTTTAAACGAGAAAAATGAACAAAGTTTCAAAGGATTGGTAGCCATTAGTTGAGAAAATATCTCGTAATCATAGTTTGAATCTGTTTTCTTACATGTACTACAAAGATTTAATTATTAGGAGTATGGGGGAGACATTCAAAACTGAAATTTCAAATTTACATTAAAACTTTGGTCACAATTACTTGTTTTAAACAGATTAACTTTGGTCCAACATTTGAATATGTTTTTAACATTTGTTTTAACCATATTAACTTTGGTCCAATAATAGAATTTGGTTTTAACATGTGTTAGGGTAATACTCGAAAAATGTGACAACTAAATAAATTTAACATTGTTCTAAGTTAATATGATACTCAAAAACTGTGACAATCGAATAAAAAATTAGAAATTGAGGAATATTGGGAATAGAAATCATTTTCATAATCAAGTCCTTCATAAAAAAATATTTTCTTACTCACTAAAATTGGGGGATATTGGGAATAGACATCATTTTCATAATCAAGTCCTTCATAAAACACTATTTTCTTGCTCACTGGCATTTAGTAAAATTGTCATCAATGTTGTCTCTTATCTAGTTCAAATTAGAATTTTTGTTATTAAATTTTTCCCAAATAATGAGTATTAATTATCTTTCTTAATATATTTGAAAATGAGTACTCCAAACATAATAGCATCATAAGAAAATAAAAATGAAAATTGCTATAGAAAAGGAACTTCTTAGTGGAATTGAAATTAACAACTACTTGCTTTGGTACATGTTCTTTGCATTTATTTTCTAAATGCAACTAAATATATTTATAATAAGGAAAAAAAGATAAAAAAATCTCGGAATGATTATGCAAATTCTTAAGTCAAGGATAGTTACTCTTATTGTAAACATGAAATATAACCAGTGAGAATAAATAAATCTCTAAATGATTATGCAAATTCATAAGTAAAGGATAGTTACTCTTATTGTAAACATGAAATTTAACCAGTGAATAATTAGTACAAATCTGATGTCTAACATAAAAGTACAAAAATAAATATTTTTATAACTTCCACTAAAATAAAATAATTAATAGTATTATAACTTCATCTAGAATACAAAAATTAGTATTGTTATAACTTCTTCTAGAATGCAAATAAATTGAATTTGTTCATTTTTTATCATTTGGTTGTTATTATTAAAATGATGATTATTTCATAAGGTAATTATTTTTTACTAATAAGGGCTAAAATTTTGATAACATTCAAATTATTAAAAATTAAATGTGGCTTACTATGGCCAAATATGTTCTAGTTATGGTTGAGGAGGGTTTATTATGGAAAATATTTAGTTGACTATAGATGAGCATGGTTCTCTACATTAAACTTCAATTATCTATGATAGATTATGATTGACTATGGTTCATCATGGTTGTTCATATTTGATCATGTTGAAAGTGATAAACCAAGGTTTACAACAACCAACCATGGACAACGGTTGACTATAGTTTACCATTGTTGATTATGGTTGACTAATTGACCATGGTTGACTATGGCTTACCTAGAGAATCTATTAAACACAGATCAACCTAGTAAACCTATATCAACCTTAAACGTAAGTCAAAATAGTAAACCTAATTAACCTCAATCAACCTTGTAAACCTAAGGCAACCCATTAAACTTGTAAACCTAATAAACCTATGTCAAACTAGTAACACTAGGTCAACATAATAAATATAGTTCAACATAGTAAACATAGGTCTACCTAGTAAACCTAGGTCAACCTAATAAACTTAGGTTGACCTAGTAAATGTAGGCCAACGTAGTAACACTAGGTCAACATAGTAAATCTAGGTCAACGTAGTAAACATAGGAAGTTAACATGCCTTGCAACCTTTTAAAATTCTTGTTCATTGATATATAATTTGATTGAAAATTTATATATTTTCATAACGAAGTGTCCATTTCCCTCTTGATTTGTCGCCATTGTAACAACGATTTATTGCCACCGTAACAGTGAGTTGTTGCCACTGTAACAGGGAGTTGTCGCCACTATAACAGGGACTTGTTGCCATTGTAACAGAGAGTTGTCGCCACTGTAACACTGATTTTCATCCACTATAACAAGGAGTTTCCACCATTGTAACAGTGATTTTACGCCATTGTAACAATGATTTTCTGCCACTGTAACAGTGAGTTTTCGTAACTACAACAATGATTTTATGCAACATAGTTCAAACAAAATATAACAATATTTCATTAAATTGTTTTCTTGTTTTTAAGATGGTGCAAAAGTGGAACTTGATCATTCAGGTTTGGTGTCATCCAAACCCAAGTCAAGCACAAACTATGTTTGTGCTTCACAATGAAGCACTAAGCCAAGTCTATCAAAAAGAATCTTATTATCGTTCCCTAGTTCATGAACTAAGAGTAGCAAGTAATTATGGTTCAAGTAACATTGTAACTTACAATAATTCAGAATTTATAACCAATCAAATGATTTGAATTTAACAAGTAATACAAAATAATTTGAAACCCCTCCACAAACAAGAAAAAAACATTGCTTCACAATTTCAAAGCTTTAACATAACTTGCCGATCAAATGTTCAAAGGGTTGCTGATGATATACTTTGTGAAGCAACATCTAATGGATGTGGATGTGCAAGATATGTGGAGGATTGAACATGTTCTCCACTGATTGTCATTCACAAGCATCGATATATGTGGATTGTTAATGAATGCACTATTCTTGTTATTGTTATCAGGTTTATTATGGTGTTCTTATTTATTATGATGTTATTGTAGCATCATAAACAACCATTATGTCCATCCTTTTTTATGTATTTATATGAGCTCACTTTATTTTTTGGTATCTTTTTTATATATCAACACAATGTATATGTAAGGAATTTATTTTTCAGTCAATGCTATAAATGGAATTACATTGTTATTACAATTCGGATGTGTCATTTTGATTACACTTCAATTGTGTCTAACAATTCATTTCAATTCAATTGTGTGATCATTTTGATTACAGTTCAGTTTTGTCTATCTGTTGGAAATACTGATATGGGTGGGGGGTGAATCATTATTTCCTTTTACAAATTTTATTTTTCCAGTCAAGATCACTTTAAACAAAACCCCAAAATGAAAACAAATTAAATATTTTTATTAACAAGTAGCAAGGACTCCAAAAGAATTTCAAAAGATGTTACAAAATGAGACCTTAGAACGCCTTCAATAATTCTTTACATTTTCAATCAAGGTTTCCAACAATTTAATCCTCTATAGGTTAGATCTCTCATAAAATTTCCAACACCCATAATTCCACATATATGAGGGAACGCGGGTTTTATTTTTTAGACAGGTCAGAAGTGTGTTGAGATGGCCCAAGTTGTAGACTCGAGATACCATAGTCTGAAAATTCATAGACACAAGTCAAAATTGCAGAGGAATACTACAATCCAAAATTTAGTGACTTTTCAAATGTCTTGTTTTCAAGCCAGATGGAGGTCTCCTACAGATCTCCTATAGAACAAGGTACTCTCTTTCTCTCCCTGAATTTTCTAGTTCACAAGTTGTGAAGAATTATGCTCCTTGCTCCTATGTCTTTTTTTTATCTGCGATTGGATATTTCATAAAAGAAAATAGCCATATTAGGAATTTGGCTTCTGTGATCCATAAATTGTCTATAAGAATTTTCGATGAAAATCACATGTAAGAAAATTTTGTCGACGCGTTTCGAACCAGCCAGTGTGGTTCATCATCAGGACAAGATGAGAAATCTGATCAAGAAACCTGTTTAAATGGATAAGGAAAGCTCCAACTAGTCGTTGAAAAAACAACTAGTTTGAGTGGAAGGTGAAAATAGAATAAATTTTGTTATATTTTATTATTTTTAATTCTATTCTATTTTTTAATTAAATTATATTTTAATTTTAATTTGACTACATTTTAATATAATCTAATATTAATACTTTACCAATAATTTAATATTAATATTATTTTAATATAATTTGATATTTTTATTATTTTAAAACTTAAAATTATATGTTAAAAATAATAATAATGATAAATAAATGATGAAAATAAATAAATAGAAATAACAAAAAAATAAAAAATAAATAAATAAATAAAATAAAACATAAAACATAAAAAATATAAATGAAAAATATGAATATAAATATAACTATAAATAAATAAATAAATAAATAATAATATTAATATTACTAAATAGGTAATTTTCAAAAAAAAAAAAAAGCATACTAATAACAATTAAAATAATAAAACAAAATGAACAGATAGGGAGAGAGGAACCAGGAATGAGAGAAGTGGGAACAACCAGAGGGAGCAAACGGAAAGGGGAAAAAAAAAACTAAGAGTGAAGGGCAGGAATCCAACATCTGCTAACACTCCACCCATCATCCCTATTAAGGTTAACCAACCTTTTTTCGATTTCCAAGGCTTCCCTCAACTATCGATGGTGGAAATGGTCAATCCTCACAATTACCTCACTATCTTCAATAAAAATGTGATGATTTGTTTTTTCAGCATGCTCTGCTAAGGCAGAGGACCGAGATCCACCATATCTAAGGTTAGCGACATGTTCATGAATTCTTTGATTAATAGATCGACCAGTTTCACCTATGGAAGGTGTCCCACAAGAACACAGAATCAAGTAAACCCCCTCACCATCCTTCGGGAAGATCGGGTCCTTAACCGATCTAAGCGAACTACGAATGGTGTGGAGAGGCTTGAAAGTTGAAGACACATTATGTCTCTTCAAGGTCCTAGCGATTTTATCAGTAGTGCCTTGGATAAAAGGAAGGTGAACTCCAGATAACCAATCACAAGGATCTTTCTTAACCCTAGGACCTTTTTCAGGTTTTTGAAAAGCTCTAAGACATTGAGCCCTGCTATAACCGTTCTTACAGAAGACATTAAAGAGATGCGATTTTTCACCTTCAAAGTGGTGTACATCGGCGATTCTAAAGGCTCTGGTGACTAGGGTACTAAGAACCCCAAGCTTCTGAGCCAGGAAATGATGAGAACTGGCATGTAAATATTGCTCAGTATGCGTCTTCTTTCTAAAGACTTGATGAGAGAAGGAACCATCATCATTCCTCGAAAGAAGTACATCGATAAAGGGAAGGCTACCATCCACTTCGAATTCCATGGTGAACTTAATGAAGTCAAATTGATCATTGAGATGCTGGAAGAAAAGGTTCAGTTTCTCTTTACCATGGGGCCACAACACACAGGTGTCAACAACAAACCTTTTCCAAAGCCTAGGTTGAAAAAGGGAGGAGGAAGGGCCTTAGATTCGAAGTCTTCCATTAAAATATTAGCAACCACACCACATGTCTGTTCAAAGAATTCACCCTCGAAACTAAAGAAGGTCGAGGTTAGACAAATCTCCACGAGATGAGCAGTATCACGATCTATGACTCGAGAGATGACATCAATGGCTTCCTTAATGGGAATGCAAGTATATAATGATACAACATCAAAACTTACAAGCCTATCATTTGGATCCAACTTAATGTCTTGAAATTCATTAATAAAGGAGTAAGAGTCTTTGACAAAGGAGTCGGTGTGACCCACAAGGGGTTTCAACTTAATGGCTAAAAATTTAGTGAGCAGATAAGTCGGACCACCTATGGTGTTGACAATGGGGCGAAGGGGAGCACCATCCTTATGAATATTAGGAAGACCATAAATCCTCGGGGTGAGAGGATTACTTTCAATAAGCTTTTTACTTAGGGAGCCAATAGTGCTACTCGATTTTATCGCCAAAGCAACCGCTTTTGACACTTAATAATAAAGATAATATTTTGGATATTAATAGTAAAAATTTGTTTAAGATTAATAATAATAATATTAGCATCATTGATAGTAGCATCGATGAGAGCTATAGTAATAATAATAATAGCATTGATATTATTAAATACAATCATATTATCTTTATTATTAAGCGGTTGATTTGGCAATAAAATCGAGTAGCACTGTTGACTCCCTAAGTAAAAAGCTTATTGAAAGTAATCCCCTCACCTTGAGGATTTATGCTCTTCCTAAGATTCATAAGTATGGTGCTCCCCTTCGCCCCATTTTCAACACCATAGGTGGTCCGACTTATCTGCTTGCTAAATTTTTAGCCAGTAAGTTGAAACCCCTTGTGGGTCGCACCGACTCCTTTGTCAAAGACTCTTACTCCTTTATTAATGAATTGAAAGAAATTAAGTTGGATCCAAATGATAGGTTTGTAAGTTTTGATTTTGTATCATTATATACTTGCATTCCCATTAAGGAATCCATTGATGTCATCTCTCGAGTCACAGATCGTGATACTGCTCATCTCATGGAGATCTGTCTAACCTCAACCTTCTTTAGTTTCGAAGGTGAATTCTTTGAACAGACATGTGGTGTGGCTATGGGTTCCCCCCTATCCCTTGTGGTTGCTAATCTTTTCATGGAAGACTTCAAATCTAAGGCCCTTTCCTCCTCCCTTTTTCAACCTAGGCTTTGGAAAAGGTTTGTTGATGACACCTGTGTGTTGTGGCCCCATGGTAAAGAGAAACTGAAGCTTTTCTTCCAGCATCTCAATGATCAATCTAACTTCATTAAGTTCACCATGGAATTCAAAGTGGATGGTAGCCTTCCCTTTCTCGATGTCCTTCTTTCGAGGAATGATGATGGTTCCTTCTCTCATCAAGTCTTTAGAAAGAAGACGCATACTGAGCAATATTTACATGCTAGTTCTCATCATTTCCCGTCTCAGAAGCTTGGGGTTCTTAGTACCCTAGTCACCAGAGCCTTTAGAATCACCTATGTACACCACTTTGAAGGTGAAAAATCGCATCTCTTTAAATTATTCTGTAAGAAAAGTTATAGCAGGGCTCAATGTCTTAGAGCTTTTCAAAAAGTTGAAAAAGGTCCTAGGGTTAAGAAAGATCCTTGTGATTGGTTATCTGGAGTTCACCTTCCTTTTATCCAAGGCACTACTGATAAAATCGCTAGGATCTTGAAGAGACATAATGTGTCTTCAACTTTCAAGCCTCTCCGCACCATTCGTAGTTTGCTTAGATCAGTTAAGGACCTGATCTGCCCGAAGGATGGTAAGGGGGTTTACTTGATTCTGTGTTCCTGTGGGACACCTTACATAGGTGAAATTGGTTGATCTATTAATCAAAGAATTCATGAACATGTCAATAACCTTAGACATGGTAGATCTCAGTCCTCTGCCTGCGACAGAGCATGCTGAAAAAAAAATCATCACATTTGTATTGAAGATACTGAGGTAATTACGAAGATTGACCATTTCCACCACCGAAAGTTGAGGGAAGCCTTGGAAATCGAAAAAAGACCAGTTAACCTTAATAGGCATGATGGGTGGAGTGTTAGCAGATGTTGGATTCCTGCCCTTCACTCTTTGATGTTTTTTTTTCCCCTTTCCCTTTGCTCCCTCTGGTTGTTCCCTCTTCTCTCATTCCTGGTTCCTCTCTCCCTATCTATTCATTTTGTTTTATTATTTTAATTGTTATTAGTATGTTTTTTTTTTTTTGAAAATTGCCTATTTAGTAATGTTAATATTATTATTTATTTATTTATTTATAGTTATATTTATACTATATTTTTATGTTTTATTTATATTTATTTTTTGGTTTTATTTTTTTTATTTTTTTTCATCATTTATTTATTTATTATTATTTTAACATATAATTTTAAGTTTTAAAATAATAAAAATATAAAATTATATTAAAATAATATTAATATTAAATTATTGATAAAGTATTAATATTAGATTATATTCAAATATAGTCAAATTAAAATTAAAATATTTTTAATTAAAAAATAGAATAGAATTAAAAATAATAAAATATAACAAAAATTATTCTATTTTCACCTTCCAGTCAAAGTAGCAATTTTTTCAACGACTAGTTGGAGTTGTCCTTATCTATTTAAACATGTTTTTGGATCAGATTTCTCATCTTGTCCTGATGATGAACCACACTGGCTGGTTCAAAACGCTTCGACAAAATTTTCTTACATGTGATTTTCACTGAAAATTCTTATACACAAAAATAGTCATAAGTGAAGTATAACCACTGTAATATTCCACCAATAAGCTTTACTCTCTTTCTCTCTCAATTTTTTTTAGTTCACGAGATGTGAAGAATTCGAGGGGTAGATCATCTTTAACAATAAGGTTTTGCACCTAAGGTTTTTCACTCAGGGTTTTCTACTTGAAAATGCACCTAGGGTTTTGCACTTAGGGTTTTCTTACAGACAATGCACCATGGGGTTAACACCTAGGGTTTTTCACTTACGGTTCTGAGCTTGTTGATAGGGTTTTGAACTTGTATCTAGGGTTTTTCCATCATACGGACATGCCTTGGACATGGTCTGTATGAGATTTTAATGTAAATTTGCTTGAGGTAGTATAAATTGCAAGTATTAAAATTGAGTTTTTATGAGCTTTTATGTTATATTTTTATACACATAAAGTGTGAATTAAAACTCTGAACAACAGAAAAACAGAAAAATACACCTTAAAAATAACCATAACACAAGTAATGAAGGAGTTCACGCCCCCTGGGCTACATATCCTGGTCCAACTTTTTATTTCTTGGCCCTATATCATTATGCTAAAAATTGGTGATTACATTAGTTTACAGTGCTCTAATGGCTTCAAAAGTTGTTCCATTAGCTTCAAAACTATCAAAATTGTCTTTCTAACCTCTGTTTGCTCCCAAATTGGTCAAAACTAAAGAAGTGATGAGTTTCCCTAGCTTTGCTGATAGTCGCTCTACACATTCCCCAAAATCCGGAACCGTCCTACAATTTTTCCCTAAATTGTGCTAATGGGGTGACAATTTGGCAGATTTTCGGCGCAAATTGTGGGCCAGTTAAAAAGCGCGCCAAGGCCTAAAGGCCAAATTTTTAATTAATAAAAAGAAATCATAATGGGTTGTGGCCACAGTTTCGGCCTTGTGTCATATGATATATAATATGGGGGGGGTTGGGGCAAAGACTTGGCCCCTTACCCTAAACCTCTAACATATTAAACTTTATATAGTGGTTTGGGTCATTGGTTAACAAGACCCAATGTATTGCCTGATTGGTTAGAACGTTGTGCTATTGGTTTTGAGGTCTCCGTATCGAATCCTATGGAGGTTAATTCATACTTATACAAAATTTTTGGTGGTCCCCGTGCTACCACGTGGCGGCCTCCAGTTGGACCACGTGGTAGCATGTGGTTGGCCACCATCCAACCAATAAAATTTGCCCTCACTAGCTGTAGAAATTATATACAATATGCATGTATATATCCAGATTCTCCTGATCTAAAAATATTTAACTTCTTGCTAAATACAGAATCCTTCCATTGTTAATCTCTTGCGGAAATTAAACATTCAATTGCAAACACATGAAGCAATAAAAACAATCGCACATAACACAGTGGTTTAACGAGAAAGCCTGAAGCTGAAAACCCCAACTACCATATATTATGTATCATGGAGATCATGTAACAATCTCATACAAAGCTTAGTACATCAAACTCTCAGTACAATCAATCGTCACACACTAATCAGAAGAAATCTGCAAATCCATGCACCGATTTCTTGCCACTTGCTAGCCTACCTCCACTACGCAATCCCTGTTGAAGAATAGCTTAGAATGAATTTGAATTACCCTTTCCTTGACTACTGTGATCTCTGTTTGCGCGCTCCAATACTTATGGTGCAATCCAATGCGTCGCACTATGGTCTGTGATAATCATCTTGCCCTTTCTTAATCTCTCATGAAGTCTCCATTGAAGCGACATACATGATTAATACCTTCGTATTTATTCCGATTGTTGATTAATAAATTCGTATTTGTGAATTAATTAACTAATTAATTTATCACTCTCACTAGTGTTAACTCATACAATTGATTAGACTAAATTTTAGCTAGCTCAGGTGGGATTTTAACTCCAATAATTAAGTTAGTGAATAACATAACTCACTGAACCACTCTTCCAACTCTGTCATAAATTTTCCACTTCAGTTCTAACTGAGTCCTCCATGGATGAACCACTAGTAAACCCTAGGAATTGTGTAATTCCTTCAACCCGCTGATTTGACAAATCTATATATAACTGAAATAAAGTGCTCCAAGATAATAAGTTGATGTTTATTGTCGGATTATTATTAAGAGCTAATAATAATCGACACTTCTATTTTTAGATCGACGATCTATAAATAGACTTCACCCAATATTCTAAAATAGAATTTCATCTATTTTTCCAACTTGACCAACCATCCACAAATAGCATCCTGCAACTTCTGAAATATGATCACCATGTTTAAAAATAGACATAGTCTAAAAATAGACTTACACCTAAAAATAGCCTACGGGCCCACTTAGTGAAGGTGACTGATTTTCACTAAGCTTCATCATCTTGTTGAATCTAAACACTCCCTCTAGGCAAGATTCTCTTATCACTCCCCATGATCTTTGTCACCAAGGAACTCTAGAATTTTTCTCCCGGTGAGCGCCTTGGTCAAATAATAAAATACGATCTTCGACCAGAATGTCACACAGTAACATGACCTTCCATTGCCCCCAATCTCAATTCTCGATATGATGATCTTTGGATATCAATATGTTTATATCTATCATGAAACATAGGATTAATTGAGAGTTTAATGCAACTATAATTATCATAATGTATCACTGTAGGATCTAAATGTGAACCTAACAAACCGACCAGGATCTTCCTCATCTAGATAGCCTCACATGCAACTTGAATTGCTGCCATGTATTTTTCTTCCGCTGAACTAAGTGCCACAGATATTTGTTTCCTGCTGTACCAAGAAACTTCTGTAGATCCAATACTGAAAACCCCTCCTGATGTGCTCTTGCTTTCTGTTGGGCTGCCTGCCCAATCTGCATCCGTGAAACCATGCAACTTCACTTCATCCATCTGTCTGTACCATAAGCCATACTTAGATTTTCCCCTGAGATACCTCAGGACATGCTTTCCTGCCTTCCAAAAGAGCTTGATAGGCTTAACCATCGCTTGTGAAAGCTGGTTCACCGCATAACATATGTTCGGTCTTGTATTAACTAAATACATGAGCGAACCCACCAACTATCGATAAACAGTGGCATCCACTACCTCTACTGATGTAGCATCCTCTTTCCTCCAATTTCCTGGAAGAGGAGTGTCGATAGGCTTGCACCCTTGCATGTGAAACTTCTCTAGTATCTCCCGGGCATACTTGCCTTGAGACACAAACAGTTCACCTTCCCACTGCCATATTTCCAATCCAAGGAAATAATGAAGGAGGCCCAAATCCTTCATCTCAAACTCCTTTGCAAGATCTGCCTTGCATGAGTATATCAACTTCTCATCACTCGTTAGTATTAAATCATCAACATAAAGAAAAATGATTAAAGGCTTACCCTCCACCACAATTTGGTACAGGTTTGCATCCGCCTCACTCTTGGTGAAGCCAAGTCCAGTGAAATAGTTGTCGATCCGTGTGTACCAAGCACGTGGTGCTTGCTTCAGCCCATACAGTACTCTTTTGAGTCTGTACACATGCGAATCACTGCTAAATATCTCAAATCCTTCAGGTTGCTCAATGTACACCTCTTCCTCAATGATCCCATTAAGGAACGCAGTCTTCACATCCATCTGATGAATGTGCCAACCCATCTACGCTGAGAGAGCAAGGATGGTCCTTATGGAAGAATATCATGCGACAGGTGCAAAGGTTTCTTCATAATCAATCCCCTCAATCTGAGAGAAGCCCCAAGCAACAAATCTTGCCTTATACTTCTCGACGCTCACATCAGCAGCTTGCTTTACTTTATAGATCCATCTTGATCCTACAACTGATTTACCCACCGGCCTTGGAACAATCTCCCAAGCACTATTTCTGACAATGGAGTCATACTCCACCACCATGGCATCTACCCATGTAGGATCCTACACTTCTTCTTCAAAATAAGATGGCTCTGTCATGATACACTTTCTCATAAGAGCCATGTATCTAGTAAATCGGTCAGGTGACCATCTCTGTCTGTGCTGTGATGTAGGGACTCCTACATTCTATGCCGCATCAAGCTTCAGACTCTCAGCTTCTGTGGTACGCTTTCTGCCTTTTCTAATGTTTGGTTCTACATGAGTGGACTCCTCCACTCCATGAATCTCCTCTTGTGGCTGATTCACATCCGGAGGCTCATATTTCGGAACAAGCAGTTCCTCTTCTGCATGCAACTGTAGCTCCCTCTCAAGCGACAACTTCATGGCTTTCACTTCATTGAATTTTATATCCCGTCACACCATAATCATCTGACTGTCTGGAAAATACACACGATAATTATGGGGTGTTTCTGTGTACCCCACAAATATCCCAACTTCTGCAGTCAGCTCCAGCTTCTTCCTAGCGTCCTTTGTCACATGAATGTAAACATATGAGCCAAAAATCTTCAAATGAGAAATATCAGGCTTCTTACCAGTAAAAGCTTCTTCAGGTGTACTCATGCCAAGTACTCTATGAGGACAATGGTTTTGCACATAAACCACAGTGTTGCATGCTTCCGCCCACAAGTGCATCGGTAGGCCCTGGTCATGCAACATTGCTCATGCAAAAACCACGATCTTTCTTTTCTTTCTCTCTACGACCCCATTCTGCTATGGGTTATGAGGCGCTATGAGTTCTCTTCGAATTCATTCTTTGCTGCAAAAGTCTTTGAATTCACCCGAGATGTATTCACCACCATTATTGCTCCTTAGAGCTTTCACTTGCTTCCCTGACTCCTTCTCCACCAATTCCTTGAACTCACAAAACTTTGAGAACGTTTCACTCTTCTTCTGCATGAAGAAGATCCAGCATCTATGAGAATATTCATCAACAAATATAACATAATACTTGTGTTTTTTTGTTGAAGAAACCGAGAAAGGTCCACACACGTCTGTGTGAATTCTGTCCAGATCACCAAAGCACGACATTCTCCTTTTCGATGAAAGGTATTCTCACAAACTTACCCATAGTACACTCCTTTTGCAATGATCCGACCGCACAAGAGTACCTTTGAGAAGTCCAAGAGAAATCCGCCTCGCAAAATCTTCAAATTTCTACAGAAGATGGCCCAATCTCCGTGCCATAATGCCATACCTCGCCCTCATCATGGCTCACCACTTCTTCCGCTTTTGCCCACCATTGCAGCGCAGCCATTGACCTCCAGCTTGTAGAGATTCTTAACTTGAATCCCTATCTTCTTGGTTTGACCTGTTGTTTTATGTCGAAGGAAGGCTTTTCCCTCACTGAAAACAACATCATAACCTTTGTCTTCCAACATTGCGACCGAGACCAAGTTCTTCTTCAGACCTAGAACACGCATAACATCTTTCAACAAGAATGGATTACTAGACTCCCTCTCAAAGGTAATGGTCCCAATGTCGTTCGCACTATATCGACCATCATCACCCATCTCTATATGCATTTGAAGGTCCTTCTCCTCCAAGTCACTAAACAACTCCTTGTCTCCCGTCATATGGAAAGACGCACCACTATCAAGATACCACACCGATCCCATATAGCTTGAAACCAAGCATGCGATCAAAGAGAAATCAAGTTCAAATTATGAGGCTAAGGCCTCTCCAGCTGCAGCTCCAGCAGCGTTCTTGTTCTTCTTCTTCTGTGGGCAATTAGTGGCGAAATGCCCATGTTCGTGACAGTGAAAACACTTCACCTTAGACAAATCCTACTTCTTGCCTTTAGCATGGGATTTTGAATGAAATTTATTCCCCTTCCCTTTCCTTTCTTTGGCAGCCAAAGCGAAATTCTCTTCATCTTCATTCTTCGATGAAGAGCCATCCTTGGTACCCCGCCTTATCTCCTCCTGCACAAGATCTGACCAAATTCGCTCCCATCCCGGCAGTTTCTCCTGTCCATTAACAGAGTCTTCGTAGCTATGCCAACTCTTCAGAAGCCCAAGGAGAGCCAAGCTCACCAAGTCTTCATCATCAATAGTAATCCCCACACTTCCTAGTTGATCCCTACAGTGGACAAACTTTGTGAGATATTTTGGAATACCGTCACCCTTCTCCATTTTTATTTTTCCAAGCTTGTCTTTCACACCAACTTCCGGTCGTCGCCGTTTGGAAAAATCAAAGCATTCCACATTAAGAATGGAGTGGCTTTCCCATGAAGGCTGGACACAATATGGTCCTTCACACCTTCCAACAGAATCCTCCTCGTCTTTGCAGTCTTCTTTTGCCATGCATCAAGTAATGCAACATCGCTAGATCCCGGCTTAGGAACATCGCTATCGATGAACTCCTTCAGCCCATTATCCTCCAGCACCACCTCCATCCTATCCTTCCAGGCTATGTAATTCAAGCTCCCATCAAGGGCATACTCCAATCTCAACCCGTTGAAATACATTTCAATGTATACTCAACTGTCGCACCAAGAATTTTATGAAGCAAATTCGAATTGTCTACCAGCACAAAATCAACAATTCTTCACAATTAAAATATTCAAGAATTAACACTGCTTCAATACCTTGTAGAAATTGTATACAAGATGCATGTATATATCCAGATTCTCCTAATCTAACAATATTTATCTTCTTGCTAAATACAATATCTTTCCACTGTTAATATTTTGCGGAAATTAAAATCAATTGCAAACTCATGAAGCAATTAAAACGATCGCACATAACACAGTTGTTTAACAGGAAAGCCTGAAGCTCAAAACCCCAACTATCATATATTATGTATTATGGAGATCATTTAAAAATCTCATAAAAATATTAGTACATCAAGCTCTCATTTATACATCAAGCTCTTAGTACAATCAATCGCCACACACCAATTAAGAAATCCGCAAATCCATGCACCGATTTCTTGCCACCTACTACCGCTCCAACGCAATCCCCGTTGAAGAATAGCTAGAATGAATTCGAATTACCCTTTCCCTGATCACAATCCTCATCGTTAACCCAATGTGTGTGTGGTGCAATCAATGCATCACTATAGTCACAACAAATAGTCCATCTTGTCCTTTCACCTATCTCTCCACTGGGTCTCCACTGGAACTGACATGCACTGTAGTTAACTGCTGTATTTGTTCAGTTGATTAATGAGTTATTATTTGTGAATTAATTAACTAATTAATTCACTCTACTCTCACTAGTGTATCATTCAGTTAGACTAGATACAGCTAGCTCAACTGAGTTTAACTCCATTAACTAAGTTAAACTGAATAAAAAATCAATGAACTACTCTTCCAACTCTATCATAAATTTTCCACTTCAGTTCTAACTGAGTCCTCCATGCA
This sequence comes from Pinus albicaulis, assembly GCA_034641835.2. Classification (NCBI taxonomy): domain Eukaryota; kingdom Viridiplantae; phylum Streptophyta; class Pinopsida; order Pinales; family Pinaceae; genus Pinus; species Pinus albicaulis. Next base: position 239,222,612 of record CM076579.1, on the reverse strand, counting down.
TGAACCATCAGTAAACCTTAGGAATTGCGTAATTCCTTCAGCCCACTGATTTGACAAATCTGTACACTAAAATTAAGTGCTCCAAGAGAATAAATTGATGTTTATTGTTGGATTATTATTAAGAGCTAATAATAATTGATATTTCTATTTTTAGATCAACGATCTATAAATAGACTTCGCCCAATATTATAAAAATAGAATTTCATCTATTTTTCCAACTTGACCAACCATCCACAAATAGCATCTTGCAACTTCTGAAATATGATCACCATGTTTGAAAATAGACATAGTCTAAAAATAGACTTACACCTAAAAATAGCCTGCGGGCCCACTTAGTGAAGGTGACTGATTTTCACTAAGCTCATCATCTTGTTGAATCTCAACACTAGCACCAGTAGAAGTTGTCCAAGTGGCCAGACCTGATTGTCCCAACGAGCCCAGTCAGTAGGCCCAGTCAATTGTATGGATTGCAAGGTTGGGCAACCTGCACAATTTTTTCCAAAATTTTACTTATTTGGGAAAACAAACAGAACTCATTTCTGGGAGCATACAGTGTTGTTTTTCTACGAAACGAGTTGAAATGGATTCAGAACGATGAAATCTATGCAGTTGTTCAGGTACCACACTATTCTGACAACTCTCATTTTTTAGCATAGTTTTGAGCACCTGATCACTCCTCCCCACTGAAAGCTTTTGGACCCCAAAAAATCACTTTTAGTTGTTCAATAGATGAGGGTATAGTTACCTCACCTTTCCAATCTCGATCCATTTGGATTTGCTTGTATTTTTTCCTTTGAGCCCCACACGAAGGTATTCCACATTGCCTCGTTTTGAAGTCCTTGTTCTTTTGTCAAGAATGGTGTCTTGTTGTAGTTCTTCAAGGTATTCAGGAGATAAATCCTCAATAGAAGGAATCATAACATTATCTCCTTGATATTCAATCAAAGGAGGCTCATACAACCTTAAGTTCTCAACATTAACAACAACATAAATTTGCATATATGAAGGAAAATACAACCTAAAGGCATTATCACCAATCTTTTCTAAAATTCTGAATGGACCATATCGAATTGGTTTCAATTTTTTACCTTCTCCTTGAAGCCTTTCTTTGCTAATGTGAAGCCAAGCTTCATCACCGACTTGGAAATTGTGATCTACACAATGCTTATCGTGCCTTGTTTTGTACTTGACTTGGCTCTTTTCTAGCTATTCTTTAACTGCTTGATGTACCAATTGGATATGGTCAATGAACCTTTTAGCTTTGTCTATGTCACTTTGACCATCAATAACAACATCCTTTCCAAAAATTAAATCCAAAGGAGACTTGGGAAAGTATTCCAAACATGCTTCAAATGGCGATGTTTGAGTTGAAGAGTGCTTGGCCTGGTTGTAAGCATGTTGAATATAGTGCAAGTGTTCATCCCAAAAATTAGGATGCTTGCTGCAATAACCACAAAGAAGATGTATCACCATCCTATTGACCACCTCTGTTTGACAATTTGTTTGTGGATGAAATGTTGTAATATTTTTCAATTTGGTGTCCATGAATCCCCACAAGCTTGACCAAAAATTCCCAACAAAGCGAGAATCTCGATCATTAACAATGGATGTGGTCAATCCAAAATGCACCCACACATTCTGAATGAATAACTGAGTAGTTTGTTCAGCTATATTTTTCTTTTTACATGGCATCAAAATACAAATTTTGTTGAACCTATCCACAACTACATAAAGATAATCATGATTCCTTTTTGACATAGGAAGACCTCCAAGAAAATCCATAGAGACACTCTCCCATGGACGAGAAGGTACCAGAAGTGGTGTGTACAATCCTAACTTTCTATTGCAAGGCTTACTGACAACACATAAAACACTGTTACCGATGAAATAGGTAACCGCACTGTTACCTACTTTTTTTTGGTAGCATAAAAAGCACCCGATTTTGAAAAGTGGTGATGCAGAATCACCCCTTTTTTTTTGTGCACATTTTTGACACTCTAATATTTTTATTTATGAAGTACGAATATTTATTTTAAAATGTTAGTGATTTTCATGCTAATTTTGAAACATATTGATGCAGCATCAACCTTTTTTTTTTAGAGTGGTGATTTTCATGTTGGTAATAAAACACAAAACTTAGATTAAAAAAATATATATAAACCATAAAAAAACCAATAAAAATGTATAAAAAAAAGAAAAAAAAATAACTCGTAAAAATAAAAAAATTTAAACAAAAATAAATTTAAAAAAAAAACAAAAATATTCGAAAATTATATCAAAAGAAATGACAAAATTTGAAAAAAAAAACACATAATTTAAAGAAAAAAAACAAAAATTAACCAAAAAAATTGAAAAAAAAACATCAAAAACATTTTTTACTAAGTTATTAAAAAAACCATATAATTAAAAATAAAAATAAAAAAAAATAGAAAATTTAAAAATAATTAAAATTACAAAATTAAAATTTAGATTAAAAAAAAAATACAAAAAAAATACAAAAAAATTAATTTTAAAATATAAATTATAAAAACACAAATTTTAAAATTAACAAAAAAAACAAATTAAAAAAAAAAAAAAAAACAAAATTTAAAATTGAAAAAAGAAGAAGAAGAAGAAGAAAAAAACCACGTGCAAATAATTAAAAAACAAATATCCATAAATTTACTGTTTTTTTTTAAATGAAACAACTTATAAATTTAAAAATAAAAAGTTAAATAAACTAAAAGATTAAAAAATAAATAAATTAAATTAAAATTTAATAAATAAATTTTAGATTTTAAAAAATAATTAATCTAAAATATTAATTTAAAAAAAAATAAAAAAAATCAAAACAAATTAAATTTAAAATAAAAAATTTGAATTAAATAATAATAATAATAATAATAATAATAATAATAATAATAATAATTTTTAATTTTTTGAAATTAAAAAAAAAAAATATTAAAAAATATTAAAAATTTTAAAACAAAAAGGAAAAAAATCAAATTAAAAAAAATATTAAAAATTAAAAACAAAAAAAACAAAAAAAAAATGTTACGAATTAAAAAATATTAAAAATTAAAAAAAAAAAACTTAAAAAAAATAAAAATTATTAAAAAAGAAGAAGAAGAAGAAGAAGAATTTTTTGATCGTGGTGGTGCCGCCAATCAGCCTCCCACTACAGGAGGCCGATTCCCGGAATTGCCCTCTGCCACCACCTGGGCGGGAGGCCGATTGGCAGCACCACCACAATCTTTTTTTTTTTTTAGTTTATATATTTATTTATTTTATTTTATTATTATTATTATTATTTTTTTTAAAATTCAAAAAATTATTTATTTATTTTTATTTTTATTTTTTTTTTAAATTTAATTTTTATATTTGAAATTTAATTTGTTTTAATTTTTTTGTTTAATTTTTATTTTTTTATTTTTATTTATTTTTTTAAATTTTATTCATTTTTTTGTTTTTAATTTTTTTTGTTTTTCTAAATTTTGTTAATAATTTTTATTAAATTTTATTTTATTTTATTTATTTTTTATTTATTTTTTAATTTTTTAATTTAATTGATTTTTATTTTAAATTTTTTTCATATTTTTTTATTTATTATTAAATTTTATGTTTAGTTTTTTCATTTAATTTTTTAAAATTTAATAAATTTTGTATATATTTTTTAATTTATTTGAATTTAATATATTTTTTTTAATTTTTAATTTTTTTATTATTATTTTTTTAATTACATAAAATTTTTATATATATTTTTTTATTTCAATTAAAATTGTGTATTTAAAATTAGATTTTTTTTTTTTTAATAAACTTAATATTTTCAAATTAATTTGTTTTTTATTTTATTTTTTATTTCAAAATTTATTTTTTTATTCATTTATTTTATTATTATTATTTTTAAAATTTAATTTTTTATTTTAATATTAACATTTTTTTTTTAATTTAATAAAATCAAATATATATATTTTTAATTTAAGTTCATATATATATATTTTATTTTTTATAATTTTAATTTAATTTATTTTTTAAAATTTATTTGTTTTTTTAATATATATTTTTTTAAATTTAATATTTTTATTGTATTTTATTTTTCATTTTTTATTTTTAATTAATTTTTCTTTTTTTACTTTTAATTTAAATAATGTTTTTTTTTTTTTTTTTTAATTTCTTAAAATTTAATATATTTCTTTAAATTTAATTTAATTTTTTTTTTTTTAATTTAATAAACATTTTCTTTTTCTTTTTTAAATTTTATTTCTATATTTAATTTTTTATAATTTCTTTCTTTTTTGAACTTTTTTTTTTAATTTTAAATTTAATATTTTTATTTTGTTTTTATTTTTATTTTTTTATTTCTATATATTTTGAAATTTTAATATATATATATATATATATATATTTTTATTTTTTATTTTATTTTTTCCTTAAATTTTAGGTTTTTTTTTAATGTTTGAATTAAAATTTTTATTTTGTTTTTATTTTTATTTTTTTATTCCTATATATTTTTTAATTTTAAGCTTTAAAATGTTTTTATTTTTTAAATTTATTTTTTTCTTAAATTTTAGTTTTTTTTAATGTTTGAATTTTAAAAATTAAAAAATGTTATTTCTATTTTTAAAGATGTCAAAATATGACACAATTTTTTTTTTTTTGTTATTCCAGCATCAACTGGTTTTGTTTTGAGGGTGTTTTTTCAATCCTTTTTTAAAGAAACAATTTTGTTTTTAGCATAATTTTATAAAATGTTGAAATTTGACCTTTAAAAAAAACCAAGTGCGTTCTAGAATACACTTTTTTTGTTTTTTGGGTGTTTTTTCATGTTTTTTGAGTCTTTTTGGGCTAGAGTTCCCGTTTTGAGGTCAGGTTACCTATTTCATCGGTAACAGTGTTATAATGAACATCCTCTAATAAAACGTGACACACTTTCAAGCATACGAGGCCAATAACAATACCTCTGTAGATGTGCCACCATCTTATTTACACTGAAATGACCAGTGATAAGAGAAGTATGTGCCTTTCTTATAATGTTGACTCTTTCTCCCTATGGAATACAAAGCTTACCAAGATGGTACAACAAGTTATCATGCATGCGATAATCCAATTCCTCTACTTGGTTCCCTTGACTCAAATTTGCATATACATCTTGAAAATCAATATCTAAAGCATATTTTTCAACATAACTCTCATGCAAAACAAAATTATGCTTAAGAATAGTAGAAACACTAACAATATACCTAGAAAGCATGTCAACAAATTTATTGTAGATACCTCTCTTATACTCATCACCAAGTGGAATTGTTGAAGAAAACCCATCCATCGAAAGTGCCTTGATTGCTGCAACTTTGTTTTTGATTTCAAGTATTGAAATGGTTGATGATTAGTGTGAATGATTGTTTCCTTACCCATCAAGTAGTGTTTTCACTTTTTCACACTTTTCACCAATGCATACAATTCCTTGTCATATGTAGGATAATTAATCACTGCACCATTAAAAGTTTCTGAATGAAAACATATGGGCTTACCATGTTGCATGAAGACTGTGTTAGGGTCCCGTGATTTGGCCGATTGGCTAGCCAAATGACGATGTAACATCAAACCAAGCTTTGGAGCCCAAGGACCTAGCCTTCCTGGACTCAGAGAGGGCTCTCTCTATATGTGTAAAAGATGTCGGTGTGTTTACTTGCGATGTTCTTGATATTAGGCTAGTTATGAAGTGTGTTTTTGGTTTTTTTAGTTTTTAAGTTTGTGAGGAATGAAACTGATCAAATACATAAACTGGATAACAAGATGTAGATAAATTGGGCTATGGGGTCAAACAGGTCAAGGAAGCTATGAAGTGATGATGTAAAGCTGCTGTAGGGCCGATTTGATTCACGGTAGAAGGGATCTCTGGGCAAAATGGATTGAATGGACAACAAGTTGGTGAAAGACAAGGGATTTCAAGTGTAACTAGTTAATAGCAGACAATAAACATGTAATAGAAAGCCATTAATCATGCTAAGTATAACTATAAGCTAATTAACACATAGAAATCAAACATTCCAGCCATACATAGAGGTATAAGACCCTCTAACTTCGGGAAAATGCTATCAGACTTTGGGGAAAACACACAAGACAAACTAACAACTCATCAACTACGCCGAAACGCCTAAACATAGTCTCTAAGTCATTGGGCACTTGGAAAAATAAGTTTTCATAGTTTTAGGCAAAGGGCTAGATCGGGACTAGGCCTCCTTGGTTCAACAAGATGATCAACAAATCAGTCAAAGAGAAAGTTTTATGGACAGAACTATGGGCAGCTAATAGGTAGGTAGGGAAAACCATACATCCTATTCAACATACATAGAACTTATGAATAAAACTTAGCAACAATACCTTAGGTTACTAAAGAGCAGCTAAGAATTATTTAGCATAACTAAGGGAGAAGAAAACATCAAGCTATGAAGATTCAGGGATTTTGAGGTGCCTCCATGGGCATATCTCAAAATCAATCTTTACTGATCTATAGCAGCAAGAAATATGAATTATGAGTGAAAACTAGAAGGCAAAACACATTAAGAAGCACTATACCATTCTACCATGTCAAGGAATCCATCAACAATCATTCATCATTCCTCAAAAGCATCCAAGAGGCAGTCCAAAAATCATAACTCAAGTGTATTCTTCAAAGCTCATATGACCAATGTATTAATTCTTCTCTCAAGTTCAGCCTCTGATTTACAATGAAAGCCATGGAATAAATAGGCTTGAGGGAGGAAAACCTCATGGAGCAACTAGCTATCCCATTGGCCAAGTCAAAATATCTAAACTTGTCCTTGAGGCTTTGCAAAGCCCAAGGCACAAAATATCCCATAAAATATCTAAAAAACTTCTAAAAACGGAAATTATATTGACTTTACATGATTTCCCAATGATAAAAATAGCTTAACGCACATTTGGGAAAAGCAGATTTTTGGAGTTCAAAAATTACAAAAATACTTCATATTTATGCCTGAAAAAGGTCCCCTGACTTGCTGAAGGCAAATGGCAGCCTTCCCGGCGTCGAAATGAGGCTCATGATGGCTCGTTGGAAAGCTCTCTGTGTCTGCTTTCCGACGCAAGTGGAATCACCTCAATCTGATCTCTGAAAGTCCCTCAAAACTGTACCTGTGTGCAAAAACCCAGAAAATAGCAGGCTGCTGATATGGCGGGCAGAATGTGCAAAATGAGGCTGTTTTTCGCCAATTTGAGGGAGCGAATGATCTTCAAATGCCCTGAAAATCGCTGGAGACCTGCTCATGGAATTATGGCATCAACCAGGCCTTATATCTCTCCATGACAGTTCATCAAGCAGAAATGGCATTCTGAGTTTTTGGCCAAAACCCAAAAAATGCCAAAAAACAAAAAGTTGCCGAAACAGGCCCAAAATTGGCATGCATGACCCTCAAGGGTTCATAGAGACATGCTCCGAAGCTGAAGCCAAAATATCAAGGGCTGATATGCTTTTCCCTTCCTTCCGTGCTAGGCGCCTATCCTTCAACTTCTTCAATTTCTCTTGCGCTACCTTTAATTTTCGCCTGGCAAACTGATTTAGCTTCTGAAAGTGAAGAGTCCTCTTTCTCTGTAGCTCAAGATCCCTGTTTTCCTTCTCAAGCTTTGTTTCCAAATGCTGGTTAGCCCTCTCAAGCCATGCTTCCTTGTTTTCCTCAATTTCCTGCTCAAAGAGGGCAGTGAGAGGAAAGGCTTCGAATTGAGCTTGTTCTTCTGCTCTCTGTTTCTCCAAGGCTCTTCTAAGCCCGATGGTCCTAGGCCTCTTTCGCCTAGGCTGGTCTTCTTCCTCTTCATCATCAAACTCGCCAATGAGCTCTTCAATTCTTACTTGCGTCTTTTCTGCCTCCTTTTTATACTTGATCGCCTTTGCCTCATGAATGGCTGCATGATACTTCATTTGTTTGTTTTCAACCTCCAAGAAGTGGTTGAAATTCCTCGCCCTTTGAAGGTCTTCTTGTAACACCTCAATTTTCCCTTCTTTGTGAATGAGGAGGTTTTCAAGGAGGCGGGCCTCATTGTCACTATCATCACTTTGGATAGGGATAATAGCTACTTCACCTCCATGCTTTGCATTTTCTCCAATTTTACTTTTGCCTTTGAAAGCCAATCTGGCGCTTTTTCTCCTTGGCAAGCTAGAAGTTGTCCTTTTGGGAAATTTCCTCTTTTTAGGAACAGCTTTGGTCACTGTCAAGGAGGCAGCTTCAGCTTGATGTCCTTCCTCAACATCCTGTCCAGTTTGTGGCTCAAAAGGCGCTTCAATTGTCTGCCCAACTTGCTGCTCCTCAACTGATGTCTGCTGTTGTTCATTAACCTGTAGCTGCTGCTGTTCTTCAAACTCTCTAGTTAACAACTGTCTTTATGTCTAGGCTGTATGAAGTTTTCAATCCTGTGCTTGTTGTCAACCTCCAACTGTTGCTGTTCATTTCCTTCTAGCTGCTGCTGTTCACTGCCTTCTCTTTCTGCCTGTGGTTCACTGCCCTCTCCTTCTCCCTGTTGACTTGGCTGCCCAGTGGTCATGTTGAGTTTTTTAGGTGTAGGCCTTCTAGACAAAGGCAACTACTTAAAAGCTGATGGAAGGTGGAGTAGGAGACACATGAACGGGAGAGACAGGTAGAAGTACGCATGGCTAATGAATGAATCCCATGAAACCCCTTTCTTCTCCAGCTGGTGTAAAAAGATAATCTTGATCGAGGAATGATGAAAGAGAGAAGGAATTTGCTGAGGTGGAGCCTTCTTTTGGACAGTAGCTGCCATTTTCTCTATGCTTTTGGACAAAAAGTATGGAAGGTTTAATTGCCTGCTTCTGGTAAAATGCATCAACAAGCGGATATGATAGGCATAAATTTGGTTAAACCTTCCTTCACAAGTGAAATATCTCATTATGGCTTTCATCAGCGGAGCATAACTGTTAAGAAGATAGGAAAAAGGGAAAATAGCAGTGATGGTTTCCCTATGTTAAGGCTTGATGAAAGGTTTATAATCCTCTAGATCAAGATGCGCTTGTTTAAACCACTTTTCACCATGATACGGGATCTTGGTAGCCTTGGATACATACCTTGGGGAGATTTTGAAATCAAGGCCCGCCAACTGGAAGTGTTTGTCCTTGAATCTCAAAGCGCACAAATGTGTAAGTGGCGAAAAACTCTTGACTTCTTCTATCCTCTGGCAGAAATCAAGACAGCCTCCTTCATGGAAATTGAAAAGCACCGATGGGTGAGCATTGATTTCTTCTATGGAGATAGGCTCATATCTCTTATGTGGACCGCTCCTGTGATCTTGCTTTGGAGGCATTCTGACTTGAACAAGCTTTGGAAGAGGCAAACTGCCTTTACTGTATGAAAAATGCTCTGCTGGATTGAAACTGGCCACTATACTGTTTGGACAGATATGGACACTGTGGTTTTGAATAAAATGCAACAATGTTTTTTTTTTTGAATAAGCCACCTCTGCGCTCCTTAAAAAACAACCTTTCAACTTTGGATGCACTTCAGCCAGGCAAACTTTTTAATATGGTACCCTGTGTAAAGATGATACAAACTCCTATGTCAATTTCTTGTGCACAGTTTTGAAAAACTACTCCTGGTGAGTTTGTCAGAGGTCAATCAATCATAGCTACATCTCTGTCTTCAATATAAAACTGTAATCATCAACCACCTGTCCTTTAGAAGTAGCCCTATTCACCTTCAGAAAATCTCTGTCAACAAATCTTCAACATGATACAATATGGTTTCTGGAAAAGGCAGACCTAAGTTAGATGTAAAATCAATGCACAGTGGTTTAGGAAACACACTCTCTGCTTGTGAGTTCAAGAGATATACCAATACATCTATACCTCTGCCTCCAATGTTTAAATTCCCATCAACAAACTCTGCCCTTTAATGTGCTGTCACCTTTGGAAACTCTCTGTCAACAAATCTTCAGAATGATACAATAGAGTGCAAGGAACAGGCAGACCTAGGTTCAAAGGTCAATACTACACCTGTACCTCTGTCTCAAAATTAAATGCAATCACCAACAACTCTGCCCTTTAGAAAGTGGCTATGCACCTTTGGAAAAACTCTGTTAACAACTCTTCACAGTAGTGACAAAATACAGTGAAAAAGGGAGGCAGTTTGCTAAAAAGGTGTGCTTGTGAGAAAATGCCAACAATCACCCTGTTCTTGAAATCCTTGATGTCCACCAACACACCAAAACTCCTTGCTCAAGGAGGCTTTCAACCATTAAAATCTTACCCTGTATAAGTGTGCCACCCTTCAACAATTTGTATCTCTAGCAAACCATCCTACATATGTCTAGACAGTAAAAACACAGGGCTAGGGCAAAAACTGACAGAGTTTTAGAAAACTGTAGAGCTTTTAGATAGGGGTTATATGAGTTTTCTCTTTTTAAAACAATAAATGGTCCCTTATAAGTGCAGCCCTCTGCTAGGATGAATAACACTTTCCAAATAGGTTTTGAACAACATAAAACAGTCAAATAACAGTTTTCCCTTGTAGCTTCGAGGTGGATTTGAATAGCACGGCAAAATGTATGAAAAATACTTCTTAAGATTCATGAAAACCCTTGTGCAGGGCCGGAGTAGCATTACAAACCTTTAAAACCTGCGCGGCACTCCTTTGACCCAGCACGTCGCTCATACAATGCTTGTCGGGTCGGCCTGTCGGGTGGTCGGGCGGCCTTGTACAGGCGCGTCGCGCCAACGTACAGGCACGTCGCGCCAACAAAGGAGACAATGCAAAAAATCGCGCCAGGCGCGTCGCTCGGCTTCAAACGATGCTCGATCTTGCAAATTGACCCGAAAATTGCTGCTTTGGTGCTAGGGAGGCACGGGATCCGGCTTTCAGTTTTTAAATTGAAACTATCTCCCTCAACTTCATTCCTTTATATCAATTCAAAACAAGTCTTAACGGTCTTCAACTTTGGAAAATGAATGTTGGTTTTTTTACTCTGTTTTGTTTTAAAACAGTGGGTTTGTCATTTTAATATATAAACCCGAATATTGACTCTGACTCCGAGCCTTTAAACTGTGACAAATAACCCAAGCACATCTATATTATCTCTGCTATTGTTTTTAACAATGTTGGTGCTACCCTTTGGCTATTTCCCTTTAAATCATAATTTTCTGCTTTCTTGGAAAGCGCCTTCTGGACTTTGGGCATGTGACCGTGTATTGTTTTTTGATTCCTTCCCTTAAGGAAACTGCCCCTTTTTGACATCAATAGCATATATAATCATAATGTCCCCAGTCCATCATGATGCGTATTTTTGAGAGATATTTTACTATGGGCAATGCATTTTGAAGCATAACCACCACTTTTTACCTATGTAAAAGACCTTTGCTCTCTCCCTTTGCATCTTCCCACTGCATCTTTCTGACTAATCAGTCTTCAACCATGTCCAAGGCTTTGGCCATCTGCTCATATATGGAGGATACTCTTCATCAGGTAAGGTATCTGAAGGCTTTTTGACAATTATGTTTGACACAGCCTTTCTCTGAATGTGGTGGTAAGTAAACCACTTAAAACACCAATCTTAGCATCTTTACTTGCAAGCATTACTGTGTTTCAGAAGAAACCCTAATCACAGTGACATTGTCTCCCTGCACTGTTCTAAGGGTGACTGAGATATTTATCATTTGGTTTGGTCATCTCATGACAGATTACTTGTCAAATCATCTTTGTGACTTATGAAGGTTAGTGCATTTTGAGAAACCAAGAACTTTATTTCTGCCTGGGTAATGGCATTTGTTGTCAGCATCTGTTCTATTTGATCTTGTGGATAAGCAGGGTACTTATGATTGGAATTTTTACCAATGACATACCTTTCTTCATTTCAACAATTTCCATGATTTGAAAGCTTCAGATGACCTCCTTTATCAGACCAGACTCTTTTTCCTAGCATATTTCAAACTCTTTTCCTGTTATGACCATCACTCAAATTCATAAAACCTGGACATATGTTTCACTGTTCAATACAAAGCAAACCTGGACCTTTGCAATCTTCCAAGTCAATATTGGCCAGCGCCCTCTGCTTGTGGATGAAGGAGGCGCCCTAACCCTCTGCTTGTAAATGAAGGAGGTTCTGGGCCTTGACAATTTACCAGTTTGCTGAGACAGTGGTATCCCTTTCTTCCTGTGATTTCCATGCTGGAAAGAGCTGTAAAGTCCAGATGAGTAGCTTTCTATTTTGCAGACATATCTAAAGGCTCAAGTTACATTTAGAAGCAGCTGTTCCTCTAACTGTAAACTCAAACATTTACTCCATGAGATGAAATATATTTCCTGCCTTTGCAGAACCATAGAACACTGTGAAAAACCTAATAGTCAGCTTGAGATTGGGTTTTATGCAGTGCTGAGATCTAGGGGGTGTGAGTGGCGCGACTTAGGGCTGTTTGTCAATTTCATTTGCAAAGTAAGAGGTCAGTCATGGTAGGCCTGTAGCAGATGGAGGCTTTTTGGCTTTTTGATGATTGCCAAGGGTGAAATGTCTTAAGCGCCACTTCCTAACATAGGGGAGACTTTTGAAACAGATGTGGATTTGCCTTTTAAAGCTGATGGGCAGACCAATAAGGCTGAAGCTAGATAGGATTGTGACCATGAGGTTTTGATTTTGACATGGGCGAACTGAAAAGGTAGAAGGGTGAAAAAAGTTTTAGGAGGGTTTTCTGGATGACATATTGACATGAGGAAATCAGTTTCTAGAAAACTCAGCTGTAGATATAGTCATCACTAACATGTAAAAAATACTGATGGCTAACAGTGGCTCCATTTGGGGAGGGCAGCTCCTCGTCAGGAGGTGTCCAGAATTCAGATTTTTGGCTTATGAAGACCAGTGCCTTATCCATTGGCGCAAAATTTACCCTTCTCTTGATGTTATTTCTGAAAAGTGACAGCATGGTTAACATCAATGATACTTCTACCTACCCCACTATCTTTCCTAACATTTTTTCTTCTCTTTGGCGCATTTGAACTAGAAGCCTTTTGACAATGCATATTTTTCTTTTTGCAAAATGAAACTATCTATTTCTACTCTTATATCTGCCGGGAGTTCAGATTAAGCTGATGAACTCCTTCATTTCTCTACCTAAACTAGATCGACTGTCAAGATTAAGCAGTTTGACAGGATTTCATTCTCTAATCTACAACATGAAATTCAAAAATGATCAAATCAGGATTAGGCAGTCTGATTTGTCATGCATTTGCGGCATAAAGACAAGCTGCACACAAATGTTATTCTGCAATAAAAGGAAACTAGACAAGCGGGGCTAAGATGTACAATGTGTTTTTCATCCCTCGCTTCTCTCTTTGGTTCTGTTTTAGGCATGTGGAACGAGAATCTCTCCCTAATCTAAGCTCTGTGATAAGTCAATCTTACACAATGTTGACTATCTTGGCACTCACTAACTTATCAGCAAATAAATTTAAACATGCTCAGCTATGATTAGGCTAAATAGCTGAACAAGACATTGAAGTACTAGTAGCGGCATTTAGACTTGCTCACTTTCCGAAAGACTATTTTTTGGAACATGGGGCCTTTGTTCTATCTTTACTTGCCCTCTTTTCTGCTTTTACTGTTTTTGACTTTCCTATCTTTTACTGTTTTTTACTTTTCTATTTTCTTTTAATATTTCAAACAATGGTATGTACAATGAATGAAAGTGCTTCAAAACTCAAAAATGGAGCTCCTGACAAAAATAGTGTTTTAATGTCCTGCCATTCACAGGACCCCCAAAAATTTCAGTCCCATCAGGTTCTTGCAAGAAGAAAGCATTGTTTCCACTGACTAAGCTGATGATGTAAGGCCCTTTCCATAAATTTTCAAACTTGCCATGTTTACCTTTGTCTTCTCTTCTAGAATCCCATTTTAAAACTTTATCTCCAATTTGAAAATCATTTTCCTTAGTTCTTCTGTCAAATATCTGTTTTATTTTGTCTTGTGCTAATTGAGCCCTCTGGTAAACTTCTTCTCTAGTTTGTTGTAAATGGATAGTCTGATTTACTCTCCTTTGTATGTCATTTTCTTCTATTTGGACTTCTTGTAATAGTTTCATTACCGGAACCCCTAAAGATGTTGGAAAAATGGCATCTATACCATAAACTAGCTGGTAAGGGGACATACCTATGGATTTCTTGGTAGTTAATCTGTCAGCCCATAAGGTGTGTACTAGTTTCCCATGCCATGCTTTTTGATTTTGTTCAAGAAGTTTTTTGATAATGTTGACTAGGATTTTGTTAGAAGACTCGGCTAAACCATTACCTTGAGGGTAATAGGTTGTGGAATGCCCTAATGAAATATGATACTTGTGACAGAAGTCTATCATTTTCTTGGAAGAGAAGGCAGCAGCGTTATCTGTAATGATTTTCCTGGGACAGCCAAATCTGGATAGGATATTGGTTTCTAGGAACGTGATGATGACTGAATCAGTGGCATTCCGATATGGTATGGCTTCTATCCATTTGGTAAAGTAATCAGTGGCTGTGAGGATCCATTTATGTTGAGCGGAGGAGGAGGGGTGAATTTCCCCAATGAAGTCTAGACCCCATTGTTGGAAGGGTCCTTCAACTATGATGGGATGTAAGGGCAAAGGTAGAAGCTTTTTATTGCCATCAAAAATTTGACATTTATGGCAGTTCATGACCAGTTTGTGAGTATTAGGGAACAAGGTGGGCCAATAATAACCGGCTCTAAGGATTTTGTTTGCAGTAGTTTTCCAGTAGAGATGACCTCCACATTCCCCTTCATGCATTTCCCGCATAATTTTCTCTGCATCAGACTCAAGCAGACATTTAAGCAGCATACCAGTAGGATTTTTCCAATACAGAGAACTATCTATAATGCAAAACTTTAAAGATTTTTGTTTGAGAAATCTCGCCTTTGTTTTTGATAAGGTCGGAGGAGCATTCATATAAGTTAATACATAGAGAATGTCTGCATACCAAGGTGAATCCAAAAATGTTTGATTGATAGGGGGAAGTGTGCATTCTTCCTGTTCTTCTAAGGCATCGACAAAATTTATATCTAAAGCTTGGAGGTTGGTTTCAGCCATTAATATCGCAAGCCCTTGCCCTTTAACTAGTTTAGTAGGCCTAATTTCTAAATCATACTCTAGGATGATAGCAATCCACTTTCCCCTTTTACCATCGGGATCTTGGTTGAGAATGTCCTTGACGACAGTATTAGGGACGAAAGCTATGACATGAGAATGTAAGATGTAAACTCGGAAATCTTTTAGTGCCTTTACCAATGCGCATGCCTGTTTTTCCATGATGCTATATTTCAAGGGAGCATCTCTCAGGGATTTTCTAAAAAAGGCAATGGGTTGCTCCTGCCCAGCTGCATTTTTCTGCAACAACACCGCAGCTATTGTATGTTCTGAGGCAAATGAGAAAATGTAAAAATCTTTGGTGAAGTTAGGGCTTATAAATACTGGTGTTTCAGTTAAAGCCTTTTTAATCAGTTCAAAAGATTTTTTGGCTTCTATAGTCCATTTAACCCCGACCTCCTTTCTTAACATATTTGTGATCTCTTTCAGGAGCTCGGCAAGGTTTGGGATGAATCTTCTCAAGAAATTTATCTTGCCGATAAAGGATTGTAATTCCTTTATGTTTCTGGGGTGACTTATCTGTAGGATTCCTTCGATTCTTTGGGGGTCTATTTTAATTCCTTCTTCCGAAATAATGTGACCTAGGAGTTTTCCTTCTTCTAGACCAAAAAGTGTTTTCTTGGGGTTTAGGGACAAACCATACTTTCTGCATTTGTTGAAAACCTTTCTTAAGTGCGCTAGGTGTTCTTCGTCAGATTTAGAATATACTGTTATATCGTCGAGATATATGACTATGAAAACACCTATGTCTTCTGAGAAGGCTATGTCCATGGCTCTTTGAAATGTGGCGCCAGAATTCATCGGTCCGAAAGGCATTTTAACGTACATAAAAGTGCCCCAGGGGGTGGTGAAAGCTGTTTTATGCTGATCGGTAGGATAAACCAATACTTGGTTATAACCAGAAAAACCATCAAGCAATGAGATTCTTTTGGCGCCTACGACCTTCTGAAGTATGTGGTCCATTTTGGGCAGAGGGTAGTTATCTTTCAGACATGCCCTATTCAAGTTTCGGAAATCTATGCAAAGTCTGATTTCACCGGTCTTTTTTCTAACCGATACTAAATTTGAGACCCACTCAGAGTATCGGAGAGATACTATTATCCCGGCATCATACATCTTTTTAATTTCCTTTTCAACCCAGCGTGTCTTTCTTCGGGTTTATCCTTCTTAACTTTTGTTTAAAAAGGTTTTGATTTTCTTTGGGGGGAATTTTATGTTGGATGATCTTGGTGTCATGTAATTTTAAATCTTGGTACCCCCATGCGGAAAACACATCTTTAAATTCTTTGAATAGATTTATGTACCTTTGTTTTATGTCGGTGGGAGGGTTTTGGATAGTTTAATGTTTTTAGGCTCTTACCCGGATTTCCTATGTTGTATTCCTCTATGTCATCCTGCAGCAGATTCCATTTTAGGCTTTTTGGCCACATCATTAAAGTCAAACAATTCTTCTAAAGGTGCGAGCCCTCTAGGTATGGTGTCATTTCGCGGTCTGTAAGACTTCAAGTTCTCTTTGGTCAATGTCTTCTTCTATCTCCTGTCACATGGATGGTCTACCGGAGTTTAGATTGGTCCATAAAGGTGGTTAGCTCTTGGTCTTGACTTCGGTTAGGTTTCCTCTCTTCATCTCCTGAGTTTGTTTTGGTTATCTCAAACTCACATTTCTAGATTGGAGGAAATCATCAGATTTGATCATCATCTTGGAATACTTGCCAATGGTCAAGATTATGCGACATAGTAGGGGCGGTGTTTCACTTGGATGTCATATTGCTCACTTATACATGGTATTTGGCTAGTGCTTGCGGCAAAGGCGGCTCATTTGCCCCGAGCTGTTTGAATCCTAGGGATATAGGTGAGTTCATATTTTTCGAAAGTTTTAAGGATATCCAAAGCGCATTCCTATATTCTCTCGGTCTTGGGTTCTTGGTGAATATTCACCTTTGATTTGCACGATTACAAGCTGCGAGTCCCCTTGAGAAATTTGTTATTCTATATTGGGCGCTAAGTCTCTAAGCATGTGTAGACCAATGAGGAGAACTACCATATTCGCAATATTGTTGTACATTGGAATTCTAATACGAAAGAATGACCTTCATCGTATTGTATCTAGATGCCAACTCCTGAACTGTCTTGCCACAAGAACCATCAAAGCTTATACTCCAAAGAGTTTCTTTTTCATACATGATACTAATTTGTTTCTCGGGTTTCTTGGGACTTTGATCAACTCAATTTCTTCATTCGGTAATGGTTTGGACATGTCTTTATTTTCTTTTGCTCTGCTTGTTTATATCATCTTCATTGTATAAGATAAAAGAATCTAAATTGGAATGAATGGAATCGTCAGGGTATTGTTGGCTTATCTCAATTGCTAACCATGTATTTCATGCGAGCCTCTCGGTATAACCTCTACGTTTTGGTTAAAAACCGGGATAGTAGCGAATGACATATCCATTTGAAAGGCTACCTTATGTTTGACGTATGCTCTTGATAGTAGCATTCCATACTTGGGTGTGATGTCGGCCAACTGCTACATCCATGACTAAGTTTTTGGTGGTAGTTGTGTTAGGGAAAAGTCTAGATTTTTTATCGGACCTACACATTGAGCTGACGCTCGAAGTCGAAAGAATACGAGGTTTTGTAAAGGTTGGGTCACTTCAGAGTCCTGAGTTTTCAAAGTGCTTTCGGCACAGAGGTTATGGGAGGCACGAATCTATGGCATTATGTAATATTTTGTCCGGATGTTTAAGCTTATGTAGAAAGGAGAAATAGATCCTTCTTGATATTCTGTACTTTAGGGCCAAATAAAAGCTCGGGTTTGTCGTCGGTTAGATTCAAGGTATCGGCCTTGTTCTCTAGGTCAAATACTTTGAAAATTTGAATCTATACCTATCTATAGTTACTAGCTATGTAAGGGGTATGGTAATTTTTATTTTGGAAATTTCCCCTTCGAAGCTAAAAGGAATGAGTAGTTTGGGCGGATTTGTTTCGACTTTCTCGGACATAACCTTTTCTATGTTCTTAATTTGTCGACTTTGGCTTGGGACTTCTTTTGATACGATCAACTTTGGGGTTTACGTAGAGGTACTAGGAATATACGAAATTTGATACTTGTCTGAATGGCCTTACCTTTGTTTGGTCGATTTTTGGGCCCTAATTTTCTTTATTATCCGCCAGTGCTCATTTAGGATTTTATCAGAGGTTTTGGTATGGTCAGGGCTATTCTTTTTGTAAGACTTCAAGTTCTCTTTGGTCAATGTCTTCTTCTATCTCCCTGTCACATGGATGGTCTACCAGGTTTAGATTGGTCCATAAAGGTGGATTTAGCTCTTGATCTTGACTTAGGTTGGGTTTCCTCTCTTCATCTCTGAAGTTTGTTTTGGTTATCTCAAACTCATTTCTGAATTGGAGAATCATCAATTTGATCATCATCTTGGAATACTTGCCAATGGTCAAGATTATACGTATAGTAGGGCGGTGTTTCACTTGGATGTCATATTGCTCACTTATACATTGTATTTGGCTAGTGTAGCACGGCAAAGGCGGCTCATTTTGCCGGTACATTTTGAATCCTAGGGATATAGGTGAGTTCATGTTTTTCGAAGAGATTTTAAGGATATCCAAAGGCGCATTCCTATATTCTCTCGATCCTTGGTTCATGGGCTGAATATTTACCTTTGATTTGCCGATTACAAGCTCTACGAGTCCCCTTGTTGTTATTCTATTGGCGCCTAAGTCTCTAAGCATGCTGTAGACCAATGAGGAGGGGCTTCATATTCCGCAGCCTTATTTGTACATTGGAATTCTAATGCGAAAGAATGACCTTCCTTAGTATTGTGTATCTAGATGCACAGCATACGGCGAACTTTGTCTTGCCACAAGAACCATCAAAGCTTATACTCCAAAAGAGTTCTTTTTCATACATGATACTAAAAAATTTGTTTCTCGGGTTTCTTGGGACTTTGATCATCGATTTCTTCATTCGGTAATGGTTTGGACATGTCTTTATTTTCTTTTGCTCTGTGTTTATATCATCTTCATTGTATAAGATAAAAGTCTAAATTGGAATGAATGGAATAGATGGGGGTATTGTTTGGCTTATCTGTTGCTAACCATGTATTTCATGCGAGCCTCTCGGTATAACCTCTAGTTTGGTTAAAAACGGGATAGTAGCGAATGACATATCCATTTGAAGGCTACCTTGTATTTTGTATGCTCTTGATAGTAGCATTCCATACTTGGGTGTGATGTCGACCACTACTACATCCACTTGACTAGTTTTTGGTGGCATTGGTGTGTTAGGGCAAAGTCTGAATTTTTTATACGGACACCACATTTGACACGGCTCGAGTCGAAGAATACGAGGTTTTGTAGGGTTGGGTCACTTCCAGTCCTAGGTTTTCCATGAGCACTTTAGGCATGAGGTTATGGGAGAGCACCCGGAATCTAACATGGCATTATGTAATATTTTGTCCCCCGGATGTTTAGCTCATGTAGAAAGGAGAAATAGATCCTTCTTGATATTCACCTTCTACTTTAGGGCCAAATAAAGAAAATAGGTTTAGCCAATTCAGATTCAAGGTATCCCGGCCTTGTTCTCTAGGTCAAATACTTTGAAAATTTGAGATCTATACCTATCTATAGTTACTAACTATGTAAGGGGTATGGTAATTTTATTTTGGAAATTTCCCCCTTAAATAAAAAGGAATGAGTAGTTTTGAAGCAGTTGTTTCGGCTTTCTCGAACCCATAACCTTTTCTATGTTCTTAATTTCTTGACTTTGGCTTGGGACTTATTTTGATACGATCCAACTTTGGGGTTTACGTAGAGGTACTAGGAATATACGAAATTTGATACTTGTACGAATAGCCTTACCTTTGTTTTGAGTCGATTTTGGGCCCTAATTTTGCTATTATCCATGGTCTCATTTAGGATTTTATCGAGGTTTTGGTATGGTCGAGCTATCTTTTTGGAATGGTTTTGGTTTTTTACGCTTCGGGTCCTCTTGCCGGTAGAGCTTCTATTATGGCATTTTGAAAGTCTAAAGCAAGATCGTCGGGAATCCTCATAGTTGGTCTCATCTACGATTAGAAGAACATAGCTCTTGTTCTTACGCGAGTGAGGTACCGCCTCACTTTCATTATCGGACCCTACGAGATTTAGATGACTTTCATCAAGAGAGTTACATCTCCATTTATCATCCTCTTCCACATAGTTTTCATTGAATGGTGGCCTGATACGTTGGTCTCGTATCCCTTGGTACGATTTTGGGGCTGCTCCCTCCTAAAGTTTTGATTTCGGTTTCGATTGGAGGGTTTGGGTACAGTTTGTCCCCTAGCAAGGAGCTTTCATTGATCTTTTCCCATTTTGTATGGATTTGACTAAGTCATCTATTACGGGATCTAGGGAAGGTGATGAAGTGGAGACCAACTCTCCTACGTGACTTTTCTTTCTGATCTAGTTCTATCTCTTTTTCGAAGCTAAGTTGGCATACGCTTTTATGGCTATTTGTTGCATTTCCTCCAAGGTAGGATCATATCTCTCGAGATGATATGTCATGTCTGGATCAAAACCCTCGGAAAAATTTTTCCAAGGCTAAACCAAGTGGAGGTTTGAAATGAGGTGGAAGGGAGTTATACCTTTGTTGAACCCTAGTACGATAGCTTGGACACTTTCCCCATTTTCTCGTTTTAAGAAATTTGTTATATTCGACGAGGATTTGAATGGGGTTTCTTCGGATTTCCTACGTTTAAACTTGATGTAGTTACGGGATATCATGAATCTGTTTGGAGCTAAGCTTTTGAACCATGCTTTGGGTTCACCTGCCAAGACTTTGAGCGAATATTCTCATTCGACGGTCTCGTCTTGTACCTCTGAGGTATTATGGCATCGGTCATTCTACTTATATCTTTGTTGAGGTGTGGTGGTGTCTTCTCCCGATGCAAAGTGTGGGATTACATCGCCCGGTATTTGTTTGGAAAGGAGCTAAAGGTGGTGGTAATACCAAAGGTGCGTACACGAACTTCCATATTTGGAGGGGTAATGGATGATGTGCGGAATGAAGATAATATTGAAAATTTGAAATGAAGTGGTTTGAACGGAGGGTGTTTTGACCGGAGTGTAGCGGATGAACTTGGACTAGTGATACGGTTTGCGGCGGATGCGGGATGATAGAACCAAATTGATAAAGAAAGTGGAAATCGGGGAAGGAGTGGTGGGTGAAGCTTCTCTAATAGGACTGTGGTGGGTTTAGGGGTTGAGATCGTCGGGGATTTATCTTACTATATGATTTGCTTGGGAAGAGTTTGTGACTATTCTATTCCAAAGAGTGAATCTAGTAGGATAGTGCGATGTTTCGGTACGGATCTTGTTCTACGGGTGAATCTACCGGGGAGCTAGATGATCGAGTTTCGAGAAGCTTGCCACGAATCTTCTGCGGGTCATCTGTAGTAGGGGGATTTGAGTCTGGATGGGGATGCGGTGATTCTTCGGGAAGCAGTTTTAGATCCGAGTTTAGAGAGAATGGTATTGGTGAATGTTCGGGGATGGGTGATTTTTCTAAGGTCCTACTAAGGCGAAGATGGTCAAAATAAAAGGGATGGATTAGTGGAGTCGCCGGGTGGAAATGGGTTGTTGTTGTGAAGATAGCTGTGGTCCACCACCGGTAACTAATACGAGAATGTTTTGGATTTTCTTAGTTTTATGTGCGACCTATGGTTTAAAGTATCCTAGACTTGTTTCAACACTTTGCTAAGGGTAGTGAGAACAAAAAGAGTTTACTCTAAATGGGTCTATGGACTGCTTGCTTGTTTATAGTACCTAAGGACCAAGAAGTCTATAAGAGTTTCTTGGACTATTATGTATTCGGTGTCTTACCATCTCCCGCTATGTTAGTGAGTGATGGGAAAGGTCTATCGGATGGAATTCTAAAATTTAGCAAGGTAGTAAGGCCTGCGGAGGCTGAGTGGGTCGCCGAGGGTGGATTTTGGTTATTTTTGAGAGTATATGTGTATGGTCCACACGGTCTTGACAAAAACCAATCTAGGGGAGTTTTTGGGGTTTTCGAGTTTCGCATGTGCCTACAAGGTTTGAAGAGTTTTCTATAATGACTCATCAATTTTGCTAAGATGGTGAAAGAGCTATTTTCTACTCTTGAACAATCTCTAAGTTTACTAAAAGCAGTTGAGACTTCGGGAGTTACTAAGTTGTACTTAGATTGTCACTAACTCGGAAGGTCCCTCTGTGAGTGTCACTATGTTAGTGAGCGAGTGGGATAAGTCAATCGAATATTATTCTTAACAAGTACGTAAAGATGAGGAAACTAGGATTTTAATCACTCGAGTCCCCGCGCGGTCGCCATTGTGTGTTAGAGAGCGGTGGATAATTAATCATTAGTATTCTTAAAGATCTCTAAAGATGAGGGAAACTAAGTTTTTAATCACTCGAGTCCCACCGTGATCGCCATTATGTTAGGGTCCGTGATTTGGCCGATTGGCTAGCCAAGCTGTGATGTAACATCAAACCAAGCTTTGGGCAAAGGACCTAGCCTTCACAGACTCAAAGAGGGCTCTCTCTATTATATGCAAAAGATGTCGGTGTGTTTGCTTGCGTTGTTTTGATATTAGGCTAGTTATGAAGTATGTTTTTTAGTTTTTTGGTTTTTAAGTTTATGAGGAATGGTGATCAAATACATATTTGGATAACAAGATGTAGATAAATTGGGCTATGGGGTCAAGCAGTCCAAGGAAGCTATGAAGTGGTGATGTAAGGCTGCTTTGTGCAGATGAGTTTGATTCACGATAGAAGGGATCTCTTGGCAAATGGATTAAATGAACAATAGGTTGGTGAAGAAAAGGGATTTCAAGTGCAAACTAGTTAATGAGACATAAACATGTAATAGCAAACCATTAATCATGCTAGGAATAACTATAAGCTAATCAATACATAGAAATCAAACATTGCGACCATACATGGGGTATAAAGACCCTCACTTCGAAATAGCTATCAAACTTTGGGAAAACACATGAGACAAACTAAAAACTCATAAACTACGCCGGAACGCCTAAACATAGTCTCTAAGTCATTGGGCACTTGGACAAACAAGTTTTCATAGTTTTAGGCAAAGGGCTAGATCGGGACTAGGTCTCCTTGGTTCCGCAAAATGATCAACAAATCGATCGAAAGTTTTGTGGGCCGAACTATGGGCGGTGATAGGTAGGTAGGGCAAACCATACATCCTACTCAACATACATAGAGCCCGATGTGAATAAAACTTAGCAACAATACCTTAGGTTACTAAAGAGCGGCTAAGAATTCTTTAGCATAACTAAAGGAGAAGAAAACATCAAGCTATGAAGATTCGGGGGATTTTGAGGTGCCTCCATGGGCATATCTCAAAATCAATCTTTAACGATCTATAGCAGCAAGAAATATGTAATATGAATAGAGAACTAGAAGACAAAACACATTAAGAAGCACTATACCATTCTACCATGACAAGGAATCCATCAACAAGCCTTCTACATTCCTCAAAAGCATCAAAAAGCAGTCCAAAAATCATAACTCAAGTGTATTCTTCAAAGCTCATATGACCAATGCATTAATTCTTCTCTCAAGTTCAGCCTGCGATTTACAATGAGAACCATGGAATAAATAGGCTTGAGGAAGGAAAACCTCATGGAACAACTAGCTATCCCATTGGCAGATCAAAATATCTAAACTTGTCCTTGAGGCTTTGCAAAGCCCAAGGCACAAAATATCATAAAATATCTAAAAAAGCGCTAAAAGCAAATTATATTGACTTTACATGATTTCCCCATGATAAAAGTAGCTTAACGCACATTTTGGGAAAATGATTTTTGGAGTTCAAAAATTACAAAATACTTCATATTTATGTACCGAAAAAGGTCCCCAGCTTGTTTCGAAAACTGGTAACTGACCTTCCGATTATCGGAATGAGGCTCATGATGGCTCGTTGGAAAGCTCTCTGTCTTCTTTCAACGCAAGTGGAATCACCTCAATCTGATCTGCGAAAGTCCTCAAAACTGCACTTGTGTGCAAAAACCCAGAAAATAGCGGTGCTTGATATGGCGAATGAGAATGTGCAAAATATGAGGTGTTTTTCGCCAAGTTTCGAGGGGGCGATGATCTTCAAATGCCCTGAAAATCGCTGGAGACCTGCTCATGTGGAGATGTGGCATCCATTGGTATCATCCTCCTCCCTTGACAACTCATCAAACTGAAATGGCCATTCTGAGTTTTTGGCAAAAAACAAAAATGCCAAAAAACAAAAAGTTTCCGAAACGAGGCCCAAAATTGGCATGCATGACCCTCAAGATTACGCAAGGCTATAACCTCAAAGCTGAAGCAAAAATATCAAGGGCTGATATTCTTTTTGCTTCTTTCCGTGCTGGGCGCACCTCTCCTTTAACCCTGGCTTCAATTTTTCTTGTGCCTGCCCAATTTTCGCACAGCAAATTGATTTAGCTTAAATTAGAAAGAGTCTCTTTTCTGCGACTCAAGATCATTACCAGCCTTCTCAAGCTTTAGTTGAAATGCTGGTTGGCTCTCTTTCTCAAGCCATGCTTCCTTGTTTTCCTCAATTTCTGCTCAAGGGCGAGTGAAGGAAGAATTCGAATTAAACTTGTTCTTTGCTCTTGTTTCTCCAAAGGCTCTTCTAAGCCCGTGGTCCTAGGCCTCTTCCTTTCATTTGGTCTTCCTCCTCTTCATCATCTAGCCAATGAGCTCTTCAATTCTTACTTGCGCCTTTTCTGCCCTCTTTCTTATACTTGATGTACCCTGTGAATATTTGTGATACTGTTGTTTGTTTTCAACCTCAGAAATGGTTGAGGTGTCTCTGTACTTGAAGATCTTCTTTATGACACCTCAATTTTCCCTTCTTTGTGAATGAGGAGTTTTCAAGGAGAAATGAGAACCTCGTATCCTCCTCATCCCATGGATAAGGATAATAGCTAATTCACCTCCATGCATTGCACTTTCTCCAATTTGCTTTTGCCTTTGAATGCCGATCTAGCGCTTTTTCTCCTTGGCAAGCTAGATTGTGTTTTGGGCAATTTCTCTTTTGGAAGCAGAGTTTTGGTCATCGAGAAGCGGCTCCATGCTTTCCTTCCTCAACATCCCCCCATCCGGTTGTGTTTCAAAAGGCGCTTCAATTGTTTGCCCAACTTGCTTGCTCCTCAGCTTCTTTGTGATACAGCATTTCATCGTATCTAGGCTGGCACATCCCTCTTCACATGCTTGTACTTTATTCATCGCTTTGTATTCTTGTCCCTCAAATACAGGCTGCTTTCTTGCTCCTTGCCTTCTTTTTCTCCACAGTTCCTTGCCCTCTCCTTCTCCTGTTCACTTGGCCTTACAGTGGTCATCTTGAGTTTTTAGGGGGTAGGCCTGCTAAATATGAACGCGCGGGGCGATGATGGCCCAAATCGGAGACACATGAACGAGGAGGGACGAGTGGCGAAATGCCGCATGGCTAATGAAGGGAATCCCATGAAACCCCTTTCTTCTCCGGTTGGTGTAAGAAGATAATCTTGATCGAATGATGAAAGAGAGAAGGAATTTGGCAGGGAATTAGACCTTCTTTGAACTTGATAAGTGCCATTTTCTCTATGCTCTTGGACAAAAAGTATGGAAGGTTCAATTGCACATACATTAAAATGCATCAACAAGCGGACATGATAGGAGAAAAAATTTGGCCAAACACTCCCTTCACAAGTGAAATATCTCATGGCTTTCATGGTGAACTCAGCCCTTCGAGAAGATGAAAATAAGGTGATGGTTTCCCTATATTCAGGTTTGATGAAGGATTTTAATCTCTAGATCAAGATGAGCTTGTTTAAACCACTTTTCACCATGATACGGGATCTTGATAGCTGGATACATACCTCGGGAGATTTTGAAGTCCAAGACCCGCTAGCCGTGTTGTGCTTGAATCTCAAGCACAATGTGTAAGTGGCGAGAAACTCTTGACTTCTTCTATCCTCGGCAGAAATCAAGGCAGGCTAACTGCCAAATTGAAAAACGCGATGGAAGTGCATTGATTTCTTCTATGGAGATAGGCTCATATCTCTTATGTGGACCACTCTTGCATGATCTCGCTTTTGAGGCATTGACTTTGACCAAACTTTGGAAGAGGCAAACTCCCTTCACTTGTATGAAAAATGTTATTTGGATTGAAAGCTGGCCACTACCTTTGTTTGGACACGGTCTGGATACTGTGGTGTTGAATAAAATGCAACAATGTTTCTGCATAATGACTCACTTTCAGTCCTTCAACTGCGGATGCCTTATTCTTCATAAAATTCTCAATGAAACCATCAATAAAGATGAACAATATCTTTGTATAAACTTCTGTATGTAGTGTTAATCATTCCTCTGGTAAGGATTTGCCAAGATCAACCAACACCATTTTGCATCTATAAGACCAATCTTCAATATTAAAACCACACTCTTCGAGGTCATTCACCTTAAAAAATATAAATAACGATTTCTATAAAAGATAACATACGGTGGAGAGAAGGAAGATTTTTGGTTAGGTGAAATATCGGCTCTGTGTTTGGAAAGCTTCTACTTTCACTTGTGAATTTTGAGAAATCAATCACCATATTTATATATCTGGCTTCAATGTTCATTTCTAGTCATCAACAACCTTCTAGAAAATGGCCTATTCACCTTGAGAAAATCACATTAACAAATCTTCAACATGATACAATATGATTTTTTTGTAAAAGCGGAGACCCAAGTTCAGATGTAAAATCAATGCAAATTGATTTAAGAAACACACTCTCTGCTTGGGTTAAAAAATCCCACCAACACCTCTATACCCTTGCCTCCAATGTTTTAACTATAATAGCCAAACTCTGCCTTTTAATGTCATTTTGTCACTTGGGAAAACTCTCTTGTCAACAAATCTTCGGAAGAATAATACAATATAGTGCAAGGAAAAAGGGAGACCTAGTTTAGGTATAAAATCAATGCATAGTGTTTTTAGGAAAACCACCTTTTTGCTTGTGAATTTCAAAGGTCAACACTACACATAAATATCATCAGTGCCGTTCAACTATTAACAACCTCGCAACTATACACATCACCTTGAAAAGTGGCCACACCTTTGGAAAATCTCTAGACTTCATATGCTACCTGATGGTAAAAAACGATGAAAAAAAGAGATGATTTGCTAAAAATTATTACTGAAGAATGTAGCAAATCCTCTTGTTTAAAAATATAAACTACGTTTCTTCATAACAATTTTCTTCTGCCTTTTAGGTACTCCTTTTAAATTTCGATCAGAAAAACTTTTTAAAGTAGAAGGAGAGAATAGTACGAAAATGTGATTTTGGTGAAACACCACCGGTTTTGAAGGTGAAGAATCGTTGAAGACCTCGGGCACTTGCGCTTGTCCTTTGGAGAAAACCCGTCGCCGCGGAAGGTGTTTGTCGGGTCGGCTTTATCGTGTGGTGGGGCGCGACGCTTGTCTGAGGAGCACGTCACGCCAACGTACGAGGCACGTCGCGCGCGACAAGGTGACGCTGTGAAAGCACGCCGGGCACGTCGCGCCGGAACCCGGGCACGTCGCGCGGCCTTAACCGGTGCGGACAAACTTCAAATTGCTGTGATACTTGGGGTTGCGGAATTTGGTTTTGAATTGAAAATGACTTACTTACTTTCTAGCTTCCCACTCTTTTAATCACACCTCCAGCATTTGTTTTCATTGTCTGTTGAAATCCATGAATAAAGAACCCACGGCTATCCTTTTGATCACAATTGTAGTCTTCTTTTCAAATAGTGGCATTTCATGTTTGAGAGTTAATGTCTTTCTTTCTTTCTTGATTTCTTTATTACGGGGTATTTAAACTTTGCCGTCTCTATTTGGTCTTAATGAATAACTGCCTTCTAATGATATATTGTGTTTGCTATCGAAATTTATTTTAAACGGTGATAATCCCCATTCTTAGGTGGTTTACGGGTTTCTCTTGGATTGTAAGTGCCATCTTTTGATGGCATGTTTTCACACTAGACTTCTGCGATACCTCGGAAAGGATTTCTTGCCTTTAACCATCTTAAAAAACAACTGCTCATGGCAATAAATAGCATATAATATGTTCATCATCTTCTTTTTTCTCTGATCTTGCTTAAATGATGAGTTCTTTGAAAAGGAAAACGGTACCTTTGCCTCATAAACATAACACTTTGTGTATTAGTTGCTTATTCAATTTCTTTGTATCCTTCCATTGTGTTCAAATCAATGCAAACCCGGCAGCACAATGGCTTTGCAGCATCTACTCAGCATGGAGAGCTCTTCTGTAGGTAGGGGTAATAAGAAGGCTTTTTGACCACTATGTTTGACACGACCTTTCTGCGAATTTGGTGGTAAGTAAACCACTTGAACAGCATCAATCTCTGTCACACCGTGTCAGCAATTAGGAAAAACTGTACCATTCTTGTTCTGGGGTAGGCGAGATATTTATCATTTGGCTTGGTCATCTCATGACGGATTACTTGTCGAATCATCTTTGTGACTTATGGAGGTTAGTGCATTAGAGAAACCAAAGAACTTTCTTCTGCACAGGTAATGGCATTTGTTGTAAACATGTTCTATTTGATCTTGTGAATGCTTGGGGTACTTATGATTGGAATGCACTGTTGATGACATGCTTTCTAAAGCTAATTCCCTTGGTTACAGAAGGGTTTAATAAACTCCTTCTATCGGACGGACTCTTTCTGGCATATCTCAAGCTTTGTTCTTTGTTATGACCATCAATTACATTCTATGAAGCTTTGAAGATATTTATGTTTCATTGTTTCGGTAAAGGAAAACACGGACTTTTGCAACCTTACGAGTCAATACGGCCCGCTTCTCATATGGATGAAGGAGGCGCCCTAACCCTGCAACACAAGCTGAAGGAGGTTAAGACGCCAGCAATTTACCGATTCTTTGAAACCGGTGGTGACCTTTTTCTTCACCTTGATTTTATGCGGAAAAGGCATAAGGTCCGGATGAGTAGCTTTACGCTTTTAGGTGTATCTAAAGGCTCAGAAGTTACATTTTAAGAAGCATTGTTCCTCTAGTGTAAACTCAAACATCTACTCATGAGATGAGAAAATCTATTTCCTGCCTTTGTAGAACCATAGAACAACACAGCAGAAAGACCTAATAGTCGACTTGAGGTTGGCTTTTATACGGTCTTGGGATCTAGGGGGATGTAGTGTGCGACAAGTATTTACTCATTCCATTTGCAAGGTAAGGGATGGGGTATGGTGGTCTGTTTGTAGATGAAGTTTTTTTGACTTTTTCATGATTGCAAAGGCAATGTCCTAAACGCCACTTCTAGCATAGGGGGCTTTTAAAAACGGATAGATTTTAAAGGCAGGCAGAAATGGAACCAATAAGGTGAAGCTAGATAGGATTGTGACCATGAGGTTTTTGATTTACTTCGGGGGTAGTTGAATAGGTAGAAGGGAAAAAAAGTTTTAGGAGAAAGTTTCTGGATGACATATTGACACAAAAATCGGTTTCTGACTCGGTATGGTATAGTCATCACTAACATGTAAAAAAAGCCACAGTGGCTAACGGTGGCTCCCCATTTCGAGAGGCAGGCTCCTGCGTGGGGAGGTATCAGGTAGTTCACAGCTTATGAAGACAGTGCCTTATCATTGGCGCAAAATTTACCCTTCTCTTGATGTTATTTCTGAAAAATGACATGGTGCTTTTTTTTCATCAACGATACTTCTACCCCACTATCTTTCCTAACATTTTTTTTTTCTTCTCTTTGGCGCATTTGAACTTCATGACCTTTTGACAAAAATGCCTCTTATTTTCTTTTTGCAAAATGAACCTATCTATTTCTACTCTTATACTCTTGAGAGTTCAGGATTAAGGTGATGAACTCTTCATTTTCTACACAAACTAATTATTTGTCAAGATTAAGCAGATTGTGAAGATTCATTATAATCTACAACATGAAGGTCTCAAAAATGATCAAATGAGGTTGACGTTAAGTTTAACATATTTGTTAACGACATAAAGACAAATTTTAAATTTAATCACATGACAAAGAAACTAGACAGTAGGTTAAGATGTGCAATGTCTGTTTTTCATCCTACATTACTCTCTTTGGTTCTGTTTTAGGCATGTGGAGACAGAATCTCTCCCTAATCTAAGCTCTATGATAAGTCAATCTTACACAATGTTGACTATCTTGGCACTCACTAACTTATGTGGAAATAAGTTTAAACATACTCAGCTATGATTAGGCTGAATGGTAACATTAAAGACCATTAAATACTAATGGCAGCATTTAGACTTGCTCTCTTTCTGAAAATACATTTTTTGGAGACTTATGGGCCCTTTGTTACGTATTTAACACCTCTTTTGCTTTTTCTTATTTTTGACTTTCCTATCTTTTACAATATTTCAAACAATGGTATAGTAGTGAAGAAGTGCTTTAAAACTCAAAAAATGGAGATAAAAACAAAATAATCATTTTAATTTTACACTGCATTCTGGGACCCCAAAATTCGGTCCATCGAGTTCTTGCCAAAGAAGAAAACGCATTGTTTCCACTAAACGAAGGCCCGATGATGTAAGGCCCTTTCCATAAATTTTCAAACTTGCCATGTTACCTTTGTCTTCTCTTCCTAGAGTCCCATTTTAAAACTTTATCTCCAATTTGAAAATCATTTTCCTTAGTTCTTAAATAAAAAATCTGTTTTATTTTTTGTCTTGTGCTAGGTGGACCCTCTTATTAAACTTCTTCTCTGGTTTGTTGTAAATGGATATTCAAATTTACTCTCCTTTGTATGTGTTTTTTCTTCTATTTGGACTTGTCAGTTTCATTATCGGAACCCCTAAAGATGTTGGAAAGGAAATGGAATCTATATGTAACTAGCTGGTAGGGGACATACCTATGGATTTTCTTGGTAAGTTAAATACTGTGAAGTACATAGGCGTGTACTAGTTTCCCATGCCATGCTTTTTGATTTTGTTCAAAAGTTTTGATAGTATTGACTGAGCTTTGTTAGAAGACTCGGCTAAACCATTACCTTGAGGTAATAGGTATGGAAATGCCTAATGAAATAGATACTTTTGACGAGAAGTCTATCATTTTCTTGGAAGAGAAGCGGCGGTGTTATCTGTAATGATTTTCACGGGGCCGACGAGCTCTGGATAGGATATTGGTTTCTAGGAACATGATGATGGGCGAATCGGTGGCGTTCCGAGATGGTATGGCTTCTATCCATTTTAGTCGTGTCCCTAATTGTTTATGAGGATCCATTTATGTTGAGCGGAGGAGGAAGAGGTGGTACACGATGATCAGGCCCATTGTTGGAAGGTCCTTCAGTCCTGATGGGATGTAAGGCAAAGGTGACTTTTTCTTATCAAAAATTTGACAATTATGGCGATTTCATGACCGATTTGTGAGTATCGAGGAAACAAAATTGGGCCAATAATAACCGGCTCTAAGTTTTGTTTAGAGTAGTTTTCCAGTGAGATGACCTCACATTCCCTTCATGCATTTCACATAATTTCTACTGCATAGGACTCAAGCATACATTTAAGCGGCCTTTTAATTAGGAGTTTTCCAATAGGAGAACTATCTATAATGCAAAACTTTAAAGATTTTGTTTGAGAAATCTAAGCTTGCTGATAAAGATGGAAGAACATTCTGGGTGTCACTGAGAATGTCATACCAAGGTGAATCCAAAAATGTTTGATGAGTAGGGGGAAGTGTAGGTATATTTCTGTTCTTCTAAGGCATGGTAATTTATATCTAAAGCTTGGAGGTTAGTTTCAGCCATTGTCCGCAAGATGCCCTTGTACAACTTCTAATTTCGTGACCTGATTTCTAAATCATACTCCTGAAGGATGATAGCAATCCACTTTCACACACCATGGGATCTTTCAGATTTGAGAACCTGCTGGCAGCTTGATATTAGGAATGACTATGACATGAGAATATAAGAATGTAGCTGGGAAATCTTTGGTGATGCTTTTGCAATGCGAATGCTGTTTTATGATGTTATATTTCAAGGGAGCATCTCTCGAGGGATTTGCTAAAAAAGAACAATGGGTTGTTCTTCTGACTGCATTTTTATAACAACTGCCTTTCTTGCCATTATTGTATGTATTCTGAGCAATGAAAAATATAAAAATCTTTGGTGAAATTAGGGGCTTAATAATACGGTATGCCAGGTTAAAACCCTTTTAATTGATTCAAAATATTTTTTGGCTTCTATAGTCCATTTAACCCGGCCTCCCTTTATGGCATATTTGTGATCTCTTTTGAGCCTCGGCAAGGTTTTGGGATGAATCTTCTCAAAGAAATTTATCTTTAGATAAAAGAGTATGGTGCTTTTATGTTTAAGGGTGAGCTTTCTGTCATGGGATTCCTTCGATTCTTTGGGGGTCTATTTTAATTCCTTCTTCCGAAATAATGTGACCTAGGAGGTTTTCCTTCCTCTAGACCAAAAAGTGTTTCATGGGGTTTGGGACAAACCATACTTTTACGCATTTGTTGAAAACCTTTCTTAAGTGTGCTAGGTGTTCTTTGTAGATTTAGAATATCTTGTTATATCGTCGAGATATATGACTATGAAAAAAACCTATGTCTTAGAAAGGCTAGCAATAACGTCTCTTTGAAATGTGCTTTGACATTCATTAGTCCGAAAGGAATTTTAACGTACATAAAAGTGCTTGGGGGGTGGTGGCTTCATTTTGTCTTTGATCGGTAGGATAAACAATACTTGGTTATAACCAGAAAAACAAGCAATGAAGTTCTTTCCAACGCCCTACGACCTTGAAGTATGTGATTAATTTTGGGCGAGAGGTAGTTATCTTTCGGTTATGCCCTATTCAAGTTTAGAATCTGTCTGCAAAGTGAAGTTGCGGTCTTTTTCTAGCGATACTAAGTTTGAGACCCACTCGGAAGTATGAATGTATCCCTGACATCATACATCTTTTTAATTTCCTTTTCACAGCCAATGGTAACATTCTTGGTTATCCTTCTTAACTTTTGTTTGGGTTTTGATTTCTTTGAAGATTTACCTGTTGGATGATAGTATGTGAGTTTTAATCTTGGTACCCCCATGCAAACACATCTTTTAAATTCTTTTGAATAGCAGATTACTGCTTTTTGTTTTATAATAAATTTGGGAGGGTTTTTGGATAGTTTAATGTTTTAGGCATATACGGATTTCCTATATTCAGCATTCCTCTATGTCATCCTCTGTAGATTCCATTTTAGGCTTTTGGCCCACATCATTAAGTCAAACAATTCTTCTACAAAGATGCTGACCTCTAGGTATGGTATCATTTTCGCAGTGTAAGGCTTCAGTTCTCTTTGGTCAATGTTTCTTCTATCTCACCACCATCACATGGATGGTCTGCAGTTTCAGTTAAGTCCTGCAGAGTGGATTTAGCTCTTGGTCTTGACTTAGGTTGGGTTTCCTCTCTTCATCTCTTCAGGTTTGTTTTGGTTATCTCAAACTCATTTCTAGAATAGATATCCAATTTGATCATCATCTTGGAATACTTGCCAATGGTCCGATTGTCTGTGGTATAGTAGAGGCGGTGTTTCACTTGGATGTCATATTGCTCACTTATACATGGTATTTGGCTAGTGCTTATGACAAAGGCGAGCTCATTTGCCCGAAGGCTGACTGAATCTAGGATACAGGTGAGTTCATATTTTGAAAGTTTCAAGGATATCAATTTGCATTCCTATATTCTCTGATCCTTGAGTTCTTGACTTGAATATTCACCTTTGATTTCACTTTGATTACAAACTCTGAAGTCCTTAATTTGTTATTCTATTGGCGCCTAAGTCTCTAAGCATGTGTAGACCAATGAGGAGAACTTCCTGTTCATAATGTTATTGTACAGTGGAATTCTAATACGAAAAGATGACCCCAGTATTCATGTATCTAGATGCACGCTCTGAACACATCTTGCCACACAGAACCATCCAACTTATGCTCCAAAGTTTCTTTTTCATACATGATACTAATTTGTTTCTCAGGTTTCTTTAGGACTTGCAGTCATCAATTTCTTCATTCAGTAATATGGTTTGGACATGTCTTTATTTTCTTTTATACGCAATTTATATCATCTTCATTGTATAAGATAAAAGATGGGGTGGAATGAATGGAATGATGAGGTATTATTTAAACATGCGGTTGCTAACCATGTATTTCATGCGAGCCTCTCGTTATAACCTCCTATTTCGTTAAAAACACGAGATGTGCGAAAATGACATATCCGTTTGAAAGGCTACACCTTGTATTTTGGCGGCCATGCTCTTGATAGTAGCATTCCATACTTGGGTGTGATGTCGGCCAACGCTACATCCATGACTAAGTTTTAATTTGGTAGTTGTGTTGGGGAAAAGTCTAGATTTTTATCGAGACCTACACATTTGACACAGCTCGAGTCGAAAGAATACGGGTTTTTGTAAGGTTGGGTCACTTCCGGTCCTAGGTTTTCCAAGCACCATTGCTTTAGGCATGAGGTTATGGGAGGCACCGAGAATCTAACATGGCATTGTCACAATATTTATGGATGTTTAGCTTATGTAGAAAGGAGAAATAGATCCTTCTTGATATTCACTTCTACTTTAGGGCCAAATAAAAGCTCGGAGTTTGTCGTCGGTTAGATTCAAGGTATCGGCCTTGTTCTCTGGGTCAAATACTTTGAAAATTGAGATCTATACCTATCTATAGTTACTATTCATAAGGGTATGGTAATTTTTTATTTTGAAATTTCCCTTCCGAAGCTAAAAGGAATAGGTAGTTAGACGATTGTTTGACTTTCTCGGACATAACCTTTTCTATGTTCTTAATTTGCTGACATAGCTTGGGACTTCTTTTGATACGATCAACTGGGGTTTCTGTAGGTACACTAGGAATATGTCTGAAAGTGATACTTGTCTGAATGGCCTTACCTTTGTTTTGGTCGGTTTTTGGGCCCTAATTTCTTCTTCTCACTTTAGTCTCATTTGGATTTATCGAGTTTTGGTATGGTCGGGGCTATTCTTTTTGTAGACTTCAAGTTCTCTTTGGTCGATATCTTCTTCTATCTCCTGTCACATGGATGGTCTACCGAGGTTTAAAGATTGGTCCATAAAGGTGGATTTAGCTCTTGGTCTTGACTTAGGTTGGGTTTCCACTCTCTTCATCTCTGAGTTTGTTTTGGTTATCTCAAACTCATTTCTAGATTGGAGAAATCATCAATTTGATCATCATCTTGGAATACTTGCCAATGGTGAGATTATACGTATAGTAGAGGGCGGTGTTTCACTTGGATGTCATGTACTCACTTATACCGTGTATTTGGCTAGTGCTTGCGGCAAAGGCGAGCTCATTTTCCCAGACCCAATTTTTTGAATCCTAGGGATATGGGTGAGTTCATATTTTTGAAAGTTTAAAGATGTCAAAGGCACATTCCTATATTCTCTGGAGTCTTGGGTTCATGGCTGAATATTCACCTTTGATTTGCACGATTACAAGCTCAGTCCCCATGTATTTATTATTCTGTCAACTAAGTCTCTAAGCATGTGTAGACCAATGAGGAGGGCTTCATATTCGCAATGTTATTTGTACATTGGAATTCTGTCTGAAAGAATGACCTTCCTTAGTATTGTGTATCCGGATACTGCTCCACAGACTTTGTCTTGCCACAAGAACCATCAAAAGCTTATACTCCAAGAGTTTTCTTTTTCATACATGATACAAAGTTTGTTTCTCAGGGTTTTCTTGGGACTTTGATCATCATTTCTTCATTCGGTAATGGTTTGGACATGTCTTTATTTTCTTTTATGCAGCGATTTATATCATCTTCATTTATGTAAGATAAAAAGAATCTAAATTGAGACAGATAAGATAAGTCGGTGTTTGGCTATCTACATTTTCTTATGTATTTCATGCGAGCCTCTCGGTATAACCTCTAGTTTGGTTAAAAGCCGGGATAGTAGCGAATGACATATCCATTTGAAGGCTACCTTGTATTTTGGCGACCCATGCTCTTGATATGCTTATTCCATACTTGGTGTGATGTCGACCCTACTACACATCCATGACTAAGTTTTTTGGTGGTAGTTGTGTTAGGGCAAAGGAATCTAGATTTTATCGGACCTACACATTTGACACAGCTCGAGTCGAAGAATACGAGGTTTTTGTAGGTTGGGTCACTTCGAGTCCTAGGTTTCCATGTTGCTTTGAACGCCTGTCTGAGGTCACCAGAGAGAACACCGATCCTAACATGACATTATATAATATTTTGTCCGGATGTTTAAGCTCATGTAAAGGAAGAAATAGATCCTTCTTGATATTCACCTTCTACTTTAGGGCCAAATAAAAGCTCGGGTTTGTCGTGGGTTAGATTCAAAATTATCGGCCCCACGGTCTCTAGATCAAAATACTTTGAAAATTTGAGATCTATGCCTATCTCGTTACCAGCTATCGCAAGGGGGTATGGTAATTTTTATTTGGAAATTTCCCCTTCGAAGCTAAAAAGAATAGGTAGTTTGGGCGGTTGTTGACTTTCTCGGACATGTGCTTTTCTATGTTCTTGAATTTGCGGCTTTGGCTTAGGACTTATTTTGATACGATCGACTTTGGTTGTAGAGGTACTGGAATATACGAGCCGATACTTGTACGAATGGCCTTACCTTTGTTTTGGTCGAGTTTTTTGGGCCTAATTTTGCTATTATCCATGGTCTCATTTAGGATTTTATCGAGAGGTTTTGGTATAGTCGGAGCTATTCTTTTTGGAATAGTTTTAGTTTTTTGCTTCTAAGATTATCTTGTAGGTGAGCTTCTGTTATGGCATTTTTGAAAGTCTAAGGCACAAGATCGTCGAATCCTCATAGTTGGTCTCATCTGATTAAGAGAACATAGCTCTTGTTCTTACTGCGGTGAGTACACCTCACTTTCATTGCTCGACCCTACGAGATTTCGATGACTTTCATCAAGAGGTTAAATACTCCCTATCATCCTCTTCCACATAGTTTTCATTGAATGGTGGCTTTGATCATTGGTCATTATCCCTTGGTACGATGTTTTGAAATTTTGCTCCCTCCTAAAGTTTTGATTTCGGTTTTTCGATTGGAGGGTTGTTAAGTTGTCCCTAACGAGAACTTTTCATTGATCTTTTCCCACATTTTAGCCATGGATTTGACTAAGTCATCTATTACGGGATCTAGGGAAGGTGATGAAGTGGAGACCTCATCTCTATATGTGACTTTTCTTTCGATCTAGTTCTATCTCTTTTTTCAGCTAAGTTGGCATACGGCACATGGCTATTTGTTGCATTTCCTCCAAGGTAGGGGGATCCTTATCTCTCGGATGATATGTCATGTACGGATCAAAACCCTCGGAAATTTTGCCAAGGCTATGACCAAGTGGAGGTTTAAATAAGGTGGAAAGGGTCTACTGTGATGAACCTAGTACGGTAAGCTTGGACACTTTCCCCCATTTTCTCGTTTTAATTTTGTTATATTCGCGGGTTTGAATGGGGTTTCTTCGGTTCCCACATTTACGGCTTGATGTAGTTACGGGACCTATTGAATCTTGTTTGGAGGCTAGCTTTTGAACCATGCTTTGGGTTCACCACCAAGACTTTGAGCGAATATTCTCATTCGACGGTCTCGTCTTGTACCTCTAGGTATTCATAAGCATCGGTCATTCTACTTATGTCTTGTTGAGGTGTGGTGGTGTCTTCTCCGGTAAAGTGTGGGATTTTGTCTTGATATTTGTTTGGGAGAGGAGCTAAAGGTGGTGGTAATACCAAAGGTGCGTACCGAGCTTCCATGTTGGAGGTAATGGATGATGTGCAAGATGAGGAATAGTATGGTGCCGAAATGAAGTGGTTTGAGCAGAGGTGTTTGACCCGGTGTAGCGGATGAACTTGGACTAGTGATGCGTTTGGCGACGGATACGGGATGATAGAACCAAATTGATAAAGAAGGTAGGAAATCGGGAGGAGTGGTGGGTGGAGAGCTTCTCTAATAGGACTACTGTGGTGGGTTTAGGGATTCCAAGATGTCCAGAGACATCTTACTATATGATTTATGCAGGAAGAGTTTGTGATGACTCTAATTCAAAGAGTGAATCTAGTAGGATGATGCGATGTTTCGGTACGGATCTTGTTCTACGGGTGAATCTACCGGGAGCTAGATGATGGAGTTTCGGAAGCTTTGCCATGATCTTCTTGGGTCATCTACTATGATAGAAGGAAGTTTAGATGCAGATGGGATACGAAGTGGCAATTCTTCGGGAAGCCGGATTTTAGATCCGGAGTTTAAGAAATGGTATTGGTGGAATGTTCAAGATGGGTGATTTTTCTAAGGTCCTACTAAGGCGAAGGATGGTCAAAATAAAAGGGATGGATTAGTGGAATTACTTCGAGGTGGAAATGGAAGTTCTTTGTGTGAAGATAGCTATGGTCCACCACCGGTAACTAATGCGAGAATGTTTTTTGGATTTTCTTAGTTTTATATGCTGACCTATGGTTTAAGTATCCTAGACTTGTTTCAACACTTTGCTAGGGTGATGAGAACAAAAAAGTTTACTCCTAAATGGGTCTGTGAATTGCTTGCTTGTTTATAGTACCTAAGGACAAGAGTACATAAGAGTTTATTTGGACTATTATGTATTCGGTGTCTTACCATCTCCCGCTATGTTAGTGAGTGATGGGAAGGTATCGGATGGAATTCTAGGTAGCAAGGTAGTAAGGCCTCTTGGAGGCTGAGTGGAGTCGCGGTGGATTTTGGTTATTTTGAGGTATATGTGTATGGTCCACCACGATCTTGACAAAAACCAATCTAGGGGAGTTTTTTTGGGGTTTTTACGAGTTTTATGTGCCTACGAGTTTGGAAGAGTTTTCTATAAGCGACTCATCATTTTGCTAAGATGGTGAAAAGGCTATTTTCTACTCTTCAAAAAATCTCTAAAAGTTTTACCAACAGTTAGACTTACAGAGTTACTAAGTTGTGCCAGATTGTCACTAACTCGGAAGGTCCTATTTGTAGTGTCACTATGTTGGTGAGCGGTGGGATAAATCCAATCATATATTATTCTTAACAAGTACGTAAAGATGAGGGAAACTAGGATTTTTAATCACTCGAAAGTCCCCACGCGGTCGCATTATGTTAGAGAGCGGTGGGATAAGTCATCTGACTAGTATGCCCCAAAGATCTCTAAAGATAGAAACTAAGTTTTTTAATGCTACGAAGTCACGTGATCGCCGTATATTTAGGGTCCCGTGATTTGGTGATTGGCTAGCCAAATGACGATGTAACATCAAACCAAGCTTTGGAGCCAAGGTCTAGCCTTCACGGACTCAAAAGAGGCTCTCTCTATTATATGCAAAAGATGTCGGTGTGTTTACTTGTGGTGTTTTGATATTAGGCTAGTTATGAAGTATGTTTTAGTTTTTTGGTTTTTAAGTTTATGAGGAATGAAAGCTGATCAAATACATAAAGGCGGATAACAGATGTAGATAAATTGGCTATGGGGTCAAGCAGTCCCGAAATATGAAGTGGTGATGTAAAGGCATTTCTTGTAGGGCGATTTGATTCACAATAGAAAGGGATCTCTTAGCAAGAAATGATTAAATGAACAATAAGTTGGTGAAAGAAAGGGATTTCAAGTGCAAACTAGTTAATAGCGGAGACATAAACATGTAATAGCAGAACCATTAATCATGCTAGGAATAACTATAAGCTAATCGATACATAGAAATCAAACATTCCGACCATACATAAGAGTATAAGACCCTCTAACTTCGGGAAATGGCTATCAAACTTTAGAGGAAAACACATGAGACAAACTAAAAACTCATAAACTACGCGGGAACGCCTAAACATAGTCTCTAAGTCATTGGGCACTTGGACAAACAATTTTCATAGTTTTAGGCAAAGGGCTAGATCGGGACTAGGCCTCCTTGGTTCAACAAAATGATCAACAAATCGATCAAAGAAGAAAGTTTTATAGGTGAACTATGGGCGGTGATAGGTAGGTAGGGCAAACCATACATCCTACTCAACACACACATAAATGAGTAAAGGAATAAAACTTAACAACACTCCTGCAGAGTTACTAAAGAAGCGACTAAAATTCTTTAGCATAACTAAGGGAGAAGAAAACAGTCAAGCTATGAAGATTCAGGATTTTGAGGTGCCTCCATGGGCATATCTCAAAATCAATCTTCTTGATCTATAGCAACTTAAAGAAATATGTAATATGAATGGAGACACAGAAGACAAAACACATTAAAAAAAAAGCACTGTATACCATTCTACCATGACAAGGAATCCATCAACAAGCCTTCACCATTCCTCAAAAGCATCAAGAGCGGATCCAAAAATCATAACTCAAGTGTATTCTTCAAAGCTCATATGACCAATGCATTAATTCTTCTCTCGAAGTTGACCTGCGATTTACAATGAGAACCATGGAATAAATAGGCTTGAGGAAGGAAAACCTCATGGAGCAACTAGCTATCCCCGTGGCCAGAGTCAAAATATCTACAACATCGCCCGAGGCTTTGCAAAGCCCAGGCCACAAAATATCCCATAAAATATCTAAAAAACTGCTAAAAACGGAAATTATATTGACTTTACATGATTTCCCATGATAAAAATAGCTTAACGCACATTTGGGAAAAGCAGATTTTTGGAGTTCAAAAATTACAAAAAATGCTTCATATTTATGCAGAAAAAGGGTCCACGACTTGTTGAAGGCAAATGGCAACCTTCCGGTGTCGGAATGAGGCTCATGATGGCTCGTTGGAAAGCTCTCTGTGTCTTCTTTCAACACCAGTGGAAATCACCTCAATCTGATCTCTGAAAGTCCCTCAAAACTGCACTTGTGTGCAAAAACCCAGAAAATAGCGGTGCTGATATGGCGAGAGCGGGGAGAAATGTACAAAATAAATTTGTTTTCGCCAATTTGAGGGCGAATGATCTTCAAATGCCCTGAAAATGGAGACTCATGGAATTATGGAATCCATTGGTATCATCCTCCTCCTTGACAACTCATCAAACTGAAATGGCGAAGATTTATGAGTTTTTGGCAAAAAACCCAAAAATGCCAAAAAACAAAAGTTCCGAAACGGGCTTAAAATTGGCATGCATGACCCTCAGGGAGTCCATAGAAACATGCTCCGAAGCTGAAGACAAAATATCAAGGGCTGATATTCTTTTGCTTCTTTCCGTGCTAGCGCCTCTCCTTCAACTTCTTCAATTTTTCTTGTGCTACCTTCAATTTCGCCTGGCAAATTGATTTAGCTTACGAAGTGAAGAGTCCTCTTTCTCTATGACTCAAGATCCCTATTTTCCTTCTCAAGCTTGAATTCCAAATCTTTGGTTGGCTCTCTCAAGCCATGCTTCCTTGTTTTCCTCAATTTCCGCTCAAAGAGAGCGGTGAGAGCTTCGAATTGAGCTGCATTGTACACTCTCTTGTTTCTCCAGGCTCTTCATTCGATGGTCTAGGCCTCTTTCGCCTAGGCTGGTCTTCCTCCTCTTCATCATCAAACTCGCCAATGAGCTCTTCAATTCTTACTTGCGCCTTCCTCTTTCTTATACTTGATCGCCCTTGCCTCATGAATCGTTGCATGATACTTCATTTGTTTGTTTTCAGCACTCCAGAAATGGTTGAAATTCCTCGCCCTTTAGAAGATCTTCACATGGCACACACCTCAATTTTCCCTTCTTTGTGAATGAGGAGGTTTTCAAGGAGCGGGCACCTCATTGTCACTATCATCACTTTGGATAGGGATAATAGCTGAATTCACCTCCATGCTTTGCCCTTTCTCCAATTTTACTTTTGCCTTTGAATGCCAATCTAGCGCTTTTCTCCTTGGCAAGCTAGAAGTTGTGTTTTTAGGCAATTTCCTCTTTAGGAAACAGTTTTGGTCAGCATCAAGGAGAGCGACTTCGGCTTGCTGTCCTTCCTCAACATCTGTATCCGATTTGTGTTTCAAGCGCTTCAATTGTTGCCCAACTTCTTTGCTCCTCAAGCTGTTTGTATTATAACTTCATTCATCAATATCTAAATTTGCTATCCCTCTTCACTGTACTTAACTGCTGTTCATCCTTTTTGTATTCTTCTGTCCCTCAAAATACGGTAGCTGCTTGCTCCTTTGCCTTCTTTTTCTCCACCGACAGTTCCTTGCCCTCTCCTTCTCCACATTCCTTGGCTGCCAGTGGTCATCTTGAGTTTTTTGAGGTAGGCCTACTAGACAAGGCCTTTGGGCGATGGAGCGGTAGTGAGGAACACATGAACGGGAGGGACGATGCTGTGAAAAACTCTACATGGCTAATGAAGAATCCCACTGAAACCTTTCTTCTCCGACTGGTGTAGAGAAGATAATCTTGATCAAGGAATGATGAAGAAGAGAAGGAATTCTTGAGGTGGAGCCTTCTTTAGACTGATGTTGCCATTTTATCTATGCTCTTGGACAAAGAAGTATGGAAGGTTCAATTGCACATACGGTAAAATGCATCAACAAGCGGACATGATAGGAAAAAATTTGGCTAAACCTCCCTTCACAAGTGAAAATATCTCATTATGTTTTCTTAGTGAACATATTGTCAAGAAGATATGAGAAAGGGAAAATAGCGGTGATGGTTTCCCTATGTTCGGAGTTTGATGAAAGGTTTATAATCCTCTAGATCAAGATGAGCTTGTTTAAACCACTTTTCACCATGATACGGGATCTTGGTAGCCTTGGATACATACCTCGGGGAGATTTTGAAGTCAAGACCCGCTACGCACAGGAAGTGTTTGTCCTTGAATCTCAAAGCGCACAAATGTGTAAGTGGCGAAAACTTACTTGACTTCTTCTATCCTACGGCAATCAAAATGACCTACTTCATGGAAATTGAAAAGCAGTGGGTGAGCATTGATTTCTTCTATGGAAGACAGGACTCCTTATCTCTTATGTGGACCACTCTTGTGATCTCGCTTTTGAGGCATTACGACTTTGACCAAACTTTGGAAGGAAAACTCCCTTCTTGTATGAAAAATGTTCTGTGGATTGAGCGGCCACTACACGCTGCTGGGCCAAATCCATGGACCTCTGGGGCCATTGAATAAAATGCAACAATGTTTCTTGTAATAAACCACCTCGGTCCTTCAACTGCGGATGCACTTCGGCTATGTAAAATTCTCAATGGAAACCATCAATAAAGATGAGACAATGTCTTGTGTAAACTTCTGTGTATTAGTGTTAAGCAATCATTCCTCTGGTGAGTTTTGCTAGAGATCAACCAACCCTTGCATTTTGCATCTGTAAGACCAATCTTCAATATTAAAACCTGCTCTTCGGTCATTCACCTTAAAAATACCTCTGTCAACGATTTCTATAAAAGATAACCATACGTTGAAGGAAAGGAGATTTTTGGTTAGGTGAAATATCGACTCTCAACATCGTTTAGGAAAACACCTTTCACTTGTGAATTTTGAGAAATCAATCACCACCTTTGTACCTCTTGCTTCAATGGCTCGATCTGTCAACAACACCTTCTAGAAAATGGCCCTATTCACCTTCAGAAAATCCTATTAACAAATGTCAACATGATACAATATGATTTTTGTAAAACGGACCCAAGTTAGATGTAAAATCAATG
Source organism: Pinus albicaulis (assembly GCA_034641835.2). Taxonomy (NCBI): domain Eukaryota; kingdom Viridiplantae; phylum Streptophyta; class Pinopsida; order Pinales; family Pinaceae; genus Pinus; species Pinus albicaulis. Next base: position 239,178,851 of record CM076579.1, on the reverse strand, counting down.
CCACAGTGGTTTAAGAAACACACTCTACCTTGTAGGTTTAAAAAATCCACCAACACCTCTATACCCTGCCTCAATGTTTAACTTCTCATCAACAAACTACTTGCCTTTTTAATGTCTTGTCACCTTGAGAAAAACTCTCATCAACAAATCTTGAATAATACAATATAGTGCAAGAAAAAGGAGACCTAGTTTAGGTATAAAATCAATGCATAGTGTTTTTAGGAAAACCACCTTTTTGCTTGTGAATTTCAAAAGTCAACACTACACATGTACCTCTGTCTCCAATGTTTAGAATTCAACTGTTAACAACCTCTGCCTTCTTTTTGTCTACGCCAGAAAGTGTACACACCTTTGGAAAATCTCCCGTTTAATAACTCTTCACGGTAGTGACAAAAAACGATGAAAAAGGGGTAGTTTGCTAAAAGGTATTGCACAATGAGAGAATGCCAACAATCCCTTTCATTTAAAAATATAAACTACTGTTTCTTCATAACAATTTTCTTGCCTTTTAGGTGCCTCCCTTTGGAATTTCGGTCAGCAAACTTTTGAAGTCGAAAGGGGAATGATGCGAAAATACCTTGATTTTTGGTGAAACACGGTTTTGGAAGGTGAAGAATCGTTGAAGACCTCGGGCACTTGCGCGGCATCCTTTGGAAAAACCCGTCCCCAGCGGTGTTTGTCGGGTCGGCCTATACGTGTGGTCGGGCGGCCTTGCGGGAGCACGTCAGGCCAACATACGAGCACGTCGCGGAACAAGGGTGGCCTTTGTAAACACGCCGGGCACGGCCGCCGCCGGAACCCGGGCACGTCGCGCGACTCTAACCGGTGCGGACAAAACTTCAGGTGCTCAAAAAACGCCTTGGTCACCCCGAGGGTTGCGGAATTTGGTTTTTGAATTTCGAAAATGACTTACTTACTTTCCTATTTCCACTCTTTTAATCACACCTCCAGCATTTGTTTTCATTGTCTGTTGAAATCCATGAATAAAGAACCCACGAACATCCTTTTGATCATAGTGAAGTCTTCTTTTCAAATAGTGGCATTTCCTTGTTTTAGAGTTAATGTCTTTGTTGCTTTCTTGATTTCTTTATTCTGCGAGGTATTTAAACTTTGAAGTCTCTATTTGGTCTTAATGATAACTCGCCTTCTAAATGATATAAAGCTGTGTTTGCTATCGAAATTTGTTTAGCGATGATAGTAATCTGTTCTTAGGTGGTTTACGAGGTTTCCCTCTTGGATTGTAGTCTGCATCTTTTGATGGCATGTTTTCACACTAGACTTCTCTTGTTTACTCGGAAAGATTTCTTACACTTTAACCATCTTAAAACAGCTTGCTCCTTTTGGCATCAATAGCATACAATATGTTCAATATCTTCTTTTTCTACTACGAGTGCGCATCGACGGTGTGATTCTTTGAAAAGGAAGCAGTACCTTTGCCTCATAAACATAACACTTACACAGTGGCAATGACTTCTTATTCAATTTCTTTGTATCCTTCCATTGTATTTCAAATCAATCGGCTTCAGCAGCTTGCAATGGCTTTGGCCATCTACTCATGCATGGAGGAGAGGCTCTTTATAGGTAAGGTGTCGAAGCTTTGTCCCACTATGTTTGGCTTGACCTTTCTCACAGATGTGGTGGTAAGTAAACCACTTGAACAACATCAATCTTGGCATCACTACTTGCAAGTATCATTGTAATTCGGAAAAACCCTAGCCACGAGTGACAACTGTTCTAGAGGGTATTGAGATATTTATCATTTGGCTTGAGCATCTCATATTGATTACTTGTCAAATCATCTTTGTGACTTATGGAGGTTAGTGCATTCACGAGAAACCAAAACTTTCTTTTACTGCACAGGTAATGGCATTTGTTGTACGACATGTTCTATTTGATCTTGTAGATAAGCGGGGTACTTATGATTGGAATGTTTGCGATGACGCATGCTTTATAAAGCTTCAACAATTCACATGATTTGCAAGTTGTAAAATGAGCTCCTTTATCAGACCAGACTCTTTCATATCTCAAACTTTGTTCTGTTATGACCATCAATTACATTCATAAAACACTGAAGATATTGTTTCATTGTTTCGATGAGAAGCTTGGACTTTTGCAACCTTAAAGTCAATGCGGCCCGCGCCCTGCGCTTATGGATGAAGGAGGGCGCCTAACCCTCTGCTTGTAAATGAAAGGGAGGTTATGAGCCTTGACAATTTACAGGTTCTTTGAGGAGCCGGTGGTGACCTTTTTCTTCTGCTGATTTTTATCTTTGGAAAAAGGTTTGTAAGGTCCGGATAAGTAGCTTTTGTTTTGCGATCATATCTAAAGGCTCAAGTTACATTTAGAAGCGAGTTGTTCCTACAGGCGCAAGCTCAAACATCTACTCCATGAGATGAAATCTATTTCCTGCCTTTGTAGAACCATAGAACAACTTTGTGAAAGACCTAGTCGGCTTGAGGTTGGCTTTTCTCTGATCTTTGGGATCTAGGGGATGTAGTGGCGCGACTTAAAGTTTGTTTTTTCAATTTCATTTGCAAGGTAAGGGATCGGTCATGGTAGGTGTTGTAGATGGAGGTTTTTTGGCTTTTGATGATTACTGACGAAATGTCCTAAAGCGCCACTTCCCTAACATAGGGGAGACTTTTGAAACGGATGTGGATTTCCTTTTAAGGCGGTAAATGGAGACGATAAGGGTGAAACAGATAGGATTGTGACCATGAGGTTTTGATTTCGCCGAAATTGGATTGAATAGGTAGAAGGGAAAAAAGTTTTGGGAGGTTTTACGGATGACATATTGACATGGAAATCGGTTTCTAGAAAACTCGGTACATCATTCTCGTCATCACTAACATGTAAAAAAAAGCCAGTGGCTAACGGTGGCTCCATTTGGGGAGAGCGGCTCCTGCGTCGAGGTGTCCGAATTCGATTTTTTTGGCTTATGAAGACCGATTGCCTTATCCATTGGCGCAAAATTTACCCTTCTCTTGATGTTATTTACGAAAAATGACGACGCCAGATTGCTTTTATCAAATACTTCTACCTACACTATCTTTCCTAACATTTTTTCTTCTCTTTGGCGCATTTGAACTAGCGGCCTTTTGACAATGCATATTTTCTTTTGCAAAATGAACCTATCTATTTCTACTTATATGCGGAAGTTGGATCAAACTGATAGGCTCCTTCATTTTTCTACCTAAAACTAGATCGACATCAAGATTAAGCGAGTTTGTGATTTCATTCTCTAATCTACAACATGAAATTCAAAAATGATCAAATGAAGGATTAGGCGATCACAGTTTGTCATGCATTGCGGCATAAAAGACAAAGTTTGCACACAAATGTTATTCTGCAACAAAGGAAACTAGACAAGTGGGGTTAAGATGTGCAATGTGTTTTTCATCCCTCGCTTCTCTCTTTGATTCTGTTTTTAGGCACTTGTAGGGCAAGAATCTCTCCACTAATCTAAACTACGTGATAAGTCAATCTTACACAATGTTGACTATCTTGGCACTCACTAACTTATCGGCAAATAAATTTAAACATGCTCGGCTATGATTAGGCTAGATAGGCCGGAACAAGACATTGAAGTACTAGTAGCGGCATTTAGACTTGCTCGCTTTACGAAAGATTGTTTTGGAACATGGGGCCTTTGTTGTCTTCACTTGCCCCTCTTGCAGCACTATGTTTTTTTTGACTTTCACTATCTTTTACAATATTTCAAACAATGGTATGTACAATAGTGAAAGTGCTTTAAAACTCAAAAATGGAGCTCGACAAAAATAGTGTTTCAATTTCTTGCCATTCACGGGACCCCCAAAAATTTAGGTCCCATCGAGTTCTTGCGAAAGAAAGCATTGTTTCCATAGCGGTGATGATGTAAGGCCCTTTCCATAAATTTTCAAACTTGCCATGTTTACCTTTTGTCTTCTCTTCTAGAATCCCATTTTAAAACTTTATCTCAATTTGAAAATCATTTTCCTTAGTTCTTAAACTCAAAAAATGTTTGTTTTATTTTGTCTTGTGCTAATTGAGCCTACGCGGTAACTTCTTCTCTAGTTTGTTGTAAATGGATAGTCTGATTTACTCTCCTTTGTATGTCATTTTCTTCTATTTGGACTTCTTGTAATAGTTTCATTATCGGAACCCCTAAAGATGTTGGGAAAATGGAATCTATACCATAAACTATTTGGTAAGAGACATACCATATGATTTCATGGTAGTTAATCGTCGGCCCATAGGCGTGTACTAGTTTCCCATGCCATGCTTTTTGATTTTGTTCGAAGTTTTTTGATAATGTTGACTAGGCTTTTGTTAGAAAACTCGGCTAAACCATTACCTTGAGGTAATAGTGTGGAATGCCCTAATGAAATATGATACTTGTGACATAAGTCTATCATTTTCTTGGAAGAAGCGGTGTTATCTGTAATGATTTTCTGGGCTGACCAAATGCGGATAGGATATTGGTTTCTAGGAACATGATGATGGCCCAGATAGTGGCGTTCCGAGATAGTATGGCTTCTATCCATTTGGTAAAGTAATCGGTGGGCTGTGAGGATCCATTTATGTTGAGCGGAGGAGGAAGAGGTGAATTTCACAATGATCTAGACCCATTGTTGGAAAGGGTCCTTCAACTATGATGGGATGTAAGGGCAAAGGTAGAAGCTTTTTCTTGCCATCAAAAATTTGACATTTATGGCGGTTCGTGAGTTTGTGAGTATCGGGGAACAAGGTGGGCCAATAATAACCGTGGGATTTTGTTTGCGGTAGTTTTCCGATAGAGATGACACTCCACATTCCCCTTCATGCATTCCCGCATAATTTTCTCTGCATCGGACTCAAGCGGACATTTAAACGGCATACAGGTAGGGGTTTTTCCAATACGAAAGAACTATATATTGGCTTTTAAGAATTTTTGCTTGAAAATCTCGCTTTTGTTTTTGATAAGGTCGGAGGAGCATTCATATAAGTTAATACATAGAGAATGTACGCATACCAAGGTGAATCCAAAAATGTTTGATGATAGGGGGAAGTGTGCATTCTTCTTTTGTTCTTCTAAGGCATCGACAAAATTTATATCTAAAGCTTGGAGGTTGGTTTCGGCCATTAATCTCGCAAGTCCTTGCCCCTTTAACTAGTTTAGTAGGCACGATTTCTAAATCATACTCTAGGATGATAGCAATCCACTTTCCCCTTTTACCATCGGGATCTTGGTTGAGAATGTCTTTGACGACGGTGTGGAATGGCTTCTTGACATGAGAATGTAAGATATGGCTTCCGAAATCTTTTGCGTGCTTTTACCAATGCGAATGCTGTTTTTCCATGATGTTATATTCAAGGGAGCATCTCGAGATTTGCCTAAAGGCAATAGGTTGTTCTTTTATGACTGCATTTTTGCAACACCGCGACTGTTATGTTACGAGGCAAATGAGAAAATGTAAAAATCTTTGGTGAAGTCGGGGCTTATCGTTGGTATCTCGATTAAAAGCCCTTTTAATTAGTTCAAAAGATTTTTTGGCTTCTATAGTCCATTTAACCCCGACCTCCTTTCTTAACATATTTGTGATCTCTTTCGAGCTCGGCAAGGTTTAGGATGAATCTTCTCAAGAACATCTTGCCGATAAAAAACTGTAATTCCTTTATGTTTAGGGTGACTTGCTCTGTAGAGATTCCTTCGATTCTTTGGGGGTCTATTTTAATTCCTTCTTCCAAATAATGTGACCTAGGAGTTTCCTTCCTCTAGACTAAAAAGTGTTTTCTTGGGGTTAGGGACAAACCATACTTTCTTGCATTTGTTGAAAACCTTTCTTAAGTGTGCTAGGTGTTCTTTGTACGGTTACAGATATCTTGTTATATCGTCGAGATATATGACTATGAAAAAACCTATGTCTTCGAGAAGGCTATGTCCCATGGCTCTTTGAAATGTGGCACCAGCATTCATTAGTCCGAAAAGGCATTTTTAACGTACATAAAAATTGCCCCGGGGGTAGTGAAAGGTTGTTTTATCTTTGATCGGTAGGATAAACCAATACTTGGTTATAACCGGAAAAAACCATCAAGCAATGAGATTCTTTTAGCGCCTACGACCTTGAAGTATGTGGTCCATTTTGGGCGAGAGGTAGTTATCTTTCAGACATGCCCTATTCAAGTTTCGGAAATCTATGCAAAATCTGATTTCACCGGTCTTTTTCCTTTACATTTAAATTTGAGACCCACTCGAATGTCGGAAGATACTATTATCCCGACATCATACATCTTTTTAATTTCTTTTTCAACCAATGGTAATAACTCTTGGGTTTATCCTTCTTAACTTTTGTTTAAAAGGTTTTTGGTTTTCTTTGAAGTTTATGTTGGATCAATCTTGGTGTCATATGATTTTAAATCTTGGTACCCCCATGCAAACACATCTTTAAATTCTTTGAATAGATTTATGTACCTTTGTTTTATGTCAAGTGGGAGGGTTTTTGGATAATGTTTTTAGGCTCTTAAAGTTTCTATGTTGTATTCCTCTATGTCATCCTCTTGTAGATTCCATTTTAGGCTTTTTTGGCCACATCATTAAAGTCAAACAATTCTTCTAAAGGTGCGACCCTCTAGGTATGGTGTCATTTTCGCTGGGGCTTCAGAGTTCTCTTTGGTCAATGTCTTGCTTCTCCATCTCACTGTCCTGTGGATGGTCTACCGAGGTTTAGATTGGTCCATAAAGGTGGATTTGACTCTTGGTCTTGACTTAGGTTGGGTTTCCTCTCTTCATCTCTGAGTTTGTTTTGGTTATCTCAACTCATTTCAAGTTGGAGAAATCATCAGTTTGATGCTTCATCTTGGAATACTTGCCAATGGTCGAAGATTATATGCAGTATAGTAGGCGGTGTTTCACTTGGATGTCATATTGCTCACTTATACATGGTATTTGGCTAGTGCTTGCAGCAAGCGAGCTCATTTGCCGGTACATTTTGAATCCCAAGGGATATAGGTGAGTTCATATTTTCGAAAGTTTTAAGGATATCCAAAGGCATTCCTATATTCTCTCGATCTTGGGTTCTTGGGCGAATATTCACCTTTGATTTGCACGATTACAGCGCTCACGAGTCCTTATTTATTATTCTATTGGCGCCTAAGTCTCTAAGCATGTGTAGACCAATGAGGAGGGCTTCATATTCCGCAATGTTATTTGTACATTGGAATTCTAAATACGAAAGAATGACCTTCCCTTAGTATTGTGTATCTAGATGCACAGCTCCCAGACTTTGTCTTGCCACAAGAACCATCAAAACATACTCCAAAGAGTTTCTTTTTCATACATGATGCTAAAATTTGTTTCTCGGAGTTTCTTGGGACTTTGATCATCAATTTCTTCATTCGGTAATAGTTTGGACATGTCTTTATTTTCTTTTATCTTTGCTTGTTTATATCATCTTCATTGTATAAGATAAAAGAATCTAAATTGGAATGAATGGAATAGATGGGGGTATTGTTTAGCTTATCTACATTGCTAACCATGCTTTCATGTGAGCCTCTCGGTATAACCTCCTAGTTTGGTTAAAAACCGGGATAGTAGCGAATGACATATCCATTTGAAGGCTACCTTGTGTTTGGCGGCCCATGCTCTTGTTGACGCATTCCATACTTGGGTGTGATGCTGGAAGCCCTTTGCTACATCCATGACTAAGTTTTTGGTGATAGTTGTGTTAGGGCAAAGTCTAGATTTTTTATCGGACCTACACATTTGACACAGCTTTCGAGTCGAGAAAAGAATACGGAGTTTTTGTAAGGTTGGGTCACTTCCGGTCCTAGGTTTTCCATGTTGCTTTAGGCATGAGGTTATGGGAGGCACGAGAATCTAACATGGCATTATGTAATATTTTGTCCGGATGTTTAAGCTTATGTAGAAAGGAGAAATAGATGCTTCTTGATATTCACCTTCTACTTTAGGGCCAAATAAAAGCTCGGAGTTGTCGTCGGTTAGATTCAAGGTATCGGCCTTGTTCTCTAGGTCAAATACTTTGAAAATTTGAGATCTATACCTATCTATAGTTACTAGCTATGTAAGGGTATGGTAATTTTTATTTTGAAATTTCCTTGACTAAGGAATAGGTAGTTTAGTGAAGATTTGTTTATTTTCTCGAACATAACCTTTTCTATGTTCTTAATTTAACGACTTTGGCTTGGGACTTCTTTTGATACGAGTCCAACTTTGGGGTTTAAGTTTGTAGAGGTACTAGGAATATACGAAGTGATACTTGTCTGAATGGCCTTACCTTTGTTTTGGTCAGTTTTTTGGGCCCTAATTTTGCTATTATCCATGGTCTCATTTAGGATTTTATCAGAGGTTTTGGTATGGTCAGGGCTATTCTTTTTGTAAGACTTCAAGTTCTCTTTGGTCAATGTCTTCTTCTATCTCCCTGTCACATGGATGGTCTACCAGGTTTAGATTGGTCCATAAAGGTGGATTTAGCTCTTGGTCTTGACTTAGGTTGGGTTTCCTCTCTTCATCTCTTTGAGTTTGTTTGGTTATCTCAAACTCATTTTCTAGATTGGAGAATCATCAATTTGATCATCATCTTGGAATACTTACCCAATGGTCAAGATTATCTCGGTATAGTAGGGCGGTGTTTCACTTGGATGTCATATTGCTCACTTATACATTGTATTTGGCTAGTGCTTGCCGGCAAAGGCGAGCTCATTTGCCGAAATTTGTTTTGAATCCTAGGGATATAGGTGAGTTCATATTTTTCGAAAGTTTTAAGGATATCCAAAGTTTGCATTCCTATATTCTCTCAGTCTTGAGTTCTTGTTTGAATATTACCTTTGATTTGCACGATTACAAACTCTGCAGTCCCCTTGGTACATTATTCTATTGGCGCCTAAGTCTCTAAGCATGTGTAGACCAATGAGGAGGGCTTCATATTCATGATGTTATTTGTACATTGGAATTCTAATGCGAAAGAATGACCTTCCTTAGTATTGTGTATCCGGATACATACGAACACATCTTGCCACAAGAACCATCAAAGCTTATACTCCAAAGAGTTTCTTTTTCATACATGATACTAAAATTTGTTTCTCGGAGTTTCTTGGGACTTTGATCATCAATTTCTTCATTCGATAATGGTTTGGACATGTCTTTATTTTCTTTTATACGCTTGTTTATATCATCTTCATTGTATAAGATAAAAGAATCCTAGAGATGGAATGAATGGAATAGATGGGGGTATTGTTTGGCTTATCTCTGTTGCTAACCATGTATTTCATGCGAGCCTCTCGGTATAACCTCCTAGTTTGGTTAAAAACCGGGATAGTAGCGAATGACATATCCATTTGAAAGCCTACCTTGTATTTTGGCGGCCATGCTCTTGATAGTAGCATTCCATACTTGGGTGTGATGTCGTACTACTACATCCATGACTAAGTTTTTGTTTGTTAGTTGTGTTAGGGCAAAGTCTAATTTTTTATCGAGACCTACACATTTGACCTGGCTCGAGTCGAAAGAATACGGGTTTTTTGTAAGGTTGGGTCACTTCCAGGTCCTAGGTTTTCCATGACTTCTTTAGGCATGAGGTTATGGGAGGCACGAGAATCTAACATGGCATTATGTAATATTTTGTCCGGATGTTTAAGCTTATGTAGAAAGGAGAAATAGATTATTCTTGATATTCACCTTCTACTTTAGGGCCAAATAAAAGCTCGGGTTTTCGTCGGTTAGATTCAGAGTATGACCTTGTTCTCTAGGTCATCACTGAAAATTTGAGATCTATACCTGTCTATAGTTACTAGCTATGTAAGGGGTACGGTAATTTTTTATTTTGAAATTTCCCCTTCGAAGCTAAAAGGAATAGTGGTTTGGGCGAAGTTGTTTCGACTTTCTCGGACATAACCTTTTCTATGTTCTTAATTTACTGGCACTTCGCTTAAGGACTTATTTTGATACGATCCAACTTTGGGGTTTACGTAGAGGTACTAGGAATATACGAGTGATACTTGTCGAATGGCCTTACCTTTGTTTTGGTCGAGTTTTTGGGCTAATTTTTGCTATTATCCATGGTCTCATTTAGGATTTTATCGGAGGTTGGTATGGTCGGGGCTATTCTTTTTGGAATGGTTTTGGTTTTTACGCTTCTAGTTATCTTGCCGGTGAGCTTATTATGGCATTTTGAAAGTCTAAGGCAAGATCGTCGAATCCTCATAGTTGGTCTCATCTGATTAGGAGAACATAGCTCTTGTTCTTCTGCCGGTGAGGTACACCTCACTGTTCTCCAGAGACCCTACGAGATTTAGATGACTTTCATCGGGGGATTCGTCTCCTATCATCCTCTTCCACATAGTTTTCATTGAATGGTAACGTCTGTTGGTCATTATCCTTGATACATTTTGAAAATTTTGCTCCCTCCTAAAGTTTTGATTTCGGTTTGATTGGAGGTTGTTTGGTTGTCCCTAACGGGGAGCTTTTTCATTGATCTTTTCCCACATTTTACAGCCATGGATTTGACTGATCATCTGTTCTGGGATCTAGGGAAGGTGATGAAGTGGAGACCTCTGTCTATGTGTGACTTTTCTTTACGATCTAGTTCTGGCTCTTTTTTTATTCTGTCTGCTTTTATGGCTATTTGTTGCATTTCCTCGAGAGTAGGAGGTCCTTATCTCTCGGATGATATGTCATGTGCGGATCAAAACTGCCTGGGAAATTTTGCCAAGGCTAAACCAAGTGGGGGTTTTGAAATGAGGTGGAAAGGGGAGTTATATACACAACATTGAACCTAGTACGGTAAGCTTGGACACTTTCCCCATTTTCCCGTTTGGGGGTATATTACGACGAGTTTGAATGGGGTTTCTTGGATTTTTTGTTTCGAAAACTTGATGTGATTACGGGATATCATGGATCTTTGTTTGGAGCTAGCTTTTGAACCATGCTTTGGGTTCACCACCAAGACTTTGAGCGAATATTCTCATTCGACGGAGTCTCGTCTTGTACCTCTAGGTATTCATAAGCATCAGTCATTCTACTTATATCTTTGTTGAGGTGTAGGTGGTGTCTTCCTCAGTAAAGAATGTGGGATTTGTCTTGATATTTGTTTGGGAGAGGAGCTAAAGGTGGTGGTAATACGAAGGTGCGTACCGGGCTTCCATGGTGGAGGTAATGGATGATATTGCAAGATGAGGAATAGTAGGCTGAAATGAAGTGGTTTGAGCAGTGTTTTGACGGTGTAGCGGATGAACTTGGACTAGTGATACGGTTTTGAGCGGATACGGGATGATAGGAGCAAATTGATAAAGTGCAAAATCGGGAGGAGTGGTGGGTGAAGCTTCTCCTAATGAGACTGCGACGGTGGGTTTAGGGGTTCAGATCGTCGAAGTTTATCTTACTATATGATTTGGCAAGAAGAGTTTGTGATGACTCTAATTCAAAAGGTGAATCTAGTAGGATAGTGCGATGTTTCGGTACGGATCTTGTTCTACGGGTGAATCTACACACGGGAGCTAGATGATCGATTGGAAGCTTGCCACAGAATCTTCTCTGGGTCATCTACTATGATAGGGGGATTTGGGTGGATGGGATGCGGTATTGATTCTTCGGGAAGCAGTTTTAGATCCGGAAGTTTAGAGAGAATGGTATTGGTGAATGTTCGGGATGGGTGATTTTCCTAAGGTCCTACTAAGGCGAAGGATGGTCAAAATAAAAGGGATGGATTAGTGGAGTCGCCGGTGGAAATGGGTTGCTGTTGTGAAAATAGCTGTGGTCCACCACCGATAACTAATGCGAGAATGTTTTTGGATTTTCTTGGTTTTATGCATTACTATGGTTTTAAAGTATCCTAGACTTGTTTCAACACTTTGCTAGGGTGATGAGAACAAAAAGAGTTTACTCTAAATGGGTCTATGGAGTGTTTGCTTGCTTATTTTATAGTACCTAAGGACCAAAGTCTATAAGAGTTTATTTGGACTATTATGTATTCGGTGTCTTACATACTCCCGCTATGTTGGTGAGTGATGGGAAAGGTCTATCGGATGGAATTCTAAAATTTAGCAAGGTGACGGGCCTGCGGGAGGCATTTAGTGGAGTCGCCCGGAGTGGATTTTAGTTATTTTGAGGTATATGTGTATGGTCCACCACAGTCTTGACAAAACCAATCTAAGGGAGTTTTTTGGGGTTTTTTACGAGTTTTATGTGCCTACAAGGTTTGGAAAGAGTTTTCTATAAGCTGACTCATCATTTTGCTAAGATGGTGAAAGAGCTATTTTCTCTTCAAACAATCTCTAAGTTTACTAAGCTTGATTGAGACTTCGGGAGTTACTAAGTTGTACTTAGATTGTCACTAACTCGGAAGGTCCTACGTAGTGTCACTATGTTAGTGAGCGAGTGGGATAAGTCAATCATATAGTATTCTTAACAAGTCTGTAAAGATGAGGAAACTAAGTTTTTTAATCACTCGAGTCACGCGATCGCCATTATGTTGAGAAGCGGTGGGATAAGTCAATAAATAGCCATTCTTAAAGATCTCTAAAGATGAGGGAAACTAAGTTTTTTAATCACTGGGAATCCCACCGTGATCGCCATTATGTTAGGGTCCCGTAATTTGGCCGATTAAGCTGTAAATGACGATGTAACATCAAACCAAGCTTTGGAGCCCAAGGACCTAGCCTTCCTGGACTCAAAGAGGGCTCTCTCTATTATGTACAAAAGATGTCGGTGTGTTTACTTGCGGTGTTTTGATATTAGGCTAGTTATGAAGTATGTTTTTAGTTTTTTGGTTTTTTAAGTTTATGAGGAATGAAAGTTTGATCAAATACATAAGTATTTGGATAACAAGATGTTAGATAAATTGGGCTATGGGGTCAAACAGATCAAGGAAGCTATGAAGTGATGATGTAAAGCTGCTGTAGGGCCGATTTGATTCACAATAGAAGGGATCTCTGGGCAAAATGGATTAAATGAACAATAAGTTGGTGAAAGACAAGGGATTTCAAGTGAAAACTAGTTAATAGCAGACATAAACATGTAATAGCAAGCCATTAATCATGTTAGGAATAACTATAATCTAATCAATACATAGAAATCAAACATTCCAGCCATACATAGAGGTATAAGACCCTCTAACTTCGGGAAATGACTATCAGACTTTGGGGAAAACACATGAGACAAACTAACAACTCATAAACTATGCCGGAACGCCTAAACATAGTCTCTAAGTCATTGGGCACTTGGACAAATAAGTTTTCATAGTTTTAGGCAAAGGGCTAGATCGGGACTAGACCTCCTTGGTTCAACAAAATGATCAACAAATCAGTCAAAGAGAAAGTTTTATGGACAGAACTATGGGCAGCTGATAGGTAGGTAGGGAAAACCATACATCCTACTCAACATACATGGGACTGATGAATAAAACTTAGCAACAACACCTTAGGTTACTAAAGAGCAGCTAAGAATTCTTTAGCATAACTAAGGGAGAAGAAAAAATCAAGCTATGAAGATTCAGGGATTTTGAGGTGCCTCCATGGGCATATCTCAAAATCAATCTTTACTGATCTATAGCAGCAAGAAATATGAATTATGAGTGAAAACTAGAAGATAAAACACATTAAGAAGCACTATACCATTCTACCATGTCAAGGAATCCATCAACAATCCTTCATCATTCTTCAAAAGCATCCAAGAGGCAGTCCAAAAATCATAACTCAAGTGTATTCTTCAAAGCTCATATGACCAATGTATTAATTCTTCTCTCAAGTTCAGCCTCTGATTTACAATGAGAACCATGGGATAAATAGGCTTGAGGGAGGAAAACCTCATGGAGCAACTAGCTATCCCATTGGCCAAGTCAAAATATCTAAATTTGTCCTTGAGGCTTTGCAAAGCCCAAGGCACAAAATATCCCATAAAATATCTAAAAACTGCTAAAAATGGAAATTATATTGACTTTACATGATTTCCCAATGATAAAAATAGCTTAACGCACATTTGGGAAAAGCAGATTTTTGGAGTTCAAAAATTACAAAAATACTTCATATTTATGCCTGAAAAAGGTCCCCTGACTTGCTGGATGCAAATGGCAGCCTTCCCGATGTCAAAATGAGGCTCATGATGGCTCGTTGGAAATCTCTCTGTGTCTGCTTTCTGGCGCAAGTGGAATCACCTCAATCTGATCTCTGAAAGTCCCTCAAAACTGTACCTGTGTGCAAAAACCCAGAAAATAGCAGGCTGCTGATATGGCGGGCAGAATGTGCAAAATGAGGCTGTTTTTCGCCAATTTGAGGGGGCTAATGATCTTCAAATGCCCTGAAAATCGCTGGAGACCTGCTCATGGAATTATGGCATCCATTGGTATCATCCTCCTCCCTTGACAACTCATCAAACTGAAATGGCGAATTTATGAGTTTTTGGCAAAAAACCCAAAAATGCCAAAAAACAAAAAGTTTCCGAAACATGCCCAAAATTGGCATGCATGACCCTCAAGGGTCCATAGAAACATGTTCCGAAGCTGAAGCCAAAATATCAAGGGCTGATATGCTTTTTGCTTCTTTCCGTGCTAGGCGCCTCTCCTTCAACTTCTTCAATTTCTCTTGCGCTACCTTTAATTTTCGCCTGGCAAACTGATTTAGTTTCTGAAAGTGAAGAGTCCTCTTTCTTTGTAGCTCAATATCCCTGTTTGCCTTCTCAAGCTTTGTTTCCAAATGCTGGTTAGCCCTCTCAAGCCATGCTTCCTTGTTTTCCTCAATTTCCTGCTCAAAGAGGGCAGTGAGAGGAAAGGCTTCGAATTGAGCTTGTTCTTCTGCTCTCTGTTTCTCCAAGGCTTTTCTAAGCCCGATGGTCCTAGGCCTCTTTTTCCTAGGCTGGTCTTCCTCTTCTTCATCAACAAACTCGCCAATGAGCTCTTCAATTCTTACTTGCGCCTTTTCTGCTTCTTTCTTATACTTGATCACCCTTGCCTCATGAATGGCTGCATGATACTTCATTTGTTTGTTTTCAACCTCCAAGAAGTGGTTGAAATTCCTCGCCCTTTGAAGATCTTCTTGTAACACCTCAATTTGCCCTTCTTTGTGAATGAGGAGGTTTTCAAGGAGGCGGGCTTCATTGTCACTATCATCACTTTGGATAGGGATAATAGCTAATTCACCTCCATGCTTTGCACTTTCTCCAATTTTACTTTTGCCTTTGAAAGCCAATCTGGCGCTTTTTCTCCTTGGCAAGCTAGAAGTTGTCATTTTGATCAATTTCCTCTTTTTAGGAACAGTTTTGGTCACTGTCAAGGAGGCAGCTTCAGCTTGCTGTCCTTCCTCAATATCCTGTCTAGTTTGTGGCTCAAGAGGCGCTTCAATTGTTTGCCCAACTTGCTGCTCTTCAATTTCTGTCTGTTGATGTTCCTCTTCCTGTACTTGCTGCTGTTCATCAACCTGTAGCTGCTGCTGATCTTCAAACTCTGGTTGCTGCTGCTCACTAATCTCCAACTGCTGCTGTCCCTCAAAATCTGGCTGCTGCTGCTCACTGCCTTCTTTTTCTCCCTGTGGTTCACTGCCCTCTCCTTCTCCCTGTTCACTTGGCTGCCCAATGGTCATCTTGAGTTTTTTAGGGGTAGGCCTACTAGATAAAGGCACTGGGCGATGGACAGGCTGAGTAGGAGACACATGAATAGGAGGGACAGTGGCGAAATCTGCATGGCTAATGAATGAATCCCATGAAACCCCTTTCTTCTCCAGCTGATGTAAGAAGATAATCTTGATCAAGGAATGATGAAAGAGAGAAGGGATTTGCTGAGGTGGAGCCTTCTTTTGGACAATAGCTGCCATTTTCTCTATGCTTTTGGACAAAAAGTATGGAAGGTTTAATTGCCTGCTTCTGGTAAAATGCATCAACAAGCGGACATGATAGGCAAAAATTTGGCTAAACCTCCCTTCACAAGTGAAATATCTCTTTATGGCTTTCATCAGCAGAGCATAACTGTCAAGAATATAGGAGAAGGGGAAAATAGCAGTGATGGTTTCCCTATGTTCAGGCTTGATGAAAGGTTTATAATCCTCTAGATCAAGATGCGCTTGTTTAAACCACTTTTCACCATGATACGGGATGTTGGTAGCCTTGGATACATACCTTGGGGAGACTTTGAAGTCAAGACCCGCTAACTGGAAGTGTTTGTCCTTGAATCTCAAAGCGCACAAATGTGTAAGTGGCGAGAAACTCTTGACTTCTTCTATCCTCTGGCAGAAATCAAGACAACCTACTTCATGGAAATTGAAAAGCACTGATGGGTGAGCATTGATTTCTTCTATGGAGGTAGGCTCATATCTCTTATGTGGACCGCTCCTGTGATCTCGCTTTGGAGGCATTCTGACTTTGACCAAACTTTGGAAGAGGCAAACTGCCTTCACTGTATGAAAAATGTTCTGCTGGATTGAAACTGGCCACTACACTGTTTGGACAGATATGGACCCTGTGGTGTTGAATAAAATGCAACAATGTTTCTTGGAATAAGCCACCTCTGCACTTATTAAAAACAACCTTTCAACTCTGTATGCACTTCAGCAAGGCAAACTTTTTAATATGGTACCCTGTGTAAAGATGAGGCAAACTCCTGTGTCAATTTCTTGTGCACAGTTTTGAAAAACTACTCCTGGTGAGTTTGTCAGAGGTCAACCAACCCTTGCATTTTGCATCTATAAGACCAATCTTCAATATTAAAACCCTGCTCTTCAGGTCATTCACCTTAACAATACCTCTGTCAACAGATTTCTATAAAAGATAACATACAGTGGAAAAGAAAGGAGACATTTTGGTTAGGTGAAATATCAGCTCACTGTGTTTAGGAAAACACCTTTTACTTGTGAATTTTGAGAAATCAATCACCACCTTTGTACCTCTGGCTTCAATGTTAAACTCGATCATCAACAACGCTGCCTTCTAGAAAATGGCCCTATTCACCTTCAGAAAATCCCTGTTAACAAATCTTCAACATGATACAATATGGTTTTTGTAAAGGCAGACCCAAGTTAGATGTAAAATCAATGCATAGTGGTTTAAGAAATACACTCTCTGCTTGTGAGTTTAAAACGTCCACCAACACCTCTATACCCCTGCCTCCAATAGTTAACTTCTCATCAACAAACTCTGCCTTTTTAATGTGCTGTCACCTTGGGAAACTCTCTGTCAACAAATCTTCAGAATAATACAATATAGTGCAAGGGAAAAAGGCAAACCTAGTTTAGGTGTAAAATCAATGCATAGTGTTTTTAGGAAAACCACCTTTTTGCTTGTGAATTTCAAAGGTCAACACTACACCTGTACCTCTGTCTCCAATGTTTAGAATTCAACTATTAACAACCTCTGCCCTTCTTTTGTCCTGTAGAGAGTGGCCCTGCACCTTTGGAAAATTCTGTTCAATAACTCTTCACAGTAGTGACAAAAACAGTGAAAAAGGGGTAGTTTGCTAAAAGGTGTGCTTGTGAGAGAATGCCAACAATCACTCTGTTTTTGACAACTTTGATGTCAACCATCACCTAGCTCGGAGGAGGCTTTCAAACATTCAGCAATTCTGTCCTGTGCAAGTGTGCCTTCTTTACACTGTTTGCATATCAAGCAAAACACCACACATATGCTAAGAGTGCCAATACACAGGTTTGGGGTGATAATGACAGAGTTTTTAGAAGATTATCAAGCTCTTAGACAGAGATTTTATGAGTTTTCTTTTTCAAACAAAAAGAATGTCAAAACTCCCTTACTGAGTGCACTTCACTGTTTTGACAATGTGGCAAGGTCTGGAGGACTGTGAAGACAGTTTTCTCTTTTAAGACCAAACCCTGTCTTTTCATAACAAAGCTTTCTTCTAATCAAAGCACAAATCTTTACAAGACAACTTCAAAACCCCGTATCTCTATATGTGCTCTTTGAATGACAAATTCGGCCTTTATCATATTGCAATAGTTCAGTTTACTGTGTAGAAAGGATGTTTTTGTTTTCAACAATAATGGCAAGGTCCGGGGTTTTAAACCTTATTGTCCTTTATCAAAACCTTGAAATTTGATGGGGGAGCATATAAAATACCTCGAACTTTGATGAACATCCGCTTTTGAAAGCTGAAACAATGCTGGGGAGTCTGGACAGCTACGCGGCAACCTTTGAAGAAAACCCGTCGCGCAGCAAGTGTTTGTCGGGTCGGCCTGTCGTGTGGTCGGGCAGCCTTGTACAGGCACGTCGCGCCAACGTACAGGCACGTCGCGCCGACAAAGAGCCCTGTGCAAAATTCCGCCCAGGCACGTCGCGCCAAAACCCAGGCACGTCGCGCTGCCTCTGCACAATGTATACTTGTGAATTTTCGACCGGATTTTCTCGCCTTGGTGCTAGAGAGGCGCGGGCTCTTCTTCAGTTTTTTGGAAATGAAAACTTTACACCATACTTACCCTTTGATGCTATGTCACCATAACTCTCCAACGGTCATTTAACCTTTCGGAATTAACATTGATCTTTAACTCTGTTTGTTTTTTTTAAAACAGTGGGTTTGTTATTTGAATATATATACCCGCACATTGATTCTGACCCCGAGCTCTGAACTTTGACCAATCAAGTCGACCAACTCCACCACTTCTGCTACGGTGTTTTAATAGCACAGGTAATTTGTCACTTTGCTTTGACAACTCTTGGTCTTCGGAAACTTCTTCATCTTTTACCTATAGTGGGTTTTCAAATCTCTGCTTGTAGGTGTAGTATACAATACCCTTTTTCCCTCAAAATAAAGGTTGTGCTTCTTCTTTTTAAACTATCCAACAATGATCACAGGCTGAAAGACCTTTGGAACACAGTGAATAATAACTTTAAAGGGGGAAATCTTCTTGGTGACAAAATTTTAAAAGGCCTTGTCTGCAGGTCCTTTTTCCATGCAGTTCTGTGCTACATCTGCCCTTTGGAATAATGGCAACTGTGTTTGTTATAAGACATATAAACAGTGTCAACTCATCAAAACCAACTTCTTCTACCTATTCATAAGATTGTATACCCTGGCGATTGTTTATTCAGCATGAGATGGCCTGTGTTCTTTCAAAGTGTTTGATGATTGCTGCTTCCAGGTGATTCACAAGCTTCCCTTGGGACTGTAAGTGCGCTCTTTTGATGGCTTGCTTTCACACTATACTTCACTGTTTACTCAAAAGGATCTTCTTTAGGCTTCTGGGCAGGTGATAGTGAGATGCCTTTAACCATTTCTCTAAAGCAACTGCTCCTTTTGGTATCAATAGCATACATTATTCATAACATTTCATTCTTTCCACTATAGGTACAGTCTGACAGATAGCTTTTTGAAGAGGGAAATCAATACCTTTGCATCATAAACAGTAACACTTACCTGTGCAATGACTCCTATTCAGTTTTTGGTATCCTTCCATTATATTTTATATCAATCAGCTTCAGCAACTTGCAATGGCTTTGGCCCTCTACTCATGCATGGAGGAGGCTCTTCATCAGGTAAGGTATCCGAAGGCCTTTTTTACCACTATGTTTGACACAGCCTTTCTCTGAATGTGGTGGTAAGTAAACCATTTGAACAAAATCAATCTAGGCATCACTACTTGCAAGCATCACTGTGTTTTAGAAGGAACCCTAGCCAGAGTGACACTGTTCTAAGGTTGCTGAGATATTTATCATTTGGCTTGTTCATCTCATGACCTGTTACTTGACAAAAACTCTTTGTGACTATGAAGGTCAGTGCTTTTTGAAAAGCCAAGGAATTTCTTTCTGCCTGTGTAATGGCATTGGTTAACAGCATCTATTCCATTTGATCTTGGACAAAACAGGCTTCTTATGATTTGGATGTTTACTGATGACAGGCCTTTTTAAAGTTCAAAAATTCACATGACTTGAAAGTTTCAGATGATCTCTTTTATCAAATCAGACTCTCCTTTCTTTTGAGCTAGCATATTTCAAGCTCCATTCCTGTTATGATCATCAATTACATTCATAAAACCTGAAGATATTGTTTCATTGTTTCAGTAAAGGAAAACCTGGACTTTTGCAACCTTCTGAGTCAATACTGGCCTGCGCCCTCTGCTTATGGATGAAGGAGGCGCCCTAACCCTCTGCTTGTAAATGAAGGAGGTTCTGGGCCTTGACAATTTACCAGTTTGGTGAGACAGTTGTGACCCTTTCTTACTGTGATTTTCATGCTGGAAAGAGCTGTAAGGTCCTGATGAGTGACTTTTGTTTTGCAGCTTCATCTCAGGCTCACAATACATTTAGAAGCAGCTGTTCCTCTAACTGTAGATCAAGCATTTCCTCCTAAGATGAAGTTATATTTCCTGCCTTTGTAGAAACCATAGAACACTGTGAAAAACCTAATAGTCAGCTTGAGATTGGGCTTTATGCAGTGCTGAGACTTAGGGAATATGAGTGGCGCGACTTAAGGCTATTTGTCAATTTCATTTGCAAAGTAAGGGATCAGTCATGGTAGGTCTGTTGCAGATGGAGGTTTTTTTGGCCTTTTGATGATTGCCAAGGGTGAAATGTCTTAAATCACCACTTCCTAACATAGGGGAGACTTTTGAAACAGATGTGGATTGGCCTTTTAAAGGTGATGGGCAGATCAAGAAGGCTGAAGCTAGGTAGGCTTGTGACCATGAGGTTTTGACTTCGCCAGGGGTGGATTGAATAGGTAGAAGGGAAAAAAAAGTTTTGGGAGGGTTTTCTGGATGACATATTGACATAAGGAAATCAGTTTCTAGAAAACTCAGCTGTAGATATAGTCATCACTAACATGTAAAAGATACTGATGGCTAACAGTGGCTCCATTTGGGGAGGGCAGCTCCTCGTCAGGAGGTGTCCAGAATTCAGATTTTTTGGCTTATGAAGACCAGTGCCTTATCCATTGGCGCAAAATTTACCCTTCTCTTGATGTTATTTCTGAAAAATGACAGCATGGTTAACATCAACGATACTTCTACCTACCCCACTATCTTTCCTAACATTTTTTCTCCTCTTTGGCGCATTTGAACTAGCAGCCTTTTGACCATGCATATTTTTCTTTTTGCAAAATGAACCTATCTATTTCTACTCTTATATCTGCCGGGAGTTCAGATTAAGCTGATGAACTCCTTCATTTCTCTACCTAAAACTAGATCGACTGTCAAGATTAAGCAGTTTGACAGGATTTCATTCTCTAATCTACAACATGAAATTGAAAAATGATCAAATCAGGATTAGGCAGTCTGATTTGTCATGCATTTGTGGCATAAAAGACAAGCTGCACACAAATGTTATTCTGCAATAAAAGGAAACTAGACAAGCGGGGCTAAGATGTACAATGTGTTTTTCATCCCTCGCTTCTCTCTTTGGTTGTGTTTTAGGCATGTGGAACCAGAATCTCTCCCTAATCTAAGCTCTGTGATAAGTCAATCTTACACAATGTTGACTATCTTGGCACTCACTAACTTATCGGCAAATAAATTTAAACATGCTCAGCTATGATTAGGCTAGATAGCTGAACAAGACATTGAAGTACTAGTAGCGGCATTTAGACTTGCTCGCTTTCCGAAAGACTATTTTTTGGAACATGGGGCCTTTGTTCTATCTTCACTGGCCCTCTTTTCTGCTTTTTACTGTTTTTGACTTTCCTATCTTTTACTGTTTTTGACTTTTCTATTTTTTCAATATTTCAAACAATGGTATGTACAATGACTGAAAGTGTCTCAAACTCAAAAATGGAGCTCCTGACAAAAATAATGTTTCAATGTCCTGCCATTCACAGGACCCCCAAAAATTTCAGTCCCATCAGGTTCTTGCAAGAAGAAAGCATTATTTCCACTGACTGAGCTGATGATGTAAGGCCCTTTCCATAAATTTTCAAACTTGCCATGTTTACCTTTATCTTCTCTTCTAGAATCCCATTTTAAAACTTTATCTCCAATCTGAAAATCATTTTCCTTAGTTCTTCTGTCAAAAATATGTTTAATTTTGTCTTGAGCTAACTGAGCCCTTTGGTAAACTTCTTCTCTGGTTTGTTCTAAATGGATAGTCTGATTTACTCTCCTTTGTATGTCATTTTCTTCTATTTGCACTTCTTGTAATAGTTTCATTACCGGAACCCCTAAAGATGTTGGGAAAATGGCATCTATACCATAAACTAGCTGGTAAGGGGACATACCTATGGATTTCTTGGTAGTTAATCTGTCAGCCCATAAGGCGTGTACTAGTTTCCCATGCCATGCTTTTTTATTTTGTTCAAGAAGTTTTTTGATAATGTTGACTAGGCTTTTGTTAGAAGACTCGGCTAAACCATTACCTTGAGGGTAATATGTGGAATGCCCTAATGAAATATGATACTTGTGACAGAATTCTATCATTTTCTTGGAAGAGAAGGCAGCGGCGTTATCTGTAATGATTTTCCTGGGACAGCCAAATCTGGATAGGATATTGGTTTCTAGGAACGTGATGATGACTGAATCGGTGGCGTTCAGAGATGGTATGGCTTCTATCCATTTGGTAAAGTAATCAGTGGCTGTGAGGATCCATTTATGTTGAGCGGAGGAGGAGGGGTGAATTTCCCCAATGAAGTCTAGACCCCATTGTTGGAAGGGTCCTTCAACTATGATGGGATGTAAGGGCAAAGGTAGAAGCTTTTTCTTGCCATCAAAAACTTGACATTCATGGCAGGTCATGACCAGTTTGTGAGTATCAGGGAACAAGGTGGGCCAATAATAACTGGCTCTAAGGATTTTGTTTGCAGTAGTTTTCCAGTAGAGATGACCTCCACATTCCCCTTCATGCATTTCCCGCATAATTTTCTCTGCATCAGACTCAAGCAGATATTTAAGCAGCATACCAGTAGGGTTTTTCCAATACAGAGAACTATCTATAATGCAAAACTTTAAAGATTTTTGTTTGAGAAATCTCACTTTTTTTTTTGATAAGGTCGGAGGAGCATTCATATAAGTTAATACATAAAGAATGTTTGCATACCAAGGTGAATCCAAAAATGTTTGATCGATAGGGGGAAGTGTGCATTCTTCCTGTTCTTCTAAGGCATCGACAAAATTTATATCTAAAGCTTGGAGGTTGGTTTCAGCCATTAATCTCGCAAGTCCTTGCCCTTTAACTAGTTTAGTAGGCCTGATTTCTAAATCATACTCTAGGATGATAGCAATCCACTTTCCCCTTTTACCATCGGGATCTTGGTTGAGAATGTCTTTGACGACAGTATTAGGGACGAAAGCTATGACATGAGAATGTAAGATGTAAACTCGGAAATCTTTTAGTGCCTTTACCAATGCGAATGCCTGTTTTTCCATGATGTTATATTTCAAGGGAGCATCTCTCAGGGATTTGCTAGAAAAGGCAATGGGTTGTTCCTGCCCAGCTGCATTTTTCTGCAACAACACCGCAACTATTGTATGTTCTGAGGCAAATGAGAAAATGTAAAAATCTTTGGTGAAGTCAGGGCTTATCAACACTGGTGTTTCAGTTAAAGCCCTTTTAATTAGTTCAAAAGATTTTTTGGCTTCTATAGTCCATTTAACCCCGACCTCCTTTCTTAACATATTTGTGATCTCTTTCAGGAGCTCGGCAAGGTTTGGGATGAATCTTCTCAAGAAATTTATCTTGCCGATAAAGGACTGTAATTCCTTTATGTTTCTGGGGTGACTTATCTGTAGGATTCCTTCGATTCTTTGGGGGTCTATTTTAATTCCTTCTTCCGAAATAATGTGACCTAGAAGTTTTCCTTCCTCTAGACCAAAAAGTGTTTTCTTGGGGTTTAGGGACAAACCATACTTTCTGCATTTGTTGAAAACCTTTCTTAAGTGTGCTAGGTGTTCTTCGTCAGATTTAGAATATACTGTTATATCGTCGAGATATATGACTATGAAAACACCTATGTCTTCTGAGAAGGCTATGTCCATTGCTCTTTGAAATGTGGCGCCAGCATTCATTAGTCCGAAAGGCATTTTAACGTACATAAAAGTGCCCCAGGGGGTGGTGAAAGCTGTTTTATGCTGATCAGTAGGATAAACCAATACTTGGTTATAACCAGAAAAACCATCAAGCAATGAGATTCTTTTAGCGCCTACGACCTTCTGAAGTATGTGGTCCATTTTGGGCAGAGGGTAGTTATCTTTCAGACATGCCCTATTCAAGTTTCGGAAATCTATGCAAAGTCTGATTTCACCGGTCTTTTTTCTAACTGATACTAAATTTGAGACCCACTCAGAGTATCGGAGAGATACTATTATCCCGGCATCATACATCTTTTTAATTTCCTTTTCAACCAATGGTAATAACACTGGGTTTATCCTTCTTAACTTTTGTTTAAAAGGTTTTTGATTTTCTTTGAGGGGAATTTTATGTTGGATGATGCTGGTGTCATATGATTTTAAATCTTGGTACCCCCATGCAAACACATCTCTAAATTCTTTGAATAGATTTATGTACCTTTGTTTTATGTCAGGTGGGAGGGTTTTGGATAGTTTAATGTTTTTAGGCTCTTCTGGATTTCCTATGTTGTATTCCTCTATGTCATCCTCTGTAGATTCCATTTTAGGCTTTTTGGCCACATCATTAAAGTCAAACAATTCTTCTAAAGGTGAGAGCCCTCTAGGTATGGTGTCATTTTCGCAGTGTAAGACTTCAAGTTCTCTTTGGTCAATGTCTTCTTCTATCTCCCTATCACATGGATGGTCTACCAGGTTTAGATTGGTCCATAAAGGTGGATTTAGCTCTTGGTCTTGACTTAGGTTGGGTTTCCTCTCTTCATCTCCTGAGTCTGTTTTGGTTATTTCAAATTCATTCCTAGATTGGAGGAAATCATCAATTTGATCATCATCTTGGAACACTTGCCAATGGTCAAGATTATCTGGTATAGTGGGGCGGTGTTTCACTTGGATGTCATATTGCTCACTTATACATGGTATTTGGCTAGTGCTTGCAGCAAAGGCGAGCTCATTTGCTAGACTATTTTGAATCCTAGGGATATAGGTGAGTTCATATTTTTCAAAAGTTTTAAGGATTTCTAAAGCTGCATTCCTATATTCTCTCAGTCTTGGATTCTTAGCTGAATATTCACCTTTGATTTGCCTGATTACAAGCTCTGAGTCTCCTTGAGCTGTTATTCTATTGGCGCCTAAGTCTCTAAGCATGTGTAGACCAATGAGAAGGGCTTCATATTCCACAATGTTATTTGTACATTGGAATTCTAATCTGAAAGAATGACCTTCTTTAGTATTGTGTATCCAGATGCCTGCTCGTGAACCTGTCTTGCCACAAGAACCATCAAAGCTTATACTCCAAAGAGTTTCTTTTTCATACATGATACTAAGCTGTTTCTCAGGTTTCTTGGGACTTTGGTCATGAATTTCTTCATTAAGTAATGGTTTGGACATGTCTTCGTTTTCTTTTATCTTCTTGTGTGTATCATCTTCATTGTATAAGATAAAAGAATCTAAATTGGAATGAATGGAATAGATGGGGGTATTGTTTGGCTTGTCTCTGTTGCTAACCATGTATTTCATGCGAGCCTCTCGGTATAACCTCCTAGTTTGGTTAAAAACCGGGATAGTAGCGAATGACATATCCATTTGAAGGCTACCTTGTATTTTGGCAGCCCATGCTCTTGATAGTAGCATTCCATACTTGGGTGTGATGTCAGCCACTACTGCATCCATGACTAAGTTTTTGGCTGGTAGTTGTGTTAGGGCAAAGTCTAGATTTTTTATCAGACCTACACATTTGACCTGGCTCGAGTCGAAAGAATACAGGTTTTTGTAAGGTTGGGTCACTTCCAGTCCTAGGTTTTCCATGACTGCTTTAGGCATGAGGTTATGGGAGGCACCAAAATCTAACATGGCATTATGTAATATTTTGTCCCGGATGTTTAAGCTTATGTAGAAAGGAGAAATAGATCCTTCTTGATATTCACCTTCTACTTTAGGGCCAAATAAAAGCTCAGGTTTGTCGTCAGTTAGATTCAAGGTATCAGCCTTGTTCTCTAGGTCAAATACTTTGAAAATTTGAGATCTATACCTATCTATAGTTACTAGCTCTGTAAAGGGTATGGTAATTTTTATTTTGGAAATTTCCCCTTCGAAGCTAAAAGGAATAGGTAGTTTGGGCATATTTGTTTCAGCTTTCTCAGACATAACCTTTTCTATGTTCTTAATTTGCTGACTTTGGCTTGGGACTTCTTTTGATACAGTCAACTTTGGGGTTTCTGTAGAGGTACTAGGAATATCTGAGCTGATACTTGTCTGAATGGCCTTACCTTTGTTTTGGTCAGTTTTTTGGGCCCTAATTTTTCTATTATCCATGGTCTCATTTAGGATTTTATCAGAGGTTTTGGTATGGTCAGGGCTATTCTTTTTGGAATGGTTTTGGTTTTTTCTGCTTGTAAGATTATACTGCCGATGAGCTTCTATTATGGCATTTTGAAAGTCTAAGGCAGGATCGTCGAGATCTTCATAGTTGGTCTCATCCTGATTAGGAGAACATAGCTCTTGTTCTTTTGCAGTGAGGTACACCTCACTTTCATTATCAGACCCTACGAGATTTAGATGACTTTCATCAAGAGGTTCTGTCTCCCTATCATCCTCTTCCACATAGTTTTCATTGAATGGTGGCCTGATCTGTTGGTCATTATCCCTTGGTCTGTTTTGGGGCTGCTCCCTCCTAAAGTTTTGATTTCGGTTTCTGATTGGAGGGTTTGGTTGGTTGTCCCTAACAGGAGCTTTTTCATTGATCTTTTCCCACATTTTAGCCATGGATTTGACTAAGTCATCTATTCTGGGATCTAGGGAAGGTGATGAAGTGGAGACCTCATCTCTATATGTGACTTTTCTTTCTGATCTAGTTCTAGCTCTTTTTTCAGCTAAGTTGGCATCTGGTTTTATGGCTATTTGTTGCATTTCCTCCAAGGTAGGGGGATCCTTATCTCTCAGATGATATGTCATGTCTGGATCAAAACCCTCAGGAAATTTTGCCAAGGCTAAACCAAGTGGAGGTTTGAAATGAGGTGGAAGGGAGTTATATACACTGTTGAACCTAGTACAGTAAGCTTGGACACTTTCCCCATTTTCCCGCTTTAGGCTGTTATATTCTGACAGGATTTGAATGGGGTTTCTTCGGATTTCCCACCTATTTCTGAAAACTTGATGTAGTTCAGGGATATCATGGATACTGTTTGGAGCTAAGCTTTTGAACCATGCTTTGGGTTCGCCACCAAGACTTTGGGCAAATATTCTCATTCTGACAGTCTCATCTTGCACCTCCAGGTATTCATAAGCATCAGTCATTCTACTTATATGCTGTTGAGGTGTGGTGGTGTCTTCTCCAGTAAAGTGTGGGATCTTGTCTTGATATTTGTTTGGGAGAGGAGCCAAGGGTGGTGGTAACACCAAAGGTGCGTACCAGGCTGCCATGACTGGAGCTAGTGGATGTTGTGCAAGATGAGGACTGGTAGGCTGAAATGAAGTGGTTTGAACAGTGGTGGTTTGACCAGGTGTGGCGGATGAACTTGGACTAGTGATCTGGTTTTGAGCAGACCTGGGATGATAGGAGCCAAACTGATAAAGAAGCTGGAGATCAGGAGGAGTGGTAGGTCAAGCTTCTCTACTAGGACTCTGTGGGGTGTCTAGGGGTTCAAGATCGTCAAAGTCTATCCTACTATATGATTTGCTTCTGGGAAGAGTTTGTGATGACTCTATTTCCAAAGGTGAATATAGTAGGCTAGTGCAATGTTTAGGTACAGATCTTGTTCTACGGGGGAATCTACCAGAAGTTAGATGATCAGTTTCAGAAGCTTGCCACAGAATCTTCTCTGGGTCATCTACTATGATAGGGGGATTTGGGTCTGGATGGGATCTGGTATTGATTCTTCGGGAAGCCAGATTTTAGATCCAGAGTTTTAGAGAGAATGATATTGGTGAATGTTCTGGATGGGTGATTTTTCTAAGGTTCTACTAAGGCGAAGGATAATCAAAATAAAAGGGATGGATTAGTGGAGTCGCCAGGTGGAAATGGGTTGCTGTTGTGAAGATAGCTATGGTCCACCACCAGTAACTAATCTGAGAATGTTTTTGGATTTTCTGAGTTTTATGTGCAGCCTATGGTTTAAAGTATCCTAGACTTGTTTCAACACTTTGCTAGGGTGATGAGAACAAAAAGAGTTTACTCTAAATGGGTCTATGGACAACTTGCTTGTTTATAGTACCTAAGGACCAAAGAGTCTATAAGAGTTTGCTGGACTATTATGTACTTAGTGTCTTACCATCTCCCGCTATGTTAGTGAGTGATGGGAAAGGTCTATCGGATGGAATTCTAAAATTTAGCAAGGTAGTAAGGCTTACTAGAAGTTAGTGGAGTCGCCAGGTGGATTGCCAGTTGTTTGAGATATACTTGTATGGTCCACCACCAGTACTTGACAAAAACCAATCTAAGGGAGTTTTTTGGGGTTTTTCTGAGTTTTATGTAGTCCTGAGGTTTGGAAGAGTGTCCTACAGCTGAGTCATCATTTTGCTAGGATGATGAGACAACCAGATTCTACTCTTCTAAGTTTGACTGAGATTTTGAGAGTTCCTAAGGGATACCTAGGATGTTTTGACTCAAGGTCCCACCGTGATCGCCATTATGTTAGGGTCCCGTGATTTGGCCGATTGGCTAGCCAAATGACGATGTAACATCAAACCAAGCTTTGGAGCCTGAGGACCTAGCCTTCCTGGACTCAGAGAGGGCTCTCTCTATAAGTGTAAAAGATGTCGGTGTGTTTACTTGCGATGTTCTGATATTAGGCTAGTTATGAAGTGTGTTTTTGGTTTTTTAGTTTTTAAGTTTGCGAGGGATGGAACTGATCAAATACATAAACTGGATAACAAGATGTAGATAAATTGGGCTATGGGGTCAAACAGATCAAGGAAGCTATGAAGTGATGATGTAAAGCTGCTGTAGGGCCGATTTGATTCACAATAGAAGGGATCTCTGGGCAAAATGGATTAAATGAACAATAAGTTGGTGAAAGACAAGGGATTTCAAGTGCAAAATAGTTAATAGCAGACATAAACATGTAATAGCAAGCCGTTAATCATGTTAGGAATAACTATAATCTAATCAATACATAGAAATCAAACATTCCAGCCATACATAGAGGTATAAGACCCTCTAACTTCGGGAAATGACTATCAGACTTTGGGGAAAACACATGAGACAAACTAACAACTCATAAACTACGCCGGAACGCCTAAACATAGTCTCTAAGTCATTGGGCACTTGGACAAACAAGTTTTCATACTTTTAGGCAAAGGGCTAGATCGGGACTAGGCCTCCTTGGTTCAACAAAATGATCAACAAATCAGTCAAAGAGAAAGTTTTATGGACTGAACTATGGGCAGCTGATAGGTAGGTAGGGCAAACCATACATCCTACTCAACATACATAGAACTGATGAATAAAACTTAGCAACAATACCTTAGGTTACTAAAGAGCAGCTAAGAATTCTTTAGCATAACTAAGGGAGAAGAAAACATCAAGCTATGAAGATTCAGGGATTTTGAGGTGCCTCCATGGGCATATCTCAAAATCAATCTTTACCGATCTATAGCAGCAAGAAATATGAATTATGAGTGAAAACTAGAAGACAAAACACATTAAGAAGCACTATACCATTCTACCATGTCAAGGAATCCATCAACAATCCTTCATCATTCTTCAAAAGCATCCAAGAGGCAGTCCAAAAATCATAACTCAAGTGTATTCTTCAAAGCTCATATGACCAATGCATTAATTCTTCTCTCAAGTTCAGCCTCCGATTTACAATGAGAATCATGGGATAAATAGGCTAGAAGGAGGAAAACCTCATGGAGCAACTAGCTATCCCATTGGCCAAGTCAAAATATCTAAACTTGTCCTTGAGGCTTTGCAAAGCCCAAGGCACAAAATATCCCATAAAATATCTAAAAAACTGCTAAAAACGGAAATTATATTGACTTTACATGATTTCCCAATGATAGAAATAGCTTAACGCACATTTGGGAAAAGCAGATTTTTGGAGTTCAAAAATTACAAAAATACTTCATATTTATGCCTGAAAAAGGTCCCCTGACTTGATGAAGGCAAATGGCAGCCTTCCCGGTGTCAAAATGAGGCTCATGATGGCTCGTTGGAAAGCTCTCTGTGTCTGCTTTCCAACGCAAGTGGAATCACCTCAATCTGATCTCTGAAAGTCCCTCAAAACTGTACCTGTGCGCAAAAACCCAGAAAATAGCAGACTGCTGATATGGCGGGCAGAATGTGCAAAATGAGGCTGTTTTTCGCCAATTTGAGGGGGTGAATGATCTTCAAATGCCCTGAAAATCGCGGGAGACCTGCTCATGGAATTATGGCATCCATTGGTATCATCCTCCTCTCTTGAAAACTCATCAAACTGAAATGGCGAATTTATGAGTTTTTGGCAAAAAAAACCCAAAAATGCCCAAAAACAAAAGGTTTCCGAAACAGGCCCAAAATTGGCATGCATGACCCTCAAGGGTCCATAGAAACATGCTCCGAAGCTGAAGCCAAAATATCAAGGGCTGATATGCTTTTTGCTTCTTTCCGTGCTAGGCGCCTCTCCTTCAACTTCTTCAATTTCTCTTGCGCTACCTTTAATTTTCGCCTGGCAAACTGATTTAGTTTCTGAAAGTGAAGAGTCCTCTTTCTTTGTAGCTCAATATCCCTGTTTGCCTTCTCAAGCTTTGTTTCCAAATGCTGGTTAGCCCTCTCAAGCCATGCTTCCTTGTTTTCCTCAATTTCCTGCTCAAAGAGGGCAGTGAGAGGAAAGGCTTCGAATTGAGCTTGTTCTTCTGCTCTCTGTTTCTCCAAGGCTTTTCTAAGCCCGATGGTCCTAGGCCTCTTTTTCCTAGGCTGGTCTTCCTCTTCTTCATCAACAAACTCGCCAATGAGCTCTTCAATTCTTACTTGCGCCTTTTCTGCTTCTTTCTTATACTTGATCGCCCTTGCCTCATGAATGGCTGCATGATACTTCATTTGTTTGTTTTCAACCTCCAAGAAGTGGTTGAAATTCCTCGCCCTTTGAAGGTCTTCTTGTAACACCTCAATTTTCCCTTCTTTGTGAATGAGGAGGTTTTCGAGGATGCGGGCCTTGTTATCACTGTCATCGCTTGGGATAGGGATGACAGCTGATTTACCTCCATGCTTGGCACTTTCTCCAACTATGCTTTTGCCTTTGAAAGCTAATCTGGCGCTTTTTCTCCTTGGCAAGCTAGAAGTTGTCCTTTTGGGCAATTTCCTCTTTTTAGGAACAGCTTTGGTCACTATCAAGGAGGCAGCTTCAGCTTGCTGTCCTTCCTCAACATCCTGTCCAGTTTGTGGCTCAAAAGGCGCTTCAATTGTTTGCTCAACTTGCTGCTCTTCAATTTCTGTCTGCTGATGTCCCTCTTCTTGTACTTGTTGCTGTCCCTCTTCTTGCACCTGCTGCTGTTCATCAACCTGTAGCTGCTGCTGATCTTCAAACTCTAGTTGCTGTTGTTCACTAATCTCCAACTGCTGTTTTCCCTCAATATCTAGCTGCTGCTGTTCACTGCCTTCTTTTTCTCCCTGTGGTTCACTGCCCTCTCCTTCTCCCTGTTGACTTGGCTGCCCAGTGGTCATCTTGAGTTTTTTAGGGGTAGGCATACTAGACAAAGGCACTGGGCGATGGATAGGCTGAGTAGGAGACACATGAATAGGAGGGACAGTGGCGAAATCTGCATGGCTAATGAATGAATCCCATGAAACCCCTTTTTTCTCCAGCTGGTGTAAGAAGATAATCTTGATCAAGGAATGATGAAAGAGAGAATGGATTTGCTGAGGTGGAGCTTTCTTTTGGACAGTAGAAGCCATTTTCTCTATGCTTTTGGACAAAAAGTATGGAAGGTTTAGCTGCCGGCTTCTGGTAAAATGCATCAACAAGCGGACATGATAGGCATAAATTTGGTTAAACCTCCCTTCACAAGTGAAATATCTCATTATGGCTTTCATCAGTGGAGCATAACTGTCAAGAAGATAGGAGAAAGGGAAAATAGCAGTGATGGTTTCCCTATGTTCAGGCTTGATGAAAGGTTTATAATCCTCCAGATCAAGATGCGCTTGTTTAAACCACTTTTCACCATGATACAGGATCTTGGTAGCCTTGGATACATACCTTGGGGAGATTTTGAAGTCAAGACCTGCTAACTGGAAGTGTTTGTCCTTGAATCTCAAAGCGCACAAATGTGTAAGTGGTGAGAAACTCTTGACTTCTTCTATCCTCTGACAGAAATCAAGACAACCTACTTCATGGAAATTGAAAAGCACTGATGGGTGAACATTGATTTCTTCTATGGAGATAGGCTCATATCTCTTATGTGGACCGCCCTTGTGATCTCGCTTTGGAGGCATTCTGACCTTGACCAAACTTTGGAAGAGGCAAACTGCCTTTACTGTAAGAAACTGCTCTGCTGGATTGAGACTAGTCACTACACTGTTTGGACAGATATGGACCCTGTGGTGTTGAATAAAATGCAACAATGTTTCTTGGAATAAGCCACCTCTGCACTTATTAAAAACAACCTTTCAACTCTGTATGCACTTCAGCAAGGCAAAAATTTTAATATGGTACCCTGTGTAAAGATGTGGCAAACTCCTGTGTCAATTTCTTGTGCACAGTTTTGAAAAACTACTCCTGGTGAGTTTGTCAGAGGTCAACCAACCCTTGCATTTTGCATCTATAAGACCAATCTTCAATATTAAAACCCTACTCTTCAGGTCATTCACCTTAACAATACCTCTGTCAACAGATTTCTATAAAAGATAACATACAGTGGAAAAGAAAGGAGACTTTTTGGTTAGGTGAAATATCAGCTCACTGTGTTTAGGAAAACACCTTTTACTTGTGAATTTTGAGAAATCAATCACCACCTTTGTACCTCTGGCTTCAATGTTAAACTCGATCATCAACAACGCTGCCTTCTAGAAAATGGCCCTATTCACCTTTAGAAAATCCCTGTTAACAAATCTTCAACATGATACAATATGGTTTTTGTAAAGGCAGACCCAAGTTAGATGTAAAATCAATGCACAGTGGTTTAAGAAATACACTCTCTGCTTGTGAGTTTAAAACGTCCACCAACACCTCTATACCCCTGCCTCCAATGTTTAACTTCTCATCAACAAACTCTGCCTTTTTAATGTGCTGTCACCTTGGGAAACTCTCTGTCAACTAATCTTCAGAATAATACAATATAGTGCAAGGGAAAAAGGCAGACCTAGTTTAGGTGTAAAATCAATGCATAGTGTTTTTAGGAAAACCACCTTTTTGCTTGTGAATTTCAAAGGTCAACACTACACCTGTACCTCTGTCTCCAATGTTTAGAATTCAACTATTAAAAACCTCTGCCCTTCTTTTGTCCTGTAGAGAGTGGCCCTGCACCTTTGGAAAATCTCTGTTCAATAACTCTTCACAGTAGTGACAAAAACAGTGAAAAAGGGGTAGTTTGGTAAAAGGTGTGCTTGTGAGAGAATGCCAACAATCACTCTGTTTTTGACAACTTTGATGTCAACCATCACCTAGCTCGGAGGAGGCTTTCAAACATTCAGCAATTCTGTCCTGTGCAAGTGTGCCTTCTTTGCACTGTTTGCATATCAAGCAAAACACCACACATATGCTAAGAGTGCCAATACACAGGTTTGGGGTGATAATGACAGAGTTTTTAGAAGATTATCAAGCTCTTAGACAGAGATTTTATGAGTTTTCTTTTTCAAACAACAAGAATGTCAGAACTCCCTTACTGAGTGCACTTCACTGTTTTGACAATGTGGCAAGGTCTGGAGGACTGTGAAGACAGTTTTCTCCTTTAAGACCAAAACCTGTCTTTTCATAACAAAGCTTTCTTCTAATCAAAGCACAAATCTTTACAAGACAACTTCAAAACCCGTATCTCTATATGTGCTCTTTGAATGACAAATTCGACGCTATCTGTGCAATAGTTCGAGTTTGCGACCTTAGAAAGTGCCTTTTTTTTTCAACAATAGCAAAGGTCAGGGTTTAAACCTTATTTTCCTTATCAAAACCTTGAAATTTGATGCGGGAGCATATAAAATACCTCGAACTTTGATGAAAATCCGCTTTTGAAAGTGGGCTCAATCTTTGGGGACTGCGGGCCAGTTGTGCGAAGCCTTTGAAAGAAAACGATCGCGCGACGAAGTGTTTGTCGGGTCGGCTTTGTCGTGTGGTCGGGCGGCCTTGCCACAGACACGTCGCGCCCAACGTACGGGCACGTCATGCCAAACAAGGGCCTGTGCAAAATTCCGCCAAGCACGTCGCGACGCCTCTGCACCGGTGTATACTTGTAGTTACCCCAAATGGGATTTTCTCGCCTTGGTGCTAGAGAGGCGCGGGCTCTTCTTCAGTTTTTTTAAAATGAAATCTTTACACCATACTTACCCTTTGATGTTATGTCACAATAACTCTCCAACGGTCATTTAAACTTTTGGAATTAACATTGATCTTTAACTCTGTTTGTTTTTAAAATAGTGGGTTTGTTATTTGAATATATACACCCGCACATTGATTCTGACCCCGAGCTCTGAATTTTGACCAACAATTCAACCAACTCCACCAGTTCTGCTACGGTGTTTTAATAACACAGGTAATTTGTCACTTTGCTTTGACAACTCTTGGTCTTCGGCAACTTCTTCATATTTTACCTATAGTGGGTGTTCAAATCCCTTCTTGTAGGTGTAGTATACAGTACCCTTTTCCCTTAAATGATAAAGGTTGTGCTTCTTCTTTTTAAACTATCCAACAATGATCACAGGCTGAAATACCTTTGGAACACAGTGAATAATAACTTAAAGGGGAAATCTTCTTGGTGACAGAATTTTAAAAGCCTTGTCTGCAGGTCCTTTTTCCGTGTAGTTCTGTGCTACATCTGCCCTTTGGAATGATGACAACTGTGTTTGTTATAAGACATATAAACAGTGGCAACTCATCAAAACCAACTTCTTCTGCCTATTCATAAGATTGTATACCCATTTTTCTCCTCCACCTGAACAGACAAGCTTGTAAAATATGAAAACAGGGCTCTTTGATACACAGTCATTATTTTGCTTTGATCAGTGTGTTAACCCCTTTTTGTCAATAGAACCATTTCATGACTGAACTATGTTCACCGTTTTTTTCTCTTGGCGATTTTTAGCAAAGGAGGGCTATTCATAATGCGCCAAAGACATTTGAAAACTGTAAACAACATTTCTTGAAAAGCGCTTCTTTGGACTTTTGGCATGTGATATTGTTTTGTTGCTTGGACCTTTCCCTCAAGGAAAAGTCTTCTTTTTGGTATCAATGGCACACATATATTCAATATTTTCTCTTTTATACTGCAGGTACATTCTGACAGATAGATCTTTGAAGAGGGAAAACAATCCCTTTGCACCATAAATAGTAACACTTACCTGTGCAATGACTCCTTCAATTTCTTTGTATCCTTCCATTATATTTTATATCAATCAGCTTCAGCAACTTGCAATGGCTTTGGCCATCTACTCATGCATGGAGGGAGCGCTTCATCGGGTAGGTATCCATGAACCTTTTTACCACTATATTTTGTACAGCCTTTCTCTGTGAATGGCAGTGGTAAGTAAACCATTTGAACAACATCAATCTAGGCATCACTACTTGCCCGAGCATCACTGTGTTTTAGTCCATTTAGAAGGGAACCCTAGCCTCAGTGTTTCTTTATTAAGATTCTTGAATATTTATCATTTGGCTTGTTCATCTCATGACCTGTTACTTGACAAAAACTCTTTGTGACTATGAAGGTCAGTGCTTTTTGAAAATCCAAGGGCTTTCTTTTTGCCTGTGTAATGGCATTGGTTAACAACATCTATTCCATTTGATCTTGGACAAAACAGGCTTCTTATGATTTGGATGTTTACTGATGACAGGCCTTTTTAAAGTTCAAAAATTCACATGACTTGAAAGTTTCAGATGATCTCTTTTATCAAATCAGACTCTCCTTTCTTTTGAGCTAGCATATTTCAAGCTCCATTCCTGTTATGATCACCAATTACATTCATAAAACCTGAAGATATTGTTTCATTGTTTCAGTAAAGGCAAACCTGGACTTTTGCAACCTTCTGAGTCAATACTGGCCTGCGCCCTCTGCTTATGGATGAAGGAGGCGCCCTAACCCTCTGCTTGTAAATGAAGGAGGTTCTGGGCCTTGAAAATTTACCAGTTTGCTGAGACAGTGGTGACCTTTTTCCTGTGATTTTCATGCTGGAAAGAGCTGTGAAGTCCAGATGAGTAGCTTTCTGTTTTGCAGACATATCTTAAAGGCTCAAGTTACATTTAGAAGCAGCTGTTCCTCTAACTGTAAACTCAAACATTTACTCCATGAGATGAAATATATTTCCTGCCTTCGTAGAACCATAGAACACTGTGAAAAACCTAATAGTCAGCTTGAGATTGGGCTTTATGCAGTGCTGAGACCTAGGGAAAATGAGTGGCGCGACTTAAGGCTGTTTGTCAATTTCATTTGCAAAGTAAAGGATCAGTCATGGTAGGCCTGTAGCAGATGGAGGCTTTTTGGCTTTTTGATGATTTCCAAGGGTGAAATGTCTTAAAGCGCCACTTCCTAACATAGGGGAGACTTTTGAAACAGATGTGGATTTGCCTTTTAAAGCTGATGGGCAGACCAATAAGGCTGAAGCTAGATAGGATTGTGACCATGAGGTTCTGATTTTGCCAGGGGTGGACTGAATAGGTAGAAGGGCGAAAAAAGTTTTGGGAGGGTTTTCTGGATGACATATTGACATAAGGAAATCAGTTTCTAGAAAACTCAGCTGTAGATATAGTCATCACTAACATGTAAAAAATACTAATGGCTAACATGTACCTTGATTGAGTGATGAAGCTAGAGGCTTTCTTCCTACTACATCTGTAGTAAGAACGAGAGAAGGTTGTAAAAATTGCAGTCTTGCACCTTGAAGGTGAAAGAAAGCATTTGGTGGTTCGACCATTTGAGCCATGCGAGGTTTCTCTTGCCGAGTTTTCTATAATAATGATAAGGAGATTTTGCAAAAGGAGGGAAGAGCCCTCACCACCAGTTGAAGAGGCATGTACCAGCACTATTGTATCCATGGAGGAGCAGCCTTCATCTTCAGTAGTTTTGGAAGCCAACACATATGAAGAGGAAACTCTTGCAGCCCTGCAAGGAGCTTCCAAATTTCACCAAGGTATGCTTAAATGTCCATATCTTTTCATTTCAGAAAACATTATGGATGGGTCCACATCACTGCATACTGTCGACTTAGAGCAATAGAATTGCACTATGCTGTACAAGAGTAGTGATGAAGAAAAGAGGAATCATCCCTCATGGGAGCATTCACATGGCAGCTTCATTCATGAAGCAATGGAGGAAGGAATGGTAGATGGTAGACATCTTTAAGTGAGAAACCCTTTCTCCTTTCTAGATGACACTTTCTTAATGAGCACTCCCCAGCTCAAAGAGAAACTTCTACCTACAACAGATCCAAGGCCTCTTTGGTTTTGGAAGGCCATGCATGAGGAGAAAATCTCATGGAGAGATTTCATTGGAGGTGCACTTCAACACATCATTAAGTGCAAGGTTCTTCAACAGTTTGAGGAGGCTCTTTCCTTCTCACACTTGTATCTTCATGGATTCAAGGAGGAGCAGATAGATGATGGAGGACATATTCGAATGGATAACATCTCTCGTGTTTGTGTTGGACACTTCTTGAGCCATACACATCATGATGGGAGGTTTTTGCCTACCACCTAGTTGGGTCCTTATGGGATAAAATTGATCCTTGAGGAGATTTTATTTCAACATTCCATGAAATGCAAGAGTAGAGATCTAATTTGGGAGAATGATAGCCTTCCTTAGGAGAGTGCTAAGGAAGAACCAGATGGAAGGCACCCACATATGGATGGATGGGTGTGGATGATGAGCAAGGAGCTGGAAAGCTACTTGCAAATCTATGATACTGGGCAGTAGGAGGCTTGGGTATGTTGGTTACTCTTGAAAGAGTTTGGTCGTCATCCTCCTTCTAAGGGTACGTGACAGGACACTTACATCATATGGCAGCAAGGAGTTTGGGTATATTGGAGTGATGTGATCTCCTTCATATCTTTTACTATGTTGTTGCTCCATGATCTATATGATGATGGTGTGAGGAGGAAATTAGAGTTGTTGTTTCTTTGGTTGTTATTGAGAGAGTATGGGCTGATCTCATTCCATACTTTACATGATGTTGCAAGAGTAGGAGATGGCACTATCATGGTGCAAGGGGGCTACTCTTTGACCTTGGAGGAAGAGGAGGTACTTCTGCTTTGGGAGGAATCTCTCACATATAGCAACATTATGTTTGATGATGACTTTGACATATGGGATGTCAAAAGGAGAAGCTATGAGATGATAGAAGCTTTAATGCAAGAGCCAATAACGCTGTCACTTGGGAGCTTGGAATGTTTGATGGAGTGCTCCCAATATCACTTCACATATGACGCACTATGGAGGCATGTAGGAGAGGAGTATGACGGAGTAGTGGATGGATACATCTATTACATTATTATGATCTTATTTTCTATTATTTTTCTAACTTCGATTTTCAAGCATAAGGAAGGAGATCCACATGCAGCATTGGTGAGCTTTATTCCTATGCATTCTAATGCATACCATTCTTTACTAGATGAGTTCACTTGGGAGGGCATCCAAATGGATGTATATCAGCATATGGAGAGATGCATAGCCCGGAGGATGTGAAGAGGTTGGCACAACCACTTCCCTACTCATTTGAAGTGAGGGAGAACTTGCAATTGAGCCATTTCAGCTCAATGACCAAAGTACATGATGGAGGATGTATATTTTTGCTTTATGATTTGTACTCCTTTACCTTTTTGAGCAGCATATTGTACCAAGGAGGGTATTTCCTTATTTTTTATTGTATTATGATGTACTTGAGGCCATTTGCAGCATTGATGTTGGCCATTTTATTTGTGGTTTGTGGGGGGATGCCACATGATTTATGGTGTGCACCATTGGCACCAAATTGTACTTTCATGATCTCATCTTGTAAGATGAATGTGGCAGCAAACAAGTGGCTGAAAGGACACTTGTTTCAATATGATATAAGGCAGGCAAGGGATGCACTATGCTAGTTCCACATATGGAACAATATTCCACCCCCTGGTTGTCACATGGCAACTTGTTTTAATTTGTTCATGCTTCCATATATTGACGATGTTCTTATGATTATGGGAAGCTCTATTGGGGGAGTGGCATAAGAGATGAAGGTGCCAATTGTGAATATGATTCTCCATAGTTCAAATGTTTCATGTTTCAGGAGAAACAATGGGTAGACCATGATTTCCATGCTACACCTCTTGTCTTCTTATGGGAGGAACCATCTAGAGATCTTGATTTATTTGAGGAGGCACCTCCTGGGTGATTTATTTGATGGAGTGACTTGGGTCATCTTTGAGGACCGTTATATTTCAGCCCAAGGTCAGCATCAACTCCACACATATCATAAGTGGAGAGAGAAGCAGAGTGGGATGGACAGTTTGATCCCACAAATTCAGCCATGCAGTCCACCTTCTTTGTAGGAGCTTAAGGTGGAAGAGATGTTTCATGAGTTACTATGTTGGAGGGTAACTCACTTTTTGTGGATGATAGCTTGGGGATGGAGCTTTCACATGGGGATGATGATTCCCAACATATTTCTGATTCCATGCCTCAAGAAGGCCTCTAGATCACATATTGTTGTTTCCATGTATGTTCTAATTTTTCATGATGAGAACCATTTGGGAATTTTACCAAAGGCATGCTTATACACATGGGAGGAACAACTTGAGGGCATATTGTTGAGAAGGCATCTTGTTCTTTGGAGGAACATATCATTTGAAGATGCTACAAGAAGAAGAGGAGAGGCTCTTCAGTTATATCCTTATAGTTTCTTGACGACAAGCAACATTTGGGAGGGGAGGACTGTAATATTCCTAAATTAGCCCGAGCTAATAGGAATATTCAATTTTGTTTTGTTTTGCTTTTCTTTTTATGTTGATGAATAAAAATGTAAAGGAGGACATGTAAAACTCCTAAAGCTATGAATAAATAAATTCCACATGTGAACAAAGACATATATGGGCTATTTACATTAAAACACCCTTATGTGTGAAGGGGATTGAACTATTTGACTGGGTCAACATGACCAAATCACAACACTGTCTAGATTCATTGAACCTCCTAGATAAACAACGCAGATCAAGTTGGAGACTGTTCATGTGAATAGGGCTAATTCGTTTGAGATGGTTTAGGGCTTACAAGGACTCTATCTTATAAAAGGAAGAGAAAGGACAACAAGAGAAGGTTGTTGATGACCATATGGTTTCAGAAGATATTATCTGTATAGAAATTTCTTATTCTCTTGGCTTTTTAGCAGAGAATAGTGTTGTTTAGCACTTGGGTGTTCCTGATCGGGAATCCCACCTCTTCCATTGAGTAGCTCTTGGAGGAGCCTTGCATTTCTTGTCCACTATTAGGCATTTGGCCAAGCTCTTCTTCCAACTACAATGCAGATCATGTTGAGGGTTTGGTTGTCTTTATAAGCAACAACAAGTGGAGGCTAGATCTATTCAGATCTAGGCCATACTAGTGCATCTTCTCAGTGAGTGTGTCTTTTAACCTTCTGGAATAGTGTATTAGATGATTGGAGCTTCAGATCTACATCTTGGCATCAGGAAAAACAATGCATCAAGCCTACAATGCATTTTCTATCCCTAGACTGTGTTATTTGCAAGTGAGAAGTTGCAGGGTGTTTTGGCAACTATTTGGAGGAGAGATCTCTGGTGTTAAGGAGCCTTCCTTACACTGTGGTGATCCATGGACTGGCCATCAAATCCATGTATGTTTCAGATCTAATTTTTTTATTGATATATCTACTTCAGAATTTCTGAATCATTCTACAGATCTGCTGTAGTAGATCTCAGATCTACTCTTGTACATTCATGTTTTGCTAAGAACCCTAAGGGGATCTGAAAGAGGAGCCTTTCTAGTGTACAGATCTGATATGGATCTAAATTTTTGTACACAGATCTGATCTATATCTAATATGTAATCACCATCTTCTATATGCTTCATAAAATAATGTTGTCAAGGTTTTACAGTGAAATACAATTGTTGCAACACCTCTTTTAGAGGGTTTTTCTCATAAAAGTATTCATTCTTACTCTTATACTATACGAGAAACACTATGAATCTGATTTACTTATGTTTATACCATATTGCATCTATTACCTTCAGAAAATCATGCTGCATAAGCTTCAGTAATTTCTGCATACCACAAGTCATGGGGATTGGGTGTTTTTAAGTCGTATCGAGAGTGGAAGATCTGTTTAACATATCTAGAGTCATTTGTTTCAGCTCAAATTTGGTATGTAATTCCCTCATGACCTGAGCTACGATATCCCACCGTCACTTGCCTTTATTTTTATGCACATCTCTAAAATTAAGCTTTTTAGGACATAAATCACTGCTTTTCCCCATCTTTGGATCATAGATCAGAATATAAGTTGATGTTGTACTTCCAAATGATGTATATGTGTCTATTGAACTTATTTTAAGCTTATTCATCATTACAAGACCATTATACAGTTTAGGTATAGCTGAATCCCTATTTTGGGATACTACATGTTTTGTCAGATATTTTTTGTTCGGGCCTTGCATGGCCACACTTGTCTAGTTTTAGTTTAATTGTAATTAATGAATATTTCTGAAGTAATTTAGGGCAACCAATGTAATTTTTAGTTAAATACTTCATACGTTAGCAGTAAGAAGGTTGGTTGGGAGATAGGAACCTGTATTGTAAGAACTTCTGTATTGGAGCATTGTCATTTTTTGGGCTGGGCATCAATAATAAGATACCTTTCATGGGATTCTTGAGCTATGTTAATGGTGATGTTTTCCTCTCCATGTTAATGTTTTATTTTTTATTTTTATGTTGTGCATCAATTTATCTAATTGTAAAACAAAAATTTTAGATTAATATTTGCTGAGAGAGCACCTTAATTTTGTCTTTGTTTACTATATTAATGTTTTCTTTTGAAGTGTAGTTAAATAATTATTAATTTCTCTTTATATATTACTGAACTCACTGATTTCTTCCATTTCATAATTCACACTGCTCTAAAGATCCAG
The DNA here is from genome assembly GCA_034641835.2 of Pinus albicaulis. Classification (NCBI taxonomy): domain Eukaryota; kingdom Viridiplantae; phylum Streptophyta; class Pinopsida; order Pinales; family Pinaceae; genus Pinus; species Pinus albicaulis. The sequence goes on along the minus strand of CM076579.1, from coordinate 239,136,671 downwards.
TCTGCATAGTTAGCTTTCCCTGTGAATTCCCTCAAAAATTTGATGCACAATCCAACCTTTTATGACTCCATATCCAGATGGATTAGCCTCTGCATACCTGCTCATCCAACCAACAAAATCAATCGAAACAACCAATTCCATTTTGTATGTAACTAGCCTAACATCAACATTCATAATATTAAGGAAAAATTAAATCATAAATAGAGAGAGCCCTCTCTGAGTCTAAGAAGGCTAGGTCCTGGATTCTAAAGTGGTTTGATGTTGTCCTCCATCATTTATTCTTGCCAATCTTATAAATTATTGGGCCACAACATACCCCACAAAAATCCCAACTTTAGCATTTGGTTGCAGCGTCTTCCTGGTGTCCTTGGTCACATGCAAATAAATAGATGAGCCAAATATATTAAAGTGTGAAACATTTGGTTTCTTACTAGTGAAAGCTTCTTCACGTGTAATCATGTCAATTAATCTATGAGGACAATGGTTTGCAGATAAACCACAGTGTTGCATGCATCCACACAAAAATGCATTGGTAGGCCCTGATTATGCAAAATCGCTCATGCTGCACCCATGATCGTTTTTTTCTTCCCCTCTGTGACCCCATTCTGGTGTGGTTTATGAGGCACTATGAGTTCTATTCGAATTCCTTCTTTGCTGCAGAAGTTCTTGAATTCGTTAGAGATGTATTCTCCACCATTATCGCTCATAAGAGCCTTCACTTGCTTCCCCGTCTCTTTCCACACCAATGCCTTAAACTCACAGAAATTGGGGAATGTTTGATCTTTCTTCTGCATGAAGAAGATCTAGCATTTACGAGAAAATTAATCAACAAATGTTACATAGTACTTATGTTTTGTTGTTGAAGCAACTAAGAATGGTCCACACACGTATGTGTGGGAACTCTCTCAAGGATCTATAAAGCACAATTCTCCTTCTCATGAAAGGTGGACTTTACATACTTCCCCTTGGTGAAAACCTTGCACTGATCTAACTGAGCAAGTTTTCCCATTGGAAGTCTAGTAGAAATTTGCTGCATGAATTTCAAGGCTCCATGATGAAGATGGCCCAATCGCCTGTGCCATAATTTTCCCTCAACTCGGTTCACCACTTTCTCTGCCTTGCCCACCATGGCAGCGCAGCCATCTACCTCCAGCTTGTAGAGATTCTTAACTCGAATCCCTATGCTCTTGGCTTGACCCGTTATTTTATGTCGCAAGAAAGTTTTTTCATCACTAAAAACAACATCATAGCCTCTGTCCTCCAACATTGTGACTAAGACCAATTTTTTCTTCAGACCTGATACATGCATCACATATTTTAATTGAAATGTTTTATCTGAATCCCTCTAAAAGGGAACCAATCCCGGTAGCATTGTACCGTCTGTCAATGCCCATCTCAATATGCATCTGGAGATCTTTCTCCTCCAAGTCACTAAAAAGTTCCTTGTCTCCTGTCATGTGAAAGGAAGTGCCACTATCCAAATACCACAGCGATCCCAATGCACTTGACACCATGCATTCAATCAAGGAGAAGCCAAGCTCAAATTGTGAGGTAAGGGCCTCACCAACTGCAACTCCAATAGCCTTATTTTTCTCTTTCTTTTGTGGACAGTTGGTAGCAAAATTCCCATGTTCATGACAATTAAAACACTTCACCTTCGACATGTCCTGCTTCTTGCCTTTAGACTTGGATTTAGAATGGAATTTCTTCCCCTTCCCCTTCTTCACCTTGGAAGCCAAATAAAAATCCTCTTCATCATCATGCTTTGATGAAGAGCCATCTCTGGTGTTCCGCTGAGCTCCTCCTACACCAGATCTAACCACAGTTGTTCCCAATCCGGAATTTTTTCCCGTCCGTTGACAGAGTATTCATAACTATGCTAACTCTTAGGAATTCATAGGAGATCCAAGCTCACAAAATAATCATCGGTGAATGTTATTCCAACACTCCCCAGTTTATCCCAACATTGGAAAAACGTTTTGAGATACTTTGGAATGGTGTCGCCATTTCCCATCTTGATCTTCCTGAGTTTATCTTTGAGCGCCAATTTCCTATGGTCACTGCTGCTTTGGAATAGATCTATCAAAGCCTTCCACATATCATATTGTGTGGATTTCCCATGGAGGCTTGAGAAAATGTGGTCTCATACACTCTCCAACATGATCCTCATCGCCTTTGCCACTTTCTTTTTCCATGAATCAATATTGGCAGCATCTGCAACATCTGGCTTAGGAACATTTTTTTCAATGAATTCCTTCAAGCCATTGTCTTATAGTATCGCCTCCATCCTGTCCTTCCAAGGAATTTAGTTCGAGCTACCCTCAAGTGCATACTCTAACCTAAATCCATTAAAATCCATTTTGATCTCGAATCAGCTGTGCCACCAAGAAAGTATTTCTGCAAATTTAAATTCTATCCAGTCACAAACTCAGCTCCTGCTTCACTTCTGCAATTTCCTCTGCTCCGATACCATGTATAAATTATACAATATGCATTTATATCTTGGATTCACCTGATCTAACAATGTACTAAAGTTAAATACTGAATCGATTCTACAAAACTTTTTTGGAATTAAAAACACGATTGCTAATCACATGAACATGAAGGAAGATCAATCACACACAACACAAATAATTTCCTGGGGAAAGCTTATAGCTAAAAACCCCACTATATTCTATTGTATATTATATCATGGATCATGAAAAAATTACATACAAAACTCTTCTCACAAGAGCTCTTAGTACATCTGCTAATTTTCTCACACTATCATACAAAAATTGGAAAATCCCTTAGCCAATTTACTGTCTCTAGACAACCTACCTTCACTGCGTAATCCTTGCTAAATGAAATCCCTAAATTGATGCTTTCCTTCCTGCCTTGACTGCGCAAGTATCATAGGCACATCAAATGTGTGTTTACTTGCATGTGTACAAGAGGATAATGTCACAACTAATAGTCAACTTCCCTTTCACCTATAACTCAACTGGGTCTACACTAGACCTGACATGCATGCAGCTAATATTAGTAAATCCTCAGTTGCATGTGAGATCACTGATTGTGAATTAATTAATATTTAATTCACTAGATCTCTCACTAGTGTATCTTTAGTTACAACTAGCACAAACTCATGCACCACTGCACTTCAAATTCTGTTACAACTAGAATCAATCTGTTACAACTAGAATTACTCTGCACGTCCCACCAAACAACCTCTAACTCGAAATTCACTTAGCTAACTTATTTTTCCACTTCATTTAATTATTTCAAGTCCACATTGAGAATATATTACAGTTTGATGTCCATCTAAATTAAGGGATAATAAAAATAGACATGCACCTAAAAATAGCCTATGGGCCCCACCCTAGTATAGGTGCTTAATTTTCACTATGATCATGGGTGCCAAAATTTCTCGTTGAATCTCAACATGGTCATATTTTCATTTATGACTGTTTCCCTTCGGTTCAGTGTCAAACACAAGATTAAAGTTTGTTTGGCACATAATTCTAGAAGAGTATGTTTTGTCTAAATTCAAAAGAAATTGGAAGTGATTTTATTTTTGTTTTTTTATTTAGATTATCTTTGTCATTTTAAGAAGAGTGAAAAGCATTTCATTTGTGCATTCTTTAAAACAATTTTCATTTTTTTCTACTGAAAGAAAAGTAAATGGATTTTGCATTTCTTCTTCCATTCATTTGTTTTTCTTTTTATTACATTTCAAAGTGAAAAAAAATAAAAAATATGTTCGCGCATCTTAGTGAAAGGAAAGGAATTTTTATTTTCAATAAGTTGCATTTGTTGGGAAAGTGAATTCAATTTGAAAATAATTTCATTTTTGTAACTTTGAACTATTTTGGGGGGCATTATCTTTGTGGCATTGAGTGCATTCTTGCTTGTCTCTATTCCCTAAGTAGTTTATAATTCATCAAAATTCAAAGCTTCTTTTCTTGCATTTAGTCTTCACCATAAGGATTCAAGTGACATTTGTTTTGAGCCTTGAAACTAAATATTTAATCAATATCAACTTAAAATGAACCCAATTTACCTTAGGGATCATTGGAATTAATGAGAATATTTAGTGGTCTATGCTAGAGATTTGTTCCGATGTTGCTAAATGTAGGAGTTGTCACAAGCGGTCTGCGTTACAACTCGGGGGTGATATCCATTCCCATGTATGGAAGTATATTGATGTATGATAATTATATTTGGGATGATCTTATCGAACAATTAAGCATTAGACATCACTACTACAAAATTGACTCCCATGTACCGTCGCGTATATTTGGGGAGACACCACTAGGTTGCAAGTCTTCCATAGGTAACTGAGTCGGTCGACTTGTAAACATGATACATCGAACACAAAATTTGGGGAGATTGCCTGCCCGTACCTCTTGGTTCGCCAAGAGGTATTTTGTAGTTCATGGATACCTGATAATCCCTTTTTCCTAGCTTACCCCTTCTTGATTTATTTCGTGTTTAATTTCTAAAATTTACTGCCCACAAAATTACATCTTACCCATACAGAACTCCTTAGCATATCTTAGGTTGAGACTAATCACGATAGTTCTTGAGTTTACCAATGAAGGAATCCCCTCAGATGGGAATCCTATTCCTTTTCCTTGTTTTGGAACTATTGGTACTCCCTATATGGCAATGTTGTCTCTCCCAGGATTAACCATTGGTTTTCCAGTTTGGTTATTTTCAATCCCCATGGTTCCAAATGTCCAAATTTCTTCTCAACCAAGTTCCCCTTCACTTGAACAATGTCATATTCATGTTGATCCTAAAGTTTACCCTTCGCCTTCTTCGCCTGTTTCTTCACCTCGTTCTTCCTCTTTGCCTGGTGAAATTCTAGATTCTAGTAACCAGGAGGCTAAGAAGAAGAAGAAGAAAAATAAGCAAGGGGGAAACCAAGAAACCATTGCTTCTAATGCAACTGATGTTTAAAAACCTTCCAATCTATCCTACAAAGTCAAATTACCTTGCAAGCTATGTAAGGGTGGCCACCTTCTTAGAGATTTTCCTGGTATTCCCAAGATATTAGAAGTGTGGTTCCACTAGCTCACATCACTTTTTGTTATCGACCTTGATATCATGGCCGTGATAAATCTACAACTAGTGATAGTATGGCCCATGGGAAAAAGGGGAAAGTAAAATTTCCTTGTAAGTTATGTGAAGGGAATCATCCCATTCATATTTGTACTTATATGGATGAAGCCTCCAAAGTGTTGGATAACCTTACTGCTTCTTAGCCCTATCTTCGTGTTGGCTACTGAAATATTTTCTCGGATCCTCCACTAGTTGATCAAATGATTAATCGGAAGTCATCTTTGGTAAATCCCACTCTCTCTGAAAGTGAACCCCATGAGTCTGTTCCCAACCAACCATTGGTTGAGAAAACAGTCGACTTGATTCCACCTTCAGTTGATCAGGTCTTTCCCATAGAGAGTGAAACTCATACCACTCAAGTTATTTTTGTTTCTTTAGATCCCCATGAATTGGAGGTAAATCCTCCCATTCCCATGGTACTTGAGGGTGATCCTCCCGTTATTGTAACACAAGGGGGCAGTTCTCCCATTCCCATGACACCCCCTCCAAGTAGTCTGGTTGCTTCCTTTGATTGGAGTCGACTGACAAGATACCATATTCCTTCTTACGTGCCCTTTGAGATCACGGTATAGGCCAAAAATGTGGCCATACCTAGCACCATAATATATGAAGGCACATATGTTAATAATTTTTCTTCAACTGCTTGTAAATCTTTCAGTTCTTCGCAACTTGTGCATATTACCCATAATCTCTTAACATTAAACAGAGGAACCAATCAACTGTTAGGGATCCTTCCTAGTTTGCTTATTACTTTGGGAGGAAATACTGTCTATATAGACATGATGGTTGTCCAAGGCCCTTTGGACTTTAACTTACTCCTTGGGCGTGCCTATAATTATGTCATGGGAGCTCTTGTCTCTTCTCTCTTTCATGTGATTTTTTTTCCACATGAAGGAAGAATTGTGACCATTGATCACCTATCATTCATTGGTCCTAATCTCGCTCCCAACCAACCATCATCCCTAAATGGTTCTTACATTCCAGTGGTATCTTACCCACCATAGATTAATTATGTGGCCACATGTTCCATGCCCGGGTCTACTGATGATCCAGTCAGTGATATAGTGCACCATGTACTAGGAGAATTGGACCCTGATTTCCAGAATGTTGTTCTCCCATCTGATGAGAACCTCTTGGAATCCATGACCTCTTTGGAGCCATGATCTGGTCTTTGGAGCATAATTCCTTTTCTTGTGTCAAGCTCCTTAAAAAATGAAACAAAGTGTCATGAGGATAGTTCTTTATTATGTAAACCTCCTTAAAAAATGAAAGAGGTCCCTATGATCATAGTTCTTTTACTGTGTCAAGCTCATTAAAAAATTAAACAAATCCTCTTTCAATTCCAGCCTTTTCTTATATCTCAAAAATTCCCACTCGAGTATTTCACTTTATCTTGTATTTAAACCTTCATTCCATCCACCTGATAGTAACTAGTAGTCTACTTAGGTGAATGAACTAAAGTTGGGGGGCCATGTACCTTGAATTGAGCCAACATGTTGGGGGCATGCAAACCAAATTCAAGCATATTTTTTCTCTGTTTCAAGCTTGTCAAAAAATGAAACCAAATCAAAGCATAGTTTTTCCACATGTTTCAAGCTTGTGTAAAAATAAAACCAATTTCAAGCATAGTTTCCTATGTTTCAACCTTTTGAAAAAATGAAACCATTTCTCATTACACCTCTCATGATTTCCCTTTTATCTACCTCTTCTGCCACATGAGCCTTCGTTTTGTCATTCCATCATCACCATCTGTTGGGCAAATCATATGCTCTCACTTTATTGTTCAACACTTTCCTGTGGAACTGCTGCAATGAGTGGTCTTGCTATCCAACCTCTTGAACTTTACTTTTTTTGAGAAGTTCCATCATCACTGGAACCAGTTTCTACCCATTATACCACTCGTTCCTCCATGAGGAGTCCTCTTTGAGCTCTTTTCAGACTCCCAAAATATGAAAATATCATCGAGTACTTGTCATTTCGAACTTGTTAAATTAAATGAATTGACGTGATCTCAGTATACGTTTACCCCTTTTTCGGGTTGAGATTTATTATTTATGAAAAAGTAATACCTTGATCGAAGATGGTCAAGAGGCTCTCTTAGACATAGTTTTCTACCTTTTTGGATTCGAGATACGACTTACGAAAAGGGACATGATGGATTTTTATTTATTTTTCTTTTCAAACTCCCTAAAAATGAAAAGTTACCGAGTTTTCCTTTTGTTGGACTCGTTAAATATTAAATGGCGAAAGACTTGTCACCACGATGAGATCAAGTTCCTCCTTCCTAAGACTCGTTAAAATTACTAGGCCAGATTTATTTGAAGAATAAAATTACATGCTCAACATATGCTATCCTCTTCATGCTGGCTATAAAAAATATAGAGGTACTCATTAGAAATAACGGGGGAAAATTGAAAGTGAACATCCTATGTGTATAATGGGCAGGTTGTCGCTCTTGAACATGAAAATCATCTGCAATTCGTGTCAGGTTGGGGACATCCTACATTTGCCACTTTTCCTCCATGGGTTTGGGAAATATGTTTGTCTCTTATCTTTTTATCAAATTTTTCAACATGACCTCTAATCCTATTTGAGTCAAATGCTACCATACTCCGGAGACATTTCGCCAATATGTTCGAGAGAAGTCATTTTTTTCAAACATATTCTCCATATATGAACTAATCTATTACAATAAAAAACCACTCCTATTATCTTAAGATATATGTTGTTTCGTGTCGATGATGTGGGAATAATTATGGTTAATCGAAATCAGGATTAGGGGCAAAAATTTGCTAAACATTCAAAGTACTCAGAACTACCAAACTGGAAAATTAACTGATGAGGGTATCATTGCTAATTAAGACACTTAAACACCTCATTGTTCATTTTCCTAAACAACTAAAAAATTTACAGAAAAGGACAGAAATGTGACATGGCGGCCTAGTCAGCAAAAGGGAATATTCTGGGAATCTTTCTCCATTTCACCCAATGAAACTATGCCAAGTATCAATTCTTGGTTGGTGGTTATGTGGGTGATTTGTCATGTTTTCATTGGTCTAATTTTAAGCCAATGCGAAGAGGACATGTGGCTAGCTCAGAGGTTGCCACGTGCCCCCCCACCCCCCAAAGGCCGAATTCAAATTTATGTCATGGTCGAATTTTATATGGTGGAAAATTTTTGTAAGGTTTAAACCTTATATTAAACTATTAAAAATTATTATTGGCGGAAGGGAGGAGGTCGGGGTTCGACCCTACGACCTCCCCCACACTAATCACAACTCTTACCACCATACCATAAGTGTAGTTCTTAATATACAACAATTTCAATATATATTTGAAGTCATACATATGGATCGGTGGGGGTAAGGAGGGGGCCAGCCCTGTGGGCCAAACCCCTCACCACATGACCACATAGGAAGACCACGATGGATACTATTTGTAATGGTGTGGAATTAACCATTAAACATGGTTTAATTAGCCATAAACCAAAGTTTAAAACACTAATCCCATTCCTAATTACATATTTGTGTAAATGTGCTTATAGCACTAATATACAGTTAAGTCGCACTTAAAATTAATTAATCCTAATATTAATTCAGCAGTTAGTTTGGCAGGTCTTCTATTTTCAATGCAACCTCCACATTTGTCGGACTTGACTGGAGTTTCTCGAGATTTGGAGGAGTTTTCCTAGGGAAAACTGAAGAAGCCATAAATTTAGCATATTTCAACCAATTTTGGCTCAGAAAGAGTCATTCCTAGGTGATTTGGATGCTTTGAGAATGATGGTGTAGGTTGTAGAGGCATTGGACCAATTCTATAAGTGATTTTTCCACTTTGAATATTAAAGAAGTCTAGGGCCACCAGGAGAATAGGTCATGCCTAGTTCACTTGAAGACCATTTGCAGAGCTTGAACAGCCTATTTTGAGGTTCTTGGGTCTTATAAATCCAACGGAGTAGGTTTCAAAGCCATTAGAGCACTGTAGGTGTATTTAATAGTTGAATCACGTCCATGGAGATGTAGCCCACGAGGGGTGAACTCCATTATCAACTACTGAGTAATGCGTTTGTTGTGTTATTTCTCTGAAATTTACTTGATGTACATGTGTTTTTAACAACTAATTAACTCATGAATTACTCATTAAAAAAAAAAAACTTGAGACATAAACCCTCACATAACTGGCTAATTTGAGACGATCCTAAACACATTTATTTAATACTGATGAGGGAGCTAGCACATCAAAACTAGTTTGCCCATATTCAGGTCAAGTTGGTATTAGAGCACAATTTAGCTCATTTTAGCCAAATTTAGCTATAGAATTAGCAATTGGTTTTGAATTTGTGCAAAGAGAATTTAGCTGTGTGCAATTTTATGTGTGTAAGTTGAAGAGAGAAGAAGTTCAAGATTGAGGCCTCAGTTCTCAAATCACAGCAAAGAATATTTTTATGCATTACAAGTGTGATGGAAGCTTCATCAATCACTGTTTCTAGTAAATATTCCTTAGAAAGACTCTTTGATAAAGAGATGTTGCAGAAGCTCTACATCATGAATGATAGGGTGCAAGAGATGTATGAAGATAAGAGGGAGAGAATTATACTTCAAGAGCAGTTGATTGACATGAAGGAAGAGAATCAATAACTTATTGAAAATATGCATGATATGGAGACTCAAATCCATATTAAAAATGAAAACCTAGCAAGGTTGCATGAGATGGAGAGTTAACTCCATGATTCCAAAGAAACTTTAGCCAAGTATGTGCAAGAAAAAGAGGTATGCAAATCAATTTTATCTTCTATTTCTTCTCAAGATGAATGTGTAGGTGCTTTTGAAAGACGCACTAGAGGAATAGGGTCCAAATTATTGATGAATATGGGCTATGAAGGTAAAGGATTGGGAAAACATGCACAAGTCATAGTTGACCCAATTGTTGTTGAGGAAAGGCCTAGGTATTTGGGTGTTGGTTAATGGACATCACTATGGAGAATTCTCAAAATCCAAGGAGGCACATGAAGGTGTTCCAAGAAGGACTTTCATTAGATGTTCATTACCTCAAGCTTGTGAAGTTTGTGTTCATGAGGAATGCAAAATTTTTACATCCACTTTTCAAGAAGATGCTCATAAGCATGCAACTATTGGAAATGGAAAACAAGAGGATGTTGAAAGCTCTAAAGTCATTGAAGCCATTGTTGGTATTTCAAAGAGATCTACTACCTCATCAAATTAACCTCCTTGAGAAGGCGAAAAAGGTGAATGTGAAAGGTATAAATATGCATGTAATCAAGTTTCTTTTTATTATGATAAACATGGTTTATCTTCACATAAGATTTGGAGAAATTTTACATTTTCCTTTTGTGGTTTGAATAACCATAATGTTTCGAGGTGTTGGAAGAAGATAGCCATGCACAGGAAAATTTCAAAACAAAGGAGATAGAAATCCAAAGGTCCAGTGGACAATGCAGACCATGTTGAAAAGAAGATGCAATCATTTTGCACTCATTTTCATAAGCAAGGTCATCTTGAAGAAAAGTGTTGGACTTTGCATCCAACAAGTCATCCACGACATTTGAAGAAGGTGGAAAGATATCTTGAAAATAATGGAAAATAGGATTCCATAATTCATGTGGGTCAAGATGATTCACATGATGAAGTGAAATTGAAAGAAGCACCATTGAAATGGTTTGGAAAGAGATGGTTAGATTTATTAACCAATTAAGGCCTTGCATTTCTTTTTATGATTGATGCATTTCTTTGCCAATTGAATGCATTTATTTTCTCTTGAAAGTATGTTTCATATTGCATGAAGCAAGATGTTGGAAAATTAAAGTTATTTTGACTCATTTAGATGCAACAAAGATGGAAATTTGAGCATTCATGAGTGATCGCCTTGTGTTGGTTGATTGCTTTGTTTATCATGTATGTTGTCGACTTGAGAGTCAATGGTTTGAAGACACATGTTTTGTCAAAACTCATCGAAAAATTATACAAATGTTTAGTTTGTACATCAAGATGTAAGAGTACATGGAGATTTTCAAAGGATGTCACATTTTTTTCTTTGAAGGAGCAAAAGAAAGAGGTCATCAAGTTATGTTTATTGCATGATGTGTTTTTCAAGTTAATGGTTGTGCTTGTGGTAAGATGTCGTAGGATTTAGGAAGGTCCACCCTTAAGCGAGAGGCTCATGATTAGCCTTCATTCTCAAATAATGGCATGAGAAACATGTCAATACTAGAGGATGATGGAATAAAAAAGAGGAAAGTGGAAAATATGCCAAAAATATTGTAGCCAAAATAGTAGCCATTGTAGACCAATTGATGTGTTGAGGCCAAGAAGCGAAGGAGATGGAAAATGCATTCTTCTTGATGTGGGATTTGGAACCGTGGAGGTAAAAAGAATTTTCATTTATTTTCTTGTGATTACTGAAGTTGGAAATCATTTTTGTAGTTCACTCAGATGGGCTTAACTTGGAAAAGTCATTTCCAAGGAGAAGCTTGCATCGAATGCATGTGTGTGCAAAGGAGGAACAAGATTCTCAGTGGGAAGGCCATAAATAAGCTTTCCAAGCATCGAGGGATCGATTTGGTACAACAAGGTGTTTAATCAGTCAACAAGTAGCCAACAAGTGTTGGATTGGGTCAACAAAAAAAGGAGGACATAGGTTGAAGTTCCAAGCCAATTGTAAGGCAAGGCATGTAACTGAACCCAAGTGGTTGTCATGGATATTTTTCCAAGTAGAATCAAGCTGATAGAACTTGGGAAAGAGAAGAGTTTTCATCTCGCATAAGATAACTAGCTTTTGTGGGTCCAAAAGCCTGTTAGTGGGAGGGAGGGATTAGAATCTGGATTGGGGGCAAAAATTTGCTAAAAATTCAAAGTGCTCAGAATCAAATCAAACTAGAATGACAACATAGGTATCATCGCAAGGAATCTAGTGCATTTTTTTTCACTCAAAACAGAGTCCGTATGAGGAAGATAGAGCCTACTGTTCATTTTCCTAAATAGCTAAAAATTTTGCAGAAAAGGACATAAAGGTGACATGGAAGCCTAGTCAGCAAAAATTAATATTCTGGGAATCTTTCTCCATTTTTCCCAATGACACTGTGCCAAGTGTAAATTCATGGTTGGTGGTTATGGGGTGATTTGTCACATTTTCATTGGTCTAATTTTAAGCCAACGGGAAGAGGACACATGGCTAGCCGAGAGGCCGCCTTATTCCCCCCCCACAAAAAGCCAAATTAAAATTTATGTCATGGTCAAATTTTATATCATGGATCAAATTTTATATGGTGGAAAATTTTCGTAAGGTTTAAACCTTATGTTAAATGGTGCAAAATTATTATTGGTAGAAGGGTGGAGGTCAGGGCTCAACCGCGCAACCTCCCCCACACTAATCACAACACTTAATACAATACCATAAGCACATTTATTAATATACAACAGTTTCAATATATATTTGAAGTCATACATATGGACCGACAGGGGTAAGGAGGGGGCACGCCCTGCAGGTCATACCCGTCACCACATGACCACATACGAAGACCACGACGAAGACTATTTGTAATCGCGCGGAATTAACCATTAAACATGGTTTAATTAACCATAAGCCAAAGTTTAAAACACTAATCCCATTCCTAATTGCGAATTTGTGTAAATGCGCTTAGAGTGCTAATATAAAATTAATCCGTACTTAAAATTAATTAATCCTAAGATTAATTCAGTGGTCATTTTGGTGGGTCTGCTATTTTTGGTGCCGCCTCCACATTTGTCTAACTTAACTGGAGTTTCTCTAGATTTGGAGAAGTTTTCCTACGGAAAACTTAAGAATCCATCGACCAATTTTGGCTCAGAATGAGTCATTCCTAGATTATTTGGATGCTCTGAGCATGATGGTGCAGGTTGTAGAGGATTTGGAGCACTTCTGTAAGTGATTTTTTCACTTTGAAGATTAAAGAGTCCAGGGCCAACAGGAGAGGAGGTTGTGCCTAGTTCACTTGAAGACCATTTGCAGAGATTGAAGAGTTTATTTTGAGGTTCTTAGGTCTTCTGAATCCAATGGAGTAGGTTGCAAAGCCATTGGAGCACGTAAGCTACATGTAGTCAGAGAATTTACCATTAATGCAAAGAGGGAATAGCCAGTTGAAGCAATTCCATGGAGATGTAGCCCAGGAGGGGTGAACTTTGTTATCAGCTACTGAGTAATGTGTTTTCTTTGTTTTATTTCTCTGAAATTTCATTATTGTACATGTGTTTCTAACAGCTAATTAACTCATAAATTTCTCATTAAAAAACACAAAACTTGACACATAAACCCTCACATAACTGGCTAATTTGAGACGATCCTAAACACATTTATTTAATAATGATGAGGGAGCTAGCACAAAAAAACTAGTTTTCCAATATTCAGATCAATGACCCTCCTTTGATGAATCACTTCTTGTCGACTTCAACTCATTATCTGGGAAGGTGATTTAGAAACTTTTGTTCAATACCTTGGATCTTGCATGCCTAAATGGAGTGTTCTTCGTGTTCAACGACATGTTTACATCATTTTCCTTTGATTGAATGATTTTGCAACAGTTTGACTTCAAAATATCTATTACACTTATGTATTGTGTTGTATTACCTTGAGGTCCATTGTCATTATTGGTGGTCTCTCTCGGGCCTGTTAATAATTCTCATCATTGACCAGTAATTAGGTGGTTTCTACCATGTTCGACACCAACACATTTATTCACATGGTTAGATACATAGATTGGGTTGTTTGAGATAGCGGTGAAGAACTTGGGTCACATCTAATTTTTGGTCTAGGATGCGAGGATTTATTGAGTATTCATGATTGTATGCATGATCTTATCTATACAGATGATTGTGTCCATAACGCAGATCCATTTCTATGGTATCTTGTAGACGGATGGCTGCGACCATACCATGGGCTCATATGTCATTGATGCCTAGTGAAACATTATGTGGTTAGACATGCTTATACCAGATATGTCATATATTGTTAATATTTTATTTGGCAGGTTATCCAAAGGTGGTCTGCATTCTTTGCTTTGGTTCATAAAGCATTTCAGCCATAACTACTTGGTATACCTTCATGCTTTAGGGGGCATATGTTACACAATAATTTGTCACCATGCTCATTTTACCGTCCTTGATCCTGAAATGCCTCGTGAAGAATCTTGTGCAATGTTTCCATCATCAAGAAATATGATAATATATCCCCTTGAAGATAAAAATAATACTTCCTTGAAATATTACTGAAGAAACTTGGTAAAATTCATAGTTTCCTGGGTCAGCGCTCTTCCTGGTTCCATGACCGCACTGATGTCCTTTTCCCAGTTCTGGCCCAGCGCTGTCAGTGCCCTAATTTATTGGAAAACCATGTTTATCCCCTTTCTGGAAGTGCTTCCTCAAATGGAGGATAAGCTTCGACCTCTAGAAGCTCGAGGGTGGTGAGTTGGTTGTTGAAAAAAGATGATAAGGTCGAGCTCTCTCATTTTAGAGCCTTGATATCATCCATGGGGGATTATCCCTTAGAAACTAGGACTTCCTCCTCCTTTTAATGGGCTCCCAACAGGAAGCGGGCCTACAAGGTTCGTGGATTGAGGTCACCATCAACGGATCCAAGGATAACAATTGGAAAAAGGTATTTATGTATATTTCCTCTTTGCATTGTAAGTATTAGTTAAGAAAGATTATGTTAGAAATACTCTCGTGTTGCTAGACCCACTCTAGGGCTAGAGAGATCGCCTTTGTCTGCAGAGAGGATTTATTTTGACAACAAGGGTACAATTATTAATATATTAAATGATTATTTATTCATTCAATGATACTCTTTACTTATCATAACAGGTCAAAAGAGAATAAATATGGATTTCATTAGTTGTACTAACACAACGTTTCTAATCATCTATGAAATCAAACAAAGGCCTAAGTCTCTATTCAAACCAAATATTTTCACACATTTGTTCATCGTCTCCCTTTTAAAACATTCGTTTCTTTTCTTTTTTGAGTGCAATATCCCCTTTTCTTGAATTATAAACATCAACTCGTTGCCAGCAAGTGTTCATAGCCCCGACGAATTTATCTGTTCTTATTTTAATTTAAAAATTCACGTTTTCACTTTATAGATTTTGATTAATTTTGAAATTTATCATACATATCCAAGTTACAGAATTAGGGTATGTAGAGAGTTGCTTTGATCGAAAAAAAATGTTGGTGAATAAAAACTAAGCCTACTATTCTTTCCCATTTCAGATTATCACTTATGCCAATTTTAATATTATGAAATGGATGGTGCTCTTTGTAACGATGTTAGATAAACATTTTATTTTTAAATTAGCACTATATTTATATTGGATAAGAATGATTTTTCTCCATAACTAAAAGGCTACTTTTCTTGTGGTAAATTAAACAATAAATCCCCATTTTTAAATGCAAGACACACTTTCCAATATGTTAACCATATGGGGAGGAAATCACACCAAAACTAAAAAAAAATACAAAAAAAATAAAAAGGAAGTGTAAAATATTTACAAATGAGAATTAAGAAACTCAATACAATGAATAACCTAATCGAAAAGAATGTATAAAGAAATCTATTAATCTAAATGTCTAAGTAAACCGAAAATAAAAATTGGAAGTGAAAAGAAAACAATAAATAAATAACTTATTTAATGAAAATCATTCTAAATTTAATCCATGAAATTAACAAATTTGCAATAAAGAAAACATTAATAAAAATATCACAACCTATCACAATTCAAAATAGAAAGAGGAAATTGAATTATAAGGGATATATTGAATTGAAAGTTAGGACTCTTTTCCCTATTAAATCCTTCAATTTTTTCATTTCCTTTAAATTAAGATTGGGATAGATAAAATTTCTTTAACGAATAGATTGGATGTCGACATAATCATGGTTTTTATTGAAAATATAAAAAGACAAATGTATCTAAAAAAAAATTAAAGCTATCCTAAAAATAAATTTGAAACTAAATGAAGGGTTATGAAATTGATGTTAAAATCTTCATTAATCTAGTTCCATCAATATTTTATTAAAATGATTATTGCTTCATAATCATAAAAATTAATCTAACTAAGAATTTCATAAGTCCTTATATTACTTAATGGATAGGGGCCTAAATAGAAATATTTGACGAATGTAATCATGAGAAAGATGATACAAATATAAGGGAAGTGAAAAGCTAAAGTGAACTTCCGTGAAATACTCTTGATGATGTTTCATCTTCTGTTTGATGTCTTTCTCAATAATCTTGTTTATTTCATTTCATCTTTCCCATTTGTAAATCACTGATATTTAACTCCTCATTAGAATAGTTCGTATAATTATCTGCATATGAGAAGCATGAATATATCATAACATAAATATTAATAGCTATTGGAAATTAAAGTAAGATGATTTTTTATGTACCAAATACTTCTTCAAAATAAATATCTTTTCCTAAATCATTATTACTTGTATTGTCGAAACACTTTGATCTAGGAGTTATTTTATCATCATCAATATTACCGAAATAATCTCTACCTTCTCCTAAAAAATATAAATTTTTTTAATATCATTTACATATGAAATAACTTATTTTGTTAACAAAATATTATTTTCCCCATGCTCTTTCAATATATTGTAATTCAAAAGAATATCTATGTCAATATTTTATTCACAAGTAGTTAAAGAACATGAGGAATA
Organism: Pinus albicaulis; assembly: GCA_034641835.2. NCBI lineage: Eukaryota > Viridiplantae > Streptophyta > Pinopsida > Pinales > Pinaceae > Pinus > Pinus albicaulis. The sequence continues at coordinate 239,119,856 of CM076579.1, read as the reverse complement.
TCATAGAAATTTTGTAGATAATAAGATCCAAGGAAATTTTGAAGAGATAAGTAATAGAGAGGTCCACAAATGTAACTTCAAAGAATTTAATCTTCAGTCATTAAAATTAGGACCAAATAATATTATTCTAAATGAGAATGTTGATTACAAGAGAAGGATTTTCCCTCAAATTTTTACTCAGTAACTTGTCAAATACTCAAAGGGGTGACATCTGTTCTTGGTTTTTTCTCCTGTTATTTTTACTCTAGTTTATAAATGAATGAAGACAATATGACATAATGATCTTGGAAATGGAATTTCCCATCATCAACATGCATAAATTTCCAAAAATAATTCTGCTAGAGGGATTTGAATAAGAAAGTAGCTCAAAATTTATGTGTAAGAGATTTCTTGACTGTCAAAGGTAAATGTCAATGGAGAATTAAGATAGGAATTTTCTTATGAATCATATCTAAAAATGACATTAAATCAATGATTTCTAACAAATCTTTCTTAAATGAAAGAGAATAATAAAAAAATTCAATAAGTTGAATCAGAGAAGTTTATAGAAATCCTAAGTTAATTCCTCTCCTTCCTTTAAAAAATAATGAATGTATCATGAATATTAAACAAGATAATTCAAACCTGCATATTAACATAAGCATGAAGAAAATATTTTAAAAAATAAGAAAAACTAATTTATTCCTAAACCTATTCTGCACTAGTTGAAAATGAATTACGTGAAATCGTAATGCCAATGTAGTCATTCAATTAGCTTTAAGCCTGCAAACATATTTATATTAGAAATTGGTTTTAGAGGAAAAACTAAAATATTAAGAGGAAAATAAAAAATTGAACTATTTACAATTCCGTGGATTATGTACAATAAAATTGTGTTGTCATTTACAAAAAATGTTTCTTGAAAAGATTCCTCCAACCACAATTCAATTCTATCATGGAAATTGTTATATAACAAGTGTTTCTTAATCAATATTTCTTCCAGCCAAAATTTAGTTGAGTTGCAAAACACTAGTTGAAAATATATTAAATACTGAGAAAGGTTTATGGATGAAGAATTTGATTAGTAGGAATAACTAGGACCAATTTCAAATAATGAAATATGTGTGCAGTTATAAACATGGATTTTGAAATAAATGAAAATATGATGAAACATAACCATGATTAAAAATTGCAATGTTGTTTCATCGTTTGAAGCAATAAATTCACATCTTCCCATTAAGTTGTCAGTGTTGACATAAAAACAAAGTTTGTTAGGAAAATGAAAGAATAAAATCACATATATAGTTGAGGAATTGCAACCACAAGATTTCCTTCTCATATTTTGAGTTCCAATGTTGTAAGCATAAAAAACACTTGCAACAAAATTAAACCCTCAAAAAAATTAAAAACCAGTTCTATGATACCAAATTTATTTGTATATGAAAACTTGAGAGTTTATGGTGAAAATTGCAAGTGAAATGTTTAAGGTTTTCAACCAATTATGTCAATTTCATTAACACATAAACATGCTTTAAACCTCAATTTTGCAGAAAATAAATAATGCATCAATACCATAACAGTATACACAAGACAACAAATGATGAAGGAGTTCACCCCTCCTGGGCTACATCTCCTGGTCCAACTTTCAAAGTTGGGCCTCTTTCATTATGCTTAAAAATATGTGTTTACATCAAGTTACAATGCTTGGAATGCTAAAAAAATGTCTCCAATGGCTCCAGAATAGTAAAAAACCCCTAGCTAGGCTCTTTATACACTCAAAAAGGTCAAAAAATTACTAAGTTATGCTCCCTAGAATATTTTCTACTAATTGTCCTCCAAATCGCACCCACATGCAAACTGTTCTACAAATTCTGCCTTTTGTGACGATGTGGAGCGACAGATTCATCCCGCGCCAACGATATTCCTACCACAATGGGTGCGGATTATTGAATACTTAAATGCACTCGGTCCACCCGAAAAGGTGCCACTTGGCACATTCTCTGTCGAAGGATTCATGATTTGTCTTGAAAATCTCACTGATTGTTTGAACTCCAGTTGAACTAGGGTTGGTTTATTTTCACTGTGTTTTTGTTTGCAGGAACCCTGCCAAAGGTAGGTTTTGCTCCCGCTCCCCTCCATCGATTTAATCATAGCATCAAAACTTTATCTTAACCATGACATATGTGACTGTGTATACCATAAACTAACCGCTACAGTATTAACACTTATCCACTCCAAAATTTGCTTAACGTATACCATATGGTTTGAATGTTTGGAATCACCGTCAGTTTAATGGTTTAACACTTTGGTTATACATTAAAAATATGGTTCATAGCATAAATATATATATTGGAGCCAGGGTTAACCCCAGACCCTATCTACTCGCCACATTGTGTGGTTCGGTGGAATGGGATCTAGGTTAACCTTAGTCCCCACCCCTAACTTCTCCATGCTTAAAATTTAAATAGAAATTTAAACTCATAGTTATTAAGAACCAATACAAGTGGGTTGGTGGAGGGCTTTTCTGGCAAGTAGTAGGTATCACGTTCTAACCTTGCGGAGGTAGTTTAGCCTCAAACCTTAATTTTGCGTGGCCATTAGGAGGTCACATGGCTCTGCCTAATTGGTTCGTCCAAATGCATTCGAACCAATAGAAACTCACCATTCTGACCGAATAAAATTTCCCACTTGTCCTCATCCCATTGGCTGATGGGAGGCACAATCACCCTACCTAATCATTTCCTAATCAACATATAGATAGTTGAATGGGCATCCATCTAAACTTACTTTAAAATTTTTAGTTGTTTTCTAAATCGATCAGAATGCGATATCGAGAGCATAGGATATCGGGTTTGAGTGAAACGAGTTGCGTTGGATTATGGGCGATGAAATATTCATTTTGGCATTGGTTTCAAGCCGATATGAGAACTTTTAATTTTGATCATTTTCTTGATCCACTGGATCACCCATACAGAGACGTTTTTAACCTACATACCAGTTCTTTCTTCCTGTTCACCGCAAAACCTTCAGGTTGCTTCATGTAGATCTCTTCTTCCAAATCCCCGTGAAGAAATGTTGTCTTCACATCCATATATTCTACCTAAAATTCAAAGGAGCAACAATAGATAAAAATAATCTAATAGAAGCTACCTTAGCAACAGGAGAAAAAATATCACCAAAATAAATTCCCGGCACCTGGGAATAAATTTTTTATACAAATCGAGATTTGTGTTTATTCACATTTCCTTCTTCATTCATCTTCTTCTTAAACACCCATTTTATTCCAATGGGTTTCCTTATACTCGATAACTCCACCATATCCCAATCCTCATTTTTTTCTAAAGATGTGATTTCATCAACCATGGTGTCTTTCCAGAGTTTTCCATCCTCTGAATCTACTACCTCCCTGGTAGTTATGGGATTATCACTAGTAATATATAAAGCAAAATTTTGACAGAAATTAGATGTAGTGTACCTTTTTGTTTGCCTTCTTTCTCTAATTGATCTTCTCATAGTTGGAGTTTTTTGCTCTTCATATTCTTATTCATGTTATGTTGTAGAGTCCGATTCTTCCTCCTTTAGCTTGAAATCAATATTATCAGGTTCCTTTTGTAGGAATTCATGTTTAATAACATCTTTCACCTCTATAAACACCACATATAGGTTGTACACAACCTTCATAGTTTTTTGGTTCCAAAGTTTATAACCTTTTAAACCATCCTTATACCCAATAAATATGCACCTTTTAGATTTACTATCCAACTTCGTTACTTTCTCCTTTGGAACATGTACATATGCATCATAAACCAAATACCCTCAAATTTTAAAGAGAGGGTTTCTTACCACTCCATACTTCATGTGGGGTATTATCCTCCAATGTTGATGAAGTTGATCTACTAAACAGGTAACTGTTGCAATCTTCATCGCCTCTGCCCATAATTCATGTCCTAACTCGACACCACCGAGCAAGATTCTTACCTTTTCCACCAACATCCTGTTCATTCTTTCTGCAACTATGTTTTGTTGAGGTGTGTATGGAGTATTATTCTATCATGCTATACCACACTTCTTACATAACTCTTTAAATTCCTTCTTGTAGAACTCTCCACCATTATCCGTCGTTAGCACCTTTATCGTCTTCTTTTTCTGGTTTTCCACCAAAGTCTTAAATTATTTAAACCTATCAACGACTTCATATTTCTTACTGAGGAAATATATCCATGTATTCCTTGATAATTCATCTATAAATGATACATAGTACACATAATTACTATACACGTTATACAAACAATATGTATACCAATGGATTCAATCCAATCATGCGATATGTTAAAGAAAGATACCGAATCCTTCTACAAATTAATTACGGAAAATAAAAATGATTGCACAATCACACGAAGTAAAAGAAAGAAGAAAATCAATCCACAACACAAAAAAAAATTCTTGGGGAAATCTTGCTGCTCAAATTCCCTCTATCTTCTATTGTATATTCAACCAAGGAATCATGAAACAATAGAGTGCACTCTTCTCACAAGAGTTTTTTGCACTCTACCAATTATCTCACACTGATAGAGACAAGATCAACCACAGGAATAATGGTTGCAACCTACAAGAAATGGTCACAGGCAGAAAATATTGTTAGTTGGCTAGTGGAAACATACTAACATACAAAACACACTAATTCATGGAACATAGTATGCTACAAATAAGAATAATAAACTAAACTAAAATAAAACACAAACACAAGCTCAAATGATTCAAACGAGATAATAATACAAATGATAGACTAATCCCCTCTTATCGACCGTTATTAGTAAAGAAAAGGAAGAACATTACACACTTGCAAAGGATCCTTAGAGCTATGGCGCTCTAATACCCGATGCAAGGAGGGATTTACCCTTGAGCTGGTTCTGCAAGGCCTCTCTCTTCTCCTAAGGGATTTGAGTTTTTGGGTGGCCAACAACTGAATCCTCTAACTCGATTGCTGCTCTGGATCACACACTGCTGGTTTTCTCATAGGAAATTTGGCCAACATAACAATGTGTTCTCATTTTTTTCTTCTCATGGTGGCAATTTATAGGCAAATTCAAATCCTTCTTCCCTCTCTTGGTACACTTGTGGATAATGACCCAAGAGTGGGGGTTGATTCCTTTGTGTGCTCACTTGAGGTCTCAAGGTGGCTCTAGGCAGTTGTCCTTAGGCAGCCTCAGGTGGAGAATTTTCTCCTAAAGTGTGTCAAGTGGTCCTAGATGGAAACTTCTGCCATTCTCAGGACCACACAAATTTTTGAGGGAAATTCGCGTAGACCAGCGCACCTATCAAATAAAAATGTGTGCAGAGTGCATTTTTCATGTGTCTTTTGTGCGCAATTTGATATTTCTCCTCTTGACCTTAGAGATTTTTAAATTTTCCAGATTCTCTAATGTTTCTCAACCCTGTAAATCCTTCTACTTGACATTTTAAAATGTCATTTTTCTTGTCCAATTTTCCAGTGATAACAGTTTCCCCCTAACGTATGAGGTCTAGGAAGAACTGTATAGCCGAAATACATTATATTTTTTGTTCTATGTAACCTATGTTGATAGAGAGAGAAAGAGAGACCTGCGTGAAGCCCAATGTTGGAGACCCCTTATAGTGGGTAAAAGAGGGACCATGTTCTGTCAAAAACTTGGAAGAAATAGTCTGATACAATAAATACAAATTTTCTATGAGGCAGGCATGTCGCATGCTCATGATGATTTGGCTAGTAAAAAATTCTATCTGACAGATAAAGGTTCTATTTGTGTCACTAATGTGGTAGTGATCTGCTGATTTGGTTGATGATGACGATTTTTGACGCCCTCATGGAAGTTTTTTTTCTTTGAAAATAGGTTGAATGTGGTGCCCACATGTATAATCTTGTTATGACATATAAATTCTCATTGTACGCATGGGTGCATGACCGAGACCCGCCTGTGTAAGCATTGCTAAAAGAGATGATTATAATGGCATGAGTATTTGACAAATTTGGACAAAGTGCAATGGTTGTAAAGTACAATACCATCTTGACATGAAGGCTTGTGTTGTAGTCGAATTTCAGGAGGATTGATGACATCTATGGGAAATGATAATTCCCATAGTGCCACCCGAGGATTCCCCTATTGAGATCAGGAGCCATCCAAGGTAGTGCTTAATTTTTGGAGAATGGGTGTTGAAGTTGACAAAAACGAAGCCTCAACCGAACGAGGGAGATACTGATGCAAGCGACCAGGGTCTTTGATATGATAGTTTTAACATAGATATGATGGAGAGGGATGACTGAAAACTAATGATGGGAGTTCAGTGGCCCAAGGTTAAAGAATGAAAAAATCAATTTGGTGGCAATCATAACTATTTATGATGAGGAAAGCCCTAGAGTCAGTAGGACATCTAGGGTGGGTATGTTTTGGTTATGAATGCCGTGGTGGCTTTGTGTGAAAGGTGTGATTCTCCAACCAAGGGTGATTAGGGACTAGTGCCATGGGAGAAAAATGGATGGATAAGTGGGGGATGTTCTCCGTTTGAAATCTTTGTACACTTTCAAAAAGAATAAAAAATGGGTTTGGATTTTACAAAACACAGAGAAGGGTGCCCCAAAAACATGGAAAATGATCGCTCACTGATGATGTGAGGAAGGTGTTTTTGCTAAGGGTGGGGGCCCCATTGGTTGGTCACGGTGTGGGGATGATGAAGCGGATGGAAATATCGCAGATGGGCTATGTTAATGGGGGGATGGTAGGCCAAATGTGAGACGTGGTGGTGCATATTCAATCTTCTTGCGAAAATGGTAGTCTGGGAAAAGGGTTTTATTTTTATATGGTAAAACTTGACTCGATGCATGAATGAATGATCATGAAGTGCTTCCCAGACTGAGGTGATATGGCCATGGTGTCATATTTTTTGATGCGTGGTCTACTTTGAGTGATGGATACCATGGAGGGGGAGGCTCTACCGACCAATGAGGATGTTCATAATGTGATGTGTGGGGAGATGATGAACATGGTTGGGTGTTTGGAACCTATGGTTGATTTCTTGTGGAGAAATGATGTCAGGATATATAGAGTTTCTCTGGAAATCTATCATGCTAAGGGTAGAATGATACCTACTCTGGAACCTTCGGTGCATGGGGAAATAGGTGGTTTGTCGCACTGTATAATACCTGCAAAAAAATACCCCAAGTGAAAGCATCTTTCTCATTCAAATATTATCAAAAAAATATGCTCAATGAAAAGAGGATAAGATAGGGCATACCTATCGAAACTGAAAATAAAAATAAAAATTGGAGACGTGAATGTGTGGAGTTTCCTTTGGGCGTTATGAGGTGTTGATCACTATGTTGCTTTAGGTCCTAAAATTGGGATCTTTGAGCTCTTTTTATGGTCCTTCAAACAATTTTAAAAGGGAGAGATATAGGCCAATATGGCTCATTTCAACTCATTTGTGCCATTATAGTGTTTGAGAGTTTGAGAGGTCAGAGGTTGTTGTTGGGCCTTTCTTGTCGTTGCAATCAGCCTCTGCACCCAGGATTTGTGCTACTAGACTCAGGTAGGTTGTAGAACATCCTGTATTTTAATTTTTTCAGTGTGCCTGGGTAGGTGTCCTTACAAACTGGGTTTGTATGAAACCCTAGGAATTTTTTTCCTTGACCGTGCGGGTGATCAAGGCACAAGCGCAAAACTGAGGATTTGCTCATAGATTTCATGCCTGTGAGTGATTTCTATACATGGCCTCCACATCTGTCTGAGATATAGACATGTAGTCAATGCACCTGTTTGAGAAACAGGTGCGATAAAAGGCCAAGGTTATTTTTATAAATTTTTTGGGAAAATTTCAATTTTTTGGTGTTTTGATGTCACTGATGAGTGTCTGTTTGGTGACAGGATGCTATGGAGGGAGAGAGATTAGCCTAAACTATACATGTTTGTGGCACAATATGTCAATGATCGTCACTAGTTGGCTCGATGGGGTCATCTCAAGTTCCTTGAGAATGACCTCCTGTGATCACAAGATCGATTAATGCATTACCTAGTCCATTGTTAGAACAAGTGGCACAGAGTGATGGTGCTATGAGGGTGTGACTTGGATATTAGTCTCGAGACAAATATTTATTTTGTGACCAGTCTACTACCACAGGGTGAGGCAATCCCCTATCCACTTCCTCTCGGGAATGTATATCTTTGGCGATTTCTGAATATTCATTGTGGCAGGGAGCCTCTCATGGAGGGGTGCATCTTGATAGCATTGGTGATAGAATTAGCCAAGCGGTGTGCTCTGGATATGATTGTGAGATTGATGGGATCTTCGTCACTACACAGGGTTTCAGGCCCACAAATTGGTGTATTGCGTCGGCTGAGGGCTAGACATTTCTTTAACTTTGCTCATCACTGCTATGATGGCATGGTGGCCCAGCTAGAAAAGGTCCGAGATGGATCTAAGATATTTTCATATGCTAAAATCCTTTGTAGCATTATGTATGAGAGAGTGGTGCTATTGTGGCCCATGGTTTTTGTGCCTGCAGGGGGTCATCGGGAGCTTCGTATGAGGAGATGGGCCCCAGTGATCCCTTGCGGTGGGGGAGGTGTGGTGGGGTGTTACTGGAATGCGACCACTGAGGCTTGGTTTGTGGCCAAACCTCAGATGTTCCTCCCATATCCATATGCTAGGATGGAATATCAAGGAGACTTGGATATGGGTTTTCCTGCAGGATATGATTGGGGACCGACAAGTATGATTTTTGTGCTTTATTATGCATTTGTTGAGTATATATTTTATGTGTATTATGATGAAACTGACATAATTTGTGTTACTCTTGCAGATATTGGATATTTTGGGCGCAATATAGCTCGGTTGGTAGGACACCAACTGAACTGGAGGGTTCAAGGAGCTCCACCCCCAGCTGGGGGGCAGGGAGGAGGTCTGATGCAGCCCTAGGGTGGAGTACCCAGTGACGGAGCTGATCCTTCTAGAGAGGGTAGAATTTCTACTGCTGCTGAGTGTGCTGTAGTAATCGCTCATGCTGAGGTGGCGGAGGCCCACATGATGGAGATGGCAAAGCAGCTCGCTGCTTCAGAGGCCAGAGCCACTTACTTGGGGGATGCTTGGGGCCAAGTGGACTGGCTTACCCATGGTATGCCAACCGTGGGTTTTTCGATGACTTAGATGATGTCTGGTTAGAGAAATTGATGGCCTGGGAGAGGGGATATCGATCGACTCTGTGCTATATGGCAGCTTCAGTTTTGACGGCTGCCCCTAGTACTGGCACCAGGTGCAGCCGTGGGTCTAGGTGCCCAACCTGGCTGGGCACAACCCTAGAGATTTTTGTACACAGGGAAAACACCCTTTATGAGGATTCTTCCCTTATTTTTGACGACATGTGTATATATATTTTTTGGCTGACTTGTAGGTAAGATACATGACTCGTTATTTGTTGAAGTTTTCAACAAGAAATAGTGAAATTGGCATTCGAAAACAACATCCTTGATCCTAGTGAAAATTACGCACCTACACTAAGTGGGGCCTACAAAGGCTATTTTTAGGTGGATGTCTATTTATAGATGCATGAGAAAATTCTATTTACAGATGATGTCTATTTATAGATGTATGTGCAAATTCTATTTATAGATTGCATGTCTATAGATGCATGTAGACTATTATTATCCCTTAATATTAGTTGGACAATAAATTGTAATCTATTCTTAATGTGGACTTGGAAAATTAGTTATCTAAGTGAATTTCGAGCTAAGATGTTGGTTGGTGGGACATGCAAGTTGACTTTAGTTGTAATAGAGTGATTCTAGTTGTAACAGAGTTGGAAGTGCAGTGGTGCATGAGTTATGCAAGTTGTAAATCTATTTAACTTAGTTAAGTGAGTTAAAGGTTGTTGTGCTAGTTGTAACTACAAGTACACTAGTGAGATATCAAGTGAATTAAATATTAATTAATTTACATGTAGTGATCTCACATGCAACTAATGTTTTTACTATTATTAATTGCATGCATGTCAGTTCCAGTGGGGACCCAGTTGAAATCTAGGTGAAAGGGAAGTGTGACTCTCAGTTGTGCTATTAGCAGGCTACCCAGGTGTAGTTATAACACCATAGGATCCCCATGATACTCAGCACAGTTGAGGAAGACTGAAATTATTTTTTATTAAGGATTTCATTCATCAGGAACTGCGTGAGCAAGGCAGGCTATCTGGAGGCAGTAAATTGGCTAAGGAAATTGCCAATGTTTGTATGACAGTGTGAGACAATTAGCTGATGTACTAAGAGCTCTTTTGATTAGAGATTTGTATTTAATTGCTTCATGATTCCTTGTGGAATATGAAATATGTGATAGAGGGGTTTTGAGCAGCAAGCTTTCTCCGGAAATATCTAGTGTTGTGGTTTTGATCTATTCTTCTTTGCTTCATGTGATTGGCAATTGTGTTGTTTTTTAATTCCACAAAGATTTGTAGAAGATATTCAGTATTTAAATTTAGCATATTTTTATATCGAGTGAATCCAGGATATACTTGCATGTTGTATAATTTCTACATGGTATCAGAGCTGTGTTATAAATTTTCTACATGGTATGAGAGCATGAATTATTTGGGTGCGCAAGTTTGCAGAGAATATCTGAAATTTCGATGCAAAATTTTCAAAAAATAATAGCATATTTGGAATCCTTGTGAAAAAATACCCAAATTTTTAAAAAAAATTGGTCAAATCGGAGTTCAGATGAGGGAGATATCGTTGATTTAAAATAAGCTCTTTTGTTAGAAAATTTTGCGGCGGTAGGACAATTACAATGTGCACGAGCCAAGAACGTACATGCACTGAGGTACAAGATGCATGAGAATATTTGAGGCGGAAAGTAGAGGTTAGTGACTTTGTCGTTCAGAGGGAGCTTCTCAACATGCAGCCTGAGAAGTAGTCTTAGAAGGTTGTGGAGTAGCCACAACTGGAGATGCAGAAGAATCTCTATAGACTTGATGTAGATGTGATTTCTACATAGCTTCCAACGTGGGGAAGTGTGAGAAAGCCATGAAATTAACCCTTGAGAGGGAGCTGGATTTGCATGCAGGTAAGAGTGAGCCTTAAGATGTGGAGCAGCCACATGCGGAGGATCATGGAGTGGGAGAAACCACTCATGTAGAGAAATTTCGAGCCAAATGGGCAGAGGGTGTGCATGCAGCTATACCACTGGGTGAGAGGTGGGGTGACATGCATGAATAATCCCAAGAAGAAATTTGGGCAGGATTCATTGAGATCATGTGGATCTCATGAATCGAACCTGTCTATGAGGAGCCCACAGAGCAACATCAGTAGGGTCAGTTGGATTGATGCAGTCAGATGTCGTGAGGACATGAAATCAAAGTGACAATATCGGATACTAGAGCGCAGATCAAAGTTGGCAGCAAGTGCAGAGTGCATGGATGCAGGTGTCAGTAGTGCAGTGGTTCTTGAAGACATGTGCATTAGCTAAGAAAAAGTCATAAGACTTTGATGAGAGATGCATTATACTGATTCAGTTGTTTGGAGGTTATTCAGTTTCGGAAGTGTTGCATGCAAAGGTTGCATGTGCGAGAAACACTAGAGAAGTGTTGCGTGAAAATGTTGCATGACGCATGCATGGAGTTGCATGTCGCATGCATGGATTTGCATGTCACACCCAAAGACATTCCTTTCTTGTTGAGAGGGAGTGTTAAAGTTTTCAACAAGAAATAGTTAAATTGGCATCCGGAAACAACATCCTTGATCCTAGTGAAAATTAAGCATCTACACTAGGTGGGGCCCACCCAGGCTATTTTTAGGTGGATGCCTATTTATAGATGCATGAGAAAATTCTATTTATAGATGATTTATATTTATAGATGTATGTGAAAATTCTATTTATAGATTGCATGTCTATAGATGCATGTTGACTATTAATATCCCTTAATATTATTTGGATAATAATTTGTAATCTATTCTCAATGTGGACTTGGAAATAGTTAACTGAAGTGGAAAATAAGCTAGCTAAGTGAATTTCAAGTTAAGAGGTTGGTTGGTGGGACATGCAAGTTGAATTTAGTTGTAATAGAGTGATTCTAGTTGTAACAAAGTTGGAAGTTTAGTGGTGCATGAGTTGTGCAAGTTGTAAATCAGTTTAACTCAGTTAAGTGAGTTAAAGTCAGTTGTGCTAGTTGTAATTGAAGATACAGTAGTGAGAGATCAAGTGAATTAAATATTAATTAATTAACATGTAGTGATCTCACATGCAGCTGATTTTTTTACTATTTTTAACTGCATGCATGTCAGTTCCAGTGGAGACCCAATTGAGATCTAGGTGAAAGGGAAGTGTGACTATCAATTGTGATATTAGCATGCTACCCATGTGTAGTTATAACACCAGAGGATCCCCATGATACTTAGCATAGTTGAGGAAGGCTGAAATTCTTTGTGATTAAGGATTTAATTCATCAGGAACCACATGAGCAAGGCAGACTATCTCGAGGCAGTAAATTGGCTAAGGAACTTGCCAATTTTTGTATGACAGTGTGAGACAATTAGCTGATGTACTGAGAGCTCTTGTGATTAGATTTTTGTATGTAATTGTTTCATGATCAGAATATAAAGTGTATTATATAGAGGGTTTTGTTGGCAAGCTCTGAGAAACATTCAGTGTGTTGTGGATTGATTTATTCTTCATGTGATTGGCAATTGTGTTGTTTTTTTATTCCGAAAATATTTGTAGAAGTGATTCAGTATTTAACTTTATCATATTGTTAGATCGGGTGAATCCAAGATATACATGCATGTTGTATAATTTCTAGATTATTTGTACTCAGACACATTTTTTGGTATATATGAGAGATGTATTTTTTGCGGCTCTACATGATGTGTCCATTGCTTATATGTTTTCATGGATGTTGTGTATCGCTGATGGATATCTATGTCTTTTATGTATTTTTGTTTTATGTATGATGGTTTATATGAGATGCATGCCATTTTAGGATGTGGTTAGCTATACGATCTGTTGTCTGGCTTTTATTTCTTGGTACATCTATGAATGTAATATGATCAAATTGATGGCTTAATCTTTTTGCATTCAAATATTTTCTAAACAGATGTGAATCACGTACCTCAAACTCTTGGTTTAACTGTGAAACCACTAACTGAGAATCAAGGTATATATGTAAGTGGTGAATGCCTTGTTTGAAGGCGTCGCACATGAACCCTATGACAACGTCATATTCTAACTGAATTTTTGTAGTTGATGTGATTCATACTTCGTTGGTAAAGAATGGTGATTGGTCAGGGTGGTAGATGACCCGGGTGGCTACTGCTAAATTTTGAGACCATCATGATGCTCCATTAGCGAATCCAAAATAATTTTTTGGTTGAAGATCCATTTGTGACACTAGAGCGCTTTTTTGTAATAAGTTTGTGATCAAATTAAGTTTTCTATGTGCACGTTATCTCTAGGGCTGAGCCCACATGACCCTTATGGGTAAAATTTCTTGAGGTAAAGACCGTTGACAGGGTTTCTCGGGGAATGTTACGTGAGACTCTGTCCCGATATGTATCTGCCCCTTTAGAGAGCGATGTTTTATGATATGGTCCTTTCGACAATGTTTCGAATTTTCTAGCCCTAAGGCTTCTTGCGACATCGAAGTGGAGGAATAACTCCCCTTGGTAAGTAGTCAAGGGGTGATGTTTCAGTCAGATGATGATTTCTGCACACTTTTGTGGCCCTTGTTGTGCTGGAGGCGAAGATTTTCGTCGACTTTTGTCAATGAGCTGTGGTTACTAAGTGTTGCTCTAAAGAAATTTGGGTGTGTAATGTTCCCAATTCTTATGGAACATTAATTTTTGCTATTTTCATATAGAAGATAAATAAAATGGGTAGGAGACCCATTAATTTGATGAATGTGTAATAAAAATCCTCTTGGTATGAAGGAGGATCACTTTTTGAACTTTATTTCACACCTTCATGTGTGAAAGGGGGCTTATGAAAGAAGGCTAGGCCAGGTTTGACCAAGTCAAACTGCGCAGTAGCATGAGGTGGAGAGCACATTGTGGGCTAGCGCAGTGGGATAAGTAGGGAAAATTCTAGAGGAAGGAAACCCTAATGAGTGGGGTCCATTGAGAGAGGTCTCACATTTCTTAAAAGGACAGCAAGGTTGCCATTTCAAATTATGTTGAGTATTATTCATCTCATTGTCTATTTAGACAAGAGAGCATTCTTTTTTGTTCAGAAAGAATTGCTGGAGGAATTCCTGTTTAGGATTCCTTCCCATTATTGAGAGGCCTCTTGAAGTTTGTTCTTCATTCTTCACATTTCATGGCTCAAGGCCAAAGCTAGTATCTCTAGTGACAGCGTTATTCTTGTTCAAGAGTGTTGCTGCATTGAAGAGAGTTGTAGTGGAGGACATCTACACCACCTCCGGAGCTGGTTTTCAGAGGAAGGGAGTCCCTATCCCTTTGAGGATTTAGTGAGGGAGATTTCAGAGCATTATTGCAGAATTTGGCACTAAGGCCATCTCATTCCTTGCCCCCACAACACAGTTCACCCAGTGACTGCATTATTTTCTTGGAGCATTTGTAGTGGGGCTCTTGCAGATTGTTGGAGGGAGAGATCTTTGATGAAGGGATCAAAATTTCATTTAAAATATCCATTAGAGGAGGCATATTCAGGTTGGGCATCATTTACAACCATCTCCATCCAGTTCCATTTCTGAGTTGCAGCTGCTACCCAACAACTTCGGCATTTTGCAGATTTTGGGTTCTATGATCAATCCTTCCAGGATTGATAGGAGGTAGCCTTTGGGAGTTGATATCTTCACTCCTAAAGTTATTTTGTACCATATCATTGTATATCTATGCATTTGGCATTTGTAGCATGCAGTTGCTCTTTAAAACTATGTTGTCATAGCTATGGTTTATATGTGCAGCAGAGTTTCTTTCATGATTTATGTACTCTTCTCTTGAGGCTTGGCATTGTATATCTTGAGTATCATTTCCCTCAATATTTGTATACATATGTTTCTACTATTATTATAATGAGATAGCTATGGATTCCTCTCACATTCTATGAGTATGTGTCACTTCTATTTGTCAATTGGTGTATTTGCTTATTGTTGTAGCTCTATCTTGAGGCATTCTCAATAGAGTAGCTTGTTCCTAATAGGAAGTCTCACATAGCTATAAACAGAGTCTGTGAAGGGCCAGGTAGCCTCTGGATCTCACCCTCTCTTTAGAGGTGGCATATCCGAAAAATTCCCCCACAGTCTATCTCTGGAATAGACTTGTGATATTTCTGAAAAAGGAATATTACAGTGGTATCAGAGCACCTTTCTTGGCTCATCATGTGGCCTTCAAGCCCAAGAAAGAGGAAGAAGATGATGATGCAGAAGATGAGCTTGATCTCATCTATTTTCAGAATAAAGAAGAACCTCCCCAAGGAGGAGAAGCAAAGAGAAGAAGAGGAAGGTCCATGCACTTCCTATTCTCAAAAGGGAAGCAAGCATGAGAGATGCTTGGATCATCTAGTTCTAAATCAATACCTGGATGAATATAAATCCCATTCTACAGCATTCAGGGAATCTACAACATTCCCACATTTTATTCAGCAGAAGGAGGAGAGAAGGCCCTGCAGTAGAGGAGAAATCAGAGGCAATAGGTTTCTATTGTCTACATTTGATGGGGACACTTCAGCTAGAGCTTGGGTGAAAAAGCTAGAAGCCTTTTTCTTGCTACATCCAGTGGCAGAGGAAGAAGAAGTGGAGATTGCAGCGCTGCACATGGAGGGTGAAGCCTCTGTTTGGTGGTTCAAACCCTTGGTCCATTCAAGGGTAACCTCTTTTAAATACTTTCCTCAAAGGTTGATTCAAACCTTTGATGGAGAGAGGACAAAGGAAGAGCAGCCTTTTTCAGCTATGGAGGAGGAAGCTATGGCATTAGAGGAGGCAACTATTGCAGCCACACAAGAAGACCCCAGGATCCATCAAGGTATGAGTTAAGTTCCATTTTTCATTTCAGCACACAACTTAAAGGATTGTGGAAATTCATCTTTAAAGGTCCCAGGATCTACATCGTTTGCTATTCCAGAGCACCATGATTGCACTGTGTTGTGCAAAGGGTTTAAGGAAGAGATAAACCCTCATCCTCAGGCACTTTTTATGAGTCTCATTTAGCCCTCAAGGTTGGGATGTGAACCATTGGAGGATGAAATAAACTATGGCACCTTCATGATAAATCAGGGAACAAACCTTGAATCGGAGGATGAAACAGCTGCTACACTATTGGAGGAATTAGCAGTGCTGTCAGAAATTGGTGGAGAGGAGATATTACCTCCATCACAATTGGGTCCTCATGGATCCAACATAGCCATGGGTGAGAGATGTTTTCTAAGAGGTCTCCAAGGAGCTGCATTTCAACCTTCCATGAAATGCAAAGGGGAAGATATGGCTTGGGAGAATGGTAGCCCTCATGGGAGGAGTACCAAAGGAGGAAAAAGGAGAAGACATCCACAAGGATATGAGTGGGTGTGGATGAGAAGCAAGGGGCTGATTTTCCACTTGAAAATATATGATATCGGGAAGCAAGAGGCTTGGCTGCGCTGGCTCCTCTTGAAGGAGTTTGGCCATCACTTGGAGTACTCTTTTTCCAGGAGGATGGGAGTAGAGGAGAGGTGGCAAGATGTTTGCATCATTGGGCAGCAGAGAGTAGGGATACATGGAGCTGATATGGCATATATATCAGTCATGGTACCTTCATCACATGAGTTACATGATGTGAGCATGAGGATGCAACAAGCACTTGGGTTGCTTGAGCTATCTTGGAGAGAGCACAAGCAAATTTTCTCTCATATGATTTATGGTGTTGCAAGAGTGGAGGAGGGCACTCTCATAGTGCAAAGGGATTAATCTTTGGCTTCAACTAATTGGGAGGCATTTCCATCTTGGGAAGAGCTTCACATTTGCAGTAGCATCATCGGAAATGTTCTTGACAAGGAGCATGTCAAGAAACAAAGATTGGCATGGGCAAGAGCCTTTCTGCATGAGCTCACAGCGTTGACACTTGGGAAGAGGATCATATAAATAGATCCATATATCATCTTACTTCCAGCTTATGGTAAGAGTCTTCTGTTTACATTTTCTGATCTACATGCTCTTATCATTATGTTGCAGTGCATGGCTCCTCAAAGGGGCAGATTTCTCATGTTGCTCCATGAGCAAAGTTGGGCCATACCATATGATGGAGACAGCCATCTTTCACATGGCCTTGGGAAAATGTTTTTCCATTATACACATGATAAGCTAATTCATATAATTAGCATTGTACTTCAAAACATTTTTCCTTGTACATTTCTTAAGTAGCAGTTTGCAAAACTGCGTTATGCACTCTTGGGAGACTGTTGGTACTTTCCAGCACCATATGAAACCATCAGTACTTCCTCTATTTTGATGAGGAGCATGATCCCATTTGATAATATTTTCCATATTATTATTGGGAGCATGATGGGTGAATTGACACATGAGTTGAATTTTTCTTTGAGGGGAGATGATTCCCACAGCTTATGCATGGCATGTTCTAATCGGAACATGAGGAGAGACATGGTCACCACAGCCACTTATTTGCTTTCTTTGGAGGTGGACCATGAGTCTGATGATGATATCCATCCATTGTATGTATATTGGCATGTATTTTATTTTTTATTTCTGGTTCACTCATCTATTCACTATTCAGTAGTAGAGGTGGAATTTTCTGTACAGTACTTGCCATGTTATTTTCTGCAGCTGCAGTGGATGAGATTACGTTGTATCCCTATGAGACATTGTTTTTACCTTGATGCACATGATATAACCTACATCAAACATTTCATTGGGGTATTCTATGATGATAATGTCCTACTCATCATGGATGACATACTTTGGGCCAGCTGGATTTTCATTGATGGAGGAGAGATCCTTGGAGGATTTCTCTTCATGTTGCCACTTGGAGGCAATACATTTTCAGCCCTTGATCAGTGCACACTCCACACTAATCATAAGTGGAGGAGAGGATAGCATGGGGTGAGCTATGGAGCTTGCCATATTTAGATTTTCATACCACCTTCTTTTCCGGAGCTCATGGTGGAGAGAGTTTTCTATGAGTTGCTATGTTTGGAAGCAACTCATGTTGTATGGATGATTTCTTGGGGATTGGATATTCATATGGGTATTATGAGTCCCACTTTATGTCAGATCTCATGCCTCAAGGAGGCACTTAGACAACCCATTTTTTCCTTCATGGATATTTTCTTCTACATGACAACTACTTGGGGATGTTCACCAAAGGCTAGATTGCATATGTTGGAGGGACAACCTGAACACTTGATTGATGATATGGCATCCTTTTCTTGGAGAATTTATTCATGCATGGATGATACAGGGAAATTAAGGGGAAATAAATCAGTCTATCCTTATACTTGCTTGAGGACAAGCAATCTTTGAGAGGGGAGGACTATGATGTTCCCAATTTTTATGGAACAT
Source organism: Pinus albicaulis (assembly GCA_034641835.2). NCBI lineage: Eukaryota > Viridiplantae > Streptophyta > Pinopsida > Pinales > Pinaceae > Pinus > Pinus albicaulis. The sequence goes on along the minus strand of CM076579.1, from coordinate 239,101,360 downwards.
TAATTTTTGCTATTTTCGTATAGAAGATAAATAAAATGGGTAGGAGACCCATTCATTTCATTAATAGGTAATAAAAATCCTCTTGGTATGAAGGAGGATCACTTTTTGAGCTTTATTTCACACCATGTGTGAAAAGGGGCTTCTGCAAGAAGGCTAGGCCAGGTTCGACCAAGTCAAACTGCACAGTAGCATGAGGTGGAGAGCACATTATGGGCCAGCGCAGTGGGATAAGGAGGGAAAATTATAGAGGAAGGAAACCCTAATGAGTGGGTTCCATTGAGAGAGGTCTCACATTGCTTAAAAGGAGGGCAAGGTTGCCATTGCAAATTATGTTGAGTATTATTCATCTCATTGTCTATTCAGACAAGAGAGCATTCTTTGTTGTTCAGCAAGAATTGCTAGAGGAATTCTTGTTTAGGATTCCTTCTCCTTCTTGAGAGGCATCTTGAAGGTTGTTCTTCATTCTTCAAATTTCATGGCTCAAGGCCAAAGCTACTATCTCCAGTGACAGCGTTAGTCTTGTTCAAGAGTGTTGCTGCATTGAAGAGAGTTGCAGTGGAGGACATCTACACCACCTCTGGAGCTGGTTTTTAGAGGAAGGGAATCCCTATCCCTTTGAGGATTTAGTGAGGGAGATTTCAGAGCATTATTGCAAACTTTGGGACTAAGGCCATCTCATTCCTTGCCCCCACAGCACATTTCACCCAGTGACTGTGTTATTTTCTTGAGAGAATTTGTAATGGGGATCTTGCAGATTGTTGGAGGGAGAGATATTTGATGAAGGGATCAGCCTTTCATTCAAAATATCCATTGGAGGAGGCATATTCAGATTGAGAATCATTTACAGCCATCTCCATCCAGTTCCATTTCTGATTTGCAGTTGCTACCCAACAACTTTGGCATTTTGCAGATTTTGGGTTCTATGATCAATCCTTCCAAGATTGATAGGAGGTAGCCTTTGGGAGTTGATGTCTTCACTCCTAATGCTATTTTGTACCATATCATTGCATATCTATGCATTTGGAATTTTTAGCATGCAGTTGCTCTTTAAAACTGCATTGTCATAGCTAGGGTTTATATGAGCAGCAGTGTTTCTTTCATGATTTATGTACCCTTCTCTTGAGACTTGGCATTGTACATATTAAGTATCATTTCCCTCGAGATTTTGTATACATATGTTGCTGCTATTATTATAATGAGATAGCTATGGATTCCTCTCACATTTTATGAGTATGTGTCACTGCTATTTGTCAATTGGTGTATTTTCTTATTGTTGTAGCTCTATCTTGAGGGCATTCTCAACAGAGTAGCTTGTTTCTAATAGGAAATATCACATAGCTTTGGCTACCTACGATTTTGTGAAAAGCAGGTAGCCTCTGGATCTCACCCTCTCTTTAGAGGTGACATATCTCGAAAATTCCCCCATGACATATACGGAATATACTTGTGATATTTACGAGAAGGAATATTACGAGTGTCGTCGAGGAGTTTGATGGCGGTGTGTAAGTTTGGGATCTCACGTTCAATGGGAATCATGGCTTCAACCCCGTACACCAACTGGAAGGGTGTGAACCCCATTGATGTTTTCACTGCCGTGCAGTATACCCACAGGGAGGAGAAAAGCATGTGGTTCCAGTTTGTTTTGTGGTTATGCACCATGCGCTGTAACATTGTTTTGATTAATTTGTTTATAACTTCTACGTGTCCATTGGATTGGGGGTAGTATGGTGAAGAGAATTCATGTGTGAATATGAGGTCATGAGATAGCTCCTGGAAAAATTCATTTTTGAAGTGTTCTCCATGGTCGAAGACTAAGTCTTTTAGTACAGCGAACCAGGCGATGACATGGTTGAACAGAAACCATGCAACAGTTTCTGTTGTGTTGTCATATGTGGGCATGGCTTCTACCCATTTGTTGAATTAGTTGACGGCCATAATAATGTATTTGTGGTTACTTGACGATGTGAGGTTACGAGTTGTGAATTCGATACCCCATTTGCAGAAGGGACCAACGACTATGATGGGGTGTAGGGGAGCGGGAGGGGCTCTTGCCTTGTGAGCGAAGCGTTGACATTTCTCACACCTCTTGATTGTGGAAATGTAGTAACAAAATAATGTGGGACAAAAATATCCTGCCTTTAGGAATTTTTGGGCAGTGGCCATTCCATAGAGGTGGCCACTACAAGCTCCATTGTGACAGTCATTAAGGGCTTTCTTAGCTTGGTCATGGGTGAGGCATCGATGTAAGAAGGTATCAATGCCCTATTTTTATAGGACATCTCCCATGAGGAGGTGTTGGGGGGCTTGGTGGCGGATGTGCTGACGGCCGTCATGGGTGAGCTTGGGTATGAAATTTTGGGTTCATAAAAATAGGAGAATATCTTCGTACCAAGGTTCACCAATCGTCACTAGGAAGAGATGTTCGTCTGGTAGTGAATCGTTGACTGGTGATCCTTTGGTCTGACTTGGGAGGTCGATGATGAACTCAACTAAAATTAAAGCCTTGTTTCTCTTGGGGGAGTGAAACTGTAAGTCAAATTATTGCAGAATGAATATCTAGAGAGCATACATATGGCTCATTAAATGACGCGTGAACAGGTATTTCATGGGGTTAATATATGCGATGACTATTTTAGTCCTTAAGATAATGTAGTGGCGAAGTTTTTGGACTATGTGTATCAGTGCTAGGGAAATATTTTATTCAGGCTCATACCTTAATGCAGGGCCTGATAAGGTTTTACTAACGTAATAGATTATGTGTTCTTTCCCATCATGGCCTTCCTAGATCAATACTCCAGCCAAAACAATCTCATATGTTGATAGATACAGGTTGTAATCCTTGTCATAGTCTAGGGACTAATCAACGACGCGAAGATAATGTGTCTTTTAGCACCTCAAATTATTTTTGGGCTTGATCATCCCATTTGAAAGGGATATCCTGGCGAAGGAGGTGCAGGAATCCATGAGTGCAAGTGGCATAGTCTGGGACAAAATTTATTTTCCCTACAAGCTTTGTAGTTTCTTGAGGGTTCGAGGTGGAGACACCTCTTTGATAGCTTGGACCTTGAAAGGGTCCACTATAATGCAGAAGACACACTTGAGGGTATTCAAGCATAGGTTGTATTGCCGACATCATTGAAATACTAGTCGCAGATCCTCGAGATGATTTATCTCTTCTTTGATCAGAGGGTGAGGTCATCCAAGTAGGCGAGGATGAGGTGTGCCAAGTCATGAAAGATATAATTCATGGTCTGTTGAAAAGTGGATCCATCATTTTTAAGGCTAAATGGCATCACTTGGTATGTGAATGTGCCCCATGGGGTGGTGAACGTGGTCTTGTATCAATCGATGTGACATATTTGGAATTGATTATACCCAAAGAAACCATCCATGAAGGAGAGGGCCTCGTGTCCCGAAAAAGAAATGATAACTTGGTCTATGATTGGGGTAGGGTAATTGTCCTTTGGACATGCTTTATTCAAATTGCGAAAATCAGTACAAACGCATATGGTGCAATGTTTTTTCATGATGGGAACAGGGTTGGAAACCCATGATGTGTAAGAGATGGGGTAGATGAACCATGATTTTTGAAGCTTATCGATTTCTCGTTTAATTTCTTCTACCTTGGATGGGTGCAGTTGACACTGTTTCTGGCGTACTGGTGCTATGTCAGGCCAAGTGTCAATATGGTGCTCTATAATGGTGGGACTAAGCCCTGGTATTTCCAAGTAGTCCCATGTGAAGATATATAGATACTCTTGCAATAAATGGGTGTAAGAGGTTATATCATCTGGTGAACATGCTGCCCCCAGTGAAACTACTTCGAATTTCTCAGGATTTCGAGAGATGTTCATCTTGATGGTAGGAGAAATATTTGACATATTCCCTTCTTTGAACACATAGGGCACTGGAATGGGATTTTTGAACCAATAAAATTTCCCCAATGGAAGGAAATATTTTGATTCAATTGCATAAATATATTTTTTTCGCATATTGTTAGATCAGAATGTTTTTCAGGAAGAAAAAAAGAGCAGTGATGCATCGCATCCCATGGATAATCTGGCTCTGTCATGGCCTCAAGGATATCCTCATCGGAGTGGAATAAGGATCCTAAGGGGGATTGGGTTTGTGGAAGGCCGTGAGGAAGAGATTCGTTCCTAAAAGATTTGGTCGACAAACATGAATAAGATTCCATCGTCGATGTGGTGGAACCAGATGTGGTCGAAAGGGTGAAAATGGATTGGGTTTGCATCGTCATTGGTACAACTATTCTCGTAGTTACAACTGACTTGACACCTATGATTGATGAGCATACAATTCGAGTCATGGTTCTGATACATGATGATATGAATCATATATGATTTATCGTGTCGTCGGCATTTGGTGGGGAAGGAATTTCCATCATGGTGGCTTGCATGGGAGAAATTCTAGGTTCTTCATAACACTGGGCACTTTCCTGGATTTGAAAGTTGTGTCTGGTGTAGAGGTATCTGAATTTTTGCATTAATGGGCATGCCTCTCCTTTGTGGTTATCGCCAGTGAAAATGGTGCATGGTACCACTATGCCTATCGAGTAGATGGTGTGTGAACCAATAATACTCTTCGTTCCAGAAGTGGACACTCGGAAAGGATCAGGCATAGGGGAGGCATACCTCTGCTGCCATTTATGATTTTTTGGTTTTGGGGGATTTAGCTCTCTTGGGGAATGTAGACTTAACGCTGCTCTTGCCACTCGAAGCTTGGGGAGGTGTTCACATTTCATTGTATGGTGGAAATGTGAGAAGATCTGACAATAGCAGTGTGTAATATTCTCTTGGTTAGAGAGATGTTTCTGATCAAGGGAGGAGATCATGCAAAAGCTATTCGTGAGGTGCTTCATTTCATTACAATTATTGACCTGGTGGCTGATTCTGTCTCAGAACCCGCATACTAGCTTAGACTAAACAGGGTCATGTTAGGTTGATGCATCTTTTTAAATCGCCCAATGTTTTGGTATTGAAATGGGGTAGGTTGCTTGGGGGGAATCTGCCTTACATTGGGTTTTCTAAGCTTTGGATTGATGATATCCCGACGGTACGTTTCTAATGAATGAATGATGTCAATTAATGGGCGCACTCGAGGGATATAAGTACAACGTTGAACATGATGGTTACCCTGAGATACTAGACAAGAAAGTGTTAGGGTCCTATAATAATAGGTATCATAATTTTGAATTGACTATGTTAAGTCTTGTAATATTGTACATACCTTTGCATTTCTGCAAATTTTTTCCATATTAAAAAATGAAAAGAGGGTATGTCCTAAAAGAATAATCAAAGGACCAAAAGAAAGAAAGATAAAAAGAGATATAAAATATGAACCCCATAAAAAGAAACAAAATAAATTCTGAAAGTGTTGCACATTCAAATGCCACTACCCTTAGTTTACTTCACTTTTGCAAATAAATTGTGTGCAGCTTGTCCAAAATTCCATAATTCATGATGATCATGCAATCTAATGTTGATCATTCATGCCTTTAAATTTTATGTTATGATAGTTAGTGAATAAATATCTGACCAAACCATTTAATCTTGGCAGATCAGTAGTTAGGTAGAGAATAAAATGAGCTCATAAGTTTAATCTGAGCCATTGGAAGATATAAGGTTATAAATAAATTAGTTTTCTTATCAAAAGAAAATAAAAGGGCCAGCAAGCTCAAATGAACGTAATAAAGGAAAGAAAAAATGTTAGGATAAATAAAAGGGTAGGTATAATACTTTTGAAAAGTTATATAAGCATCATTATGCTTATCAAAAATATCTTTCTAACCCTTTCCCCTTGCTAAAAAACCCTTCCCTCTTCATTTTCTCCTTATCCTAAATCCATCCCCTTACTAAATCCCTTTTTTTCCCTCTCTTAGAAACCCTTCCCCCTCCTAAAAGCCCTTTTTCCCTCACTAAAATCCCTTTCCCCTTTCAAAAAAATTTTCCTAACCCTTTTCCACTTTGAAAATCCCCTTTCCCCCTTAAATAAAAAGTTATGTTTTCATAAAACAAAAAACCCATTTTTTCAAAGTTCAAAGCGCGAAATATTAATTGGGCCCCACTTTCATTTGACTTGGCCCTTCTCGCCTAATATATTTCACATCCCTACTATCATTTAAACCCTCTTCTTAATGAATTTAATTAACTCCATTTTCATTTAAACCCCCACAATTATTTCTTTCCTGACCCCACCTCTTTTGAAATATTTCACAAAACTATGCCTGTCGTTTGATCATCACTGAGCATATCTAATGGTCAATAATCCATTTCGCATCCCCCAACGTCCTATGTTTAAAACCAAAGGGTGGTGGGGGTGCGAAATGTATGGTTTTATCCATCTGCTCCCCTGCCACGCGGCACCCCGATGTTATATTGAACCCCCTCCTATCCAAACCACTAAACCACCCTTCGGCATGTGATAAACCACTATTTTTTAAAATAATAAAACCCCCGCGCCATGTGATAAACCTCATTTTTCAAAAAATATAAAACCCCGCTATTCCGTTATTTCCCTATCTCTATCAAACTTTTGGAAAACACTGAAGCCCACTCACCTCCCTACAAACCATTTTTTTCATTACAGATAGTTTTATTTTTGCTGTGTAGGTGATTAACAGAACCAGGAGATGGAGGAGCAACATGATACTAGTTCCATCCTACTTACTCTAGACCCACAGAATATGAATTAGAAATAGAGAAGGAGTTTTCATTAACAGAGCCTTTAGCCCAAGCAAAACAACTTCAAAACTATAGAAAACTTCTTTTACCTCTAGCATGAGGTAAATCACCTTTTTTGTAAATAAGCCTACGTTTGCCAAATATTCAGAGGCAGATGAGATTTATCGTAAGATGATGACAATCAAGATCCCAGATGAAGAAACATGAGAGAAATGGTATGATTTACTATAAAGGGTGAAAGAACATTAGGGGAATTTTGAGGTCTAAAATGGGCCTCCTAAGAAAAATGTACAAAAAAAATAAAATTTATAAGAACCAATAGGATTGAAGATGATGATGTCAACCATGGGGGGGTGATTCACCATTTTTTAAGTAAAAGGGTAAAATGTTTAAAAAATAATAAAATAATAAAACTACTTTTTCAACTTATCTCCCAAAATTTTTATTCAAATTTCAAGAGGGAGTACTCGTTGGATGCAAAATTTAATTCCTGGTCCAAGGAGTACCCATGTTGCATACTTTTGACGGAACCTGCTACACGAAAAATGATAAATACATGAAAAGACGTGATTGCAATCATGTTTTTCATGTATTTCTCATTTTTTGTGTAGCAGGTTCCATCAAAAGTATGCAACATGGGTACTCCTTGGATCAGGAATTAAATTTTGCATCCAATTGTACTATTACCCGAAATTTGAGTAAACAATTTGGGGGATAAGTTTAAAATACGAGTTGAAAAAAGTAGTTTTTTCTTTTTTCCCTCTAAAATTTGATGATGTAATCAAATATTATTTTATTATTTCCACTATTATTTTATAATTTCCTTAGGAGGCCCATTTTAGACCTCAAAATTCCCCTAATGCATACAGGTGAAAGAGCAGACAGATGAAAGAAACAAACAAGTAACAACACTCAAAAGAATCAGGGCTAGATATCAGTAAGTTAAAAGGTGTCACTGTCTTTTTGCATAAAGATATTTTATTTTTCTAAAATAAATCCTAGTTAGTTGACAGGATATTTTTTGTAATGTTTTTTTATAAAAACTTCATCATTTGAAGTATCAAGGGTGGATTTCTGAATATTTCCGTAGCTGACCGATCTCTTGCCTGAGGGTTATTGTACCAGCTTCTAGTTGACAGACATAACAAGTTATAAAGAAACTTATTTACAAGATTCATGTGTTGAGCTATCTCAGTGAAGTATAAATTTCAATTGTTCATGCTCTCTTTCTAAGTATTCCATAAACTTAAATGTGTTCTAAATTTGAATGTTATAACAAGATTTTTATGCAGAATTTTCTTAAACATTACACTCTGTTTTTAACTGTTATACATTTCTATGTTTTCTTTTGATATCTGGTTTAGAGACTTCTTAATTTCCCTCTGGTCCCAATTGATTTTCTTTTCTCTTCTTCATTATCTCTTTTAAGGAATTCTTAATTGCTCCTTGATCCCGATTGAAAAATCACTTCACCATTCAGCCTTGAGATCTGATTTTTCTCACCAATCTTTCCTTGTAACACTTTATTTATAATTTGATTTTGTTCTGTTTTCAAAGAATATTGACTCCCTAGCCCAATGGAAAATGGAAAATCACCTATTCATCTAAATAATTAATTCCACCAACAAATCAAAATAAATCCAAATTAAGCATACATAACTAGCCTAAAATCTATTAAATCACTAAAGTTAAATCATATAGAGATAGCCCTCCATGGGTTTAGGAAGGCTAGATCCTAAGCTCCAAAAGTGGTTTTTAGTTACCTCTGATATTTATTTTTAATGCTTAGAACAACCTTTGGAAATTTCGGAGTGATAACATAAAGTATTTCTTGGGTGTTCTCATCCTGTTCCATTGATAACGTGACTAGGAACCACCTGCAAAGTGCTTCTAGGTATGGAATTTGGCAACTGCATAGTTGTGTGCATTCCACAATGCACAGGTTGGAATTCTATATGGAGGGAGGGTGGGGGTGACTAAAGGTTCCCCAACCGGCGCTTTTCTACTGACAAGAAGAGAATGGAACTACTTGTCACATCCTCTTGCATTGTTGAGCTATCCATGGATTCTGTGTCTAAGGTGTCTTCTAGGAAGAGGCGAACCATGGCTGTGCGTAGGCTGGTTAGCACTACGTGAAATCGAGGGATGTAATTACAATGACATAATGGGTGATCACCACTAGATACCTGACATGAATGCTGGATGGCTAGAAGGTCGGCGTGGTATACTACACTAATTGGATACCATCATTGAAACAATTCCAGGGTTGCACATTCGATGATGAAATGATCTCGTTCGTCGTGGAGTGCACAACTTTGGATAGGAGGAGGGGGAATGAATGAGAGTCTTTCTAGTGACTACCATGCTTCTTGTATGTATAATATGATGTGAGGTTCTTCTCCATTTGAATGTATGGAGGGATCCTCTTGGAATGATTGTTCTAGGGCATGTAATGCATCCCTATATCGCAGTATTTCTGGACAATTATGGGTGTAATTCCCATAATTGTTAAAAATAGCACATGCGTGGTTGGTACGCAATTCTTTGCCTTGGTTTTTGGTGGCTAGTTCCTTTTTACGGGAACTTGTTGGCGTGATATCTCTTTTGTAGCTAAGGAGAAATTTTAATTCGTCTAGCTCCTGGCATATATGGGTAGGGTGGCCTACTATGTCGCATACTATACAAGGTTGTAATTCCCTTTGTATGATGGGATTTTCTATCTTCTTCCCTTTTTTATGGGTTTTCTTGGTCGCTATAACCGACTTTCTGATGGTAGTTTCCTTAGATGGTATGGTTGCGGCAGTTTCCTTAACAAGTGGGGCCTCCTCAAGAGTGAGGGGGATTAACCCTGTAGAGGTGGTGCTTATGTTTCCCAACGTCTCAGGTAGGACCAAGTACCAAATTGGTATTGCAAAGATACGTTTGGAAACACTACTGTTGCCAAGACTTATTATGACACAAAATAAGGTGGAGGGTATAGAAAAGGAGTTTGGGATATGGCATAGGATAGAGAGGCCACCATGACAGAGGCCTCGGTGTTGTTACTACTCATCTATGTCTCTTGGCTAGCTTCGGTGCTTGATGTAGACATCATGCACACCAGAGCCCCTGTGATATCAGGGAATGATTCTAGTATGAGAGGGGGATATGATAGGAATGATCCGAGGATGGACAATGGTTTGAATTGGTCGGGGCCATATTCTTGGTACCATGTGAGCGTTTCAGCAAATGTGTCCACATAGGGTATAACGACATCGATGTTCCTCAAAGGTCTCTTGATATGGTACGTCAATTAGTCGATGGTGATGATGTGGTCCTCATGGGGGAACATCATGGTTCAGAAGACAGAGGTTGTTATGGCATACATGGTGTACATATAACTCTGCTCCAGGAGTATATTGTAATTCAGCTGAACGTCAAAGACCTCAATGTCTATAAGAACTGTCTTTCCGGCCAATCAGACTGAGACATTTTGATAGAGACTGACAGGAGTAGAAGGGTTCCCATTGTATGCTCTGAGTGTGATGTCCAATGGAATTAGTTTGGGAGATCCTAACTTCTTCCATACGTTCTTTGACATTATGCATGTGGATGCACCCTTGTCAATGATACAACGGTTGACAATGATGTTCTGGACTGACACCAGTATCTAGAAGGCGACCAGTGAAGGAAGCCTAGGAGTGGCTTTCTCTAAATTGAAAGCCATTAGGCGTGAATCAGCAAGGCCTATTGTGCCTAATGAAAAAATTAAGGCTTTCCTTTTCTTTGGGCAAGACTATAGGATTTCCAAAGATGACATGGTAGTGGGAGATTGAGCTAAATCATCCATAATGATATAATTATGGGCCACTTTGGATTGGTGTCCTGCTCACCTAGTTGGTCCCTTAAAAATATTTGGCAAAGGTTCAATAAGAACTTTTGATATAATGAACGGTGCTATAGGTGCACTCGTGCTAGCCCCTGACGAACTGGTGTCTGGCAGGGTACCTTAACTTCGATTCCGTGTTTGAAATAAAATTTCCTCGCCAGTCATATAGATTTTGTGGTTGTTGTTTCCGGAATCGTTGGGGGGGTGTTTGCTGATGTTGGGTACTAACCACCCCTTGGTGGGGGAAGGGCTTCTGCATTACAATTTTTTGCTAAGTGGGTGCTCCTTGTCCTCGGTTACCCTGAAGCTTTCTTCATCTCGGGGAGTTCGGGATAGTGATGAGTGTAAAGGCCATACTCACCACAGATTGCACAAGAGTGGTTGGTACAAAGATTAGCCCTATTTTTTGGCCCTTGGGAGTTACTTGGCTCTTGGTTTTTATTTTGGTTGGAGTTTCCCCCGACTTGAGATTGCGAAGGGTGCAGTTGGTTATTTCCCCCCTGTCTAGGATTTCCATTTTTTTAATTTTTTGTTTTTTTCCTTTTCGCATTAGGAGGATAACTAGGATTCTCTTGGTCATATGACTAGCACATTTGTGCTTGGGAATGTTGCACAAAATTCAATGGTGCATTATTCTGCATTGGTGGGTTTTTTGCTCGGGATTGGGAATATTGGGGTCCCTGTCCCTGGTTTGTGAATGACTGTTGGGGGAGCTCTTCTGCCAGCAATTATAGCTGCGTACTGGGTCCCTTGTGCAGGAGGGTATGATCCTCCTTGCTGATGATGGTACGATTGTGCCCTATTGGCCATGTTTTGAAGAGGTTCATGATGACTCTTGTTATCACAAAATTGCACTTGATTGGCTGTTAATCAGACAACTCTATGTAACTATTTCAAACAAGATTGTGACTGAAGCTTAGCCTCTTCATTCTGAGAGGGCTCTCTCAAAGGGGTTAATGATATTTGAAAATGGTGAAACTAGATGGCTAGCTCTATTTGGAAAATAAATTTATTGTGATGTGTGTAGGTTGAAAAGAGTACAGGTCTACAACCATTGGGCTTATGGAGTCAAAAAATTAGTAGGTTTAGTGGTAAGGTCTCTTGACATGGAAGTTGAGGTAGGTAAGATTTTTTAGCAAAGGTAAATCATAATAGGACATAGAGCAACACAACCATTTCATCAATAAAGGAAGTCAAAGAATACACATATCAATTCTAAGTAATAAATATGAAATCCACTGCAAGTAGTACACATAAAAATATAGATAAGAAAAGCACTAAAAACTCCATGAGAATCTCAGGTCTGTCAAGAAAAAGTCCTCTGTAATACTGATATCAGTCAAATTACATAAAGCTGCAGTAGTGCAACAAATTTCCAACCTCTTACAATTTTGATAATCTGCCCTTTAATATACCTTCCTACATCAAATATGATCTAACTCTTGGCTAGATTCATCGAACTCGTCCTATGACACCTTTCATAACAGTAAAACATGTGCTTTAATAAAAAATGACAGCTACACTCTAAAACAATCCTTTTCCTAATAGGACTCAAATTTCTATTTATTACATCAAACTACGTTATCTCTTAAAAAAGTTACATATATTACAAATAATGCTTCACATGTTCGAATGGGCTATTTCATATCTCATCACTACTTGACATATTAAATATCCTACTCAACATATGAAAAAAAACCCTATTTTTTAGAAAAACATGACCCTAACATCAATGAAGTCTTCAACTGATGAGATGTCTCCATTTCATGGTCTTAAAGTCATGGTAGATTGCTGGAAAGGTATTTTGACCTGTTGAATGTGTCCACCTATCCAAAACTACTCTTCAACCTACTCAGAAACCTTCAAAACAACTCGCTACGAAAGCATGGCAGTTTCGTAGTGCGCTTTAGAAATGTACAAAAAATGTTTGTTTTTTAATCAAAACTTCAGCTTCTTTTCTCTTGTGTGGTGTCCATCATGGCCTGACACATCATCACTACCATTTACCCTCCATAAAAGCTGAAAAATTTGGTTTTATAAGAAAAAAGAAAGCTACAAAAATATTTGTAGCGTTTTCCTAGCTTCAAGCCTAGGAAACACTACGAAACTGTGGAAAACTGTGCAATTTCTAGATTTTGATCTTGTTTCAAAAAGGTACCTTCCAGCTATATAAAATCAGTTTTCAACATTCCATTAACCTTTAAAAACATAAACAAACTCAACTTAAGAGACTTGAGGTGTTTTCTCTTCATTAATGATGAGTTGAGCTATGGGTTCCTCAACTACAGTCATCTTTAAACCCTTCTTCTCCAGCTCCTTATGAATCAATTCTAACTGCTATTGGAGGTATTTAACTTGGTCTTTCAGCTTTCTATTTCTATATTTCAAGTGCAGGTTCATTCTTCTAACATGCTTCACCTCTTTCCTCAATGGCATAGTCCATTTTATTAGTTTTTGTGTATCATCTAAGGTCTTTGACACACCATCAACCCACTCTTCTCAAATCTCTTTCATTTTCTCAAACTGCACATTTTGTACATTATGTTTGCTTACCTCTTTATTCATGACTGCTATTTTATGATTTTCTAACTTCAATTGCTCCTTTAAGACCTCAATCTCTATTTTTTCATAATTTTCTCCTTTCCTTTCCTTTTCTTGATGACTGGATATTCTTCTGCAGGTGATGAAAGGTCAATAATGATTTGTGGTGGCTAGATAGTGTCAGTGGCTAATGAACTTCTTTAATTCTTTCGAAAAGTTTTCTAGCATGTATTTTCATGGGTTTCCTAGCCTGAAACATAAAACCTACATCCTCACCTTCAAACTCTAACTTCTTTGCTGATTTGGATTTCTTGAGCTTCTTTCCTCCCTCATCTATATCCTCAGCTTGGACTACGGGAGTCTCTTCAATATCAATAACATGTATAATGTCTTCTAAATTTCCTTTAGCCACTTTTTGGCTCCTTGTAATCCTTTTTCTTCCATGTTTACTCACATTTGGATCTTTTTTTGTAGGTTTTCACATAGTTTACTTTTGCTTTGCAGGTGAAACAGTAGGTGTATCAAGTTTCTGCAACTGCTCTGTTTCCATGATTACTGGTTCAATTTTCTCTGTCCCTACTGGTTCACTTTGTTCTGCCACTAAAGGTGATGGTATACCTCTAGGTTTAGGAGTTCTTTTAGGGGTAATTGCATCCACTTCAAAACCACTAAAAAGCATAAAATAAGACCAGTCTCTTTCTAGTCTTTTTAACACATCTAAAACCAGCATCTTTATTAAAACATGATGAAAAAGTGAGGTTTCACTTCCTTCAGTTTTAGCTTGAAATTTATCTGCCAGTTTCGCTAAGCTTCCGTATAAATAAAAAGGTAGATCAAGAGATATCTTACCAAAAAAATGTAGAAGAAGCTTGAAGTGGTAAGAATAAACTTTATGATATCTCCCTTCACAAGTGAAGTATTTATGAATGCTAAGCAGTAGCTTTGAGAAAGCACCTTTCATGCAGCTCCTTGGATGGCATTTGTAAGGTCAGCCTCACTATGTTCTGGCTTGATAAATTCTTTACATTCCTGCATGTTGAATTTGAAACCTTTGAACCATTTTTCTTCTCCTATTGGAATCCCTGTTGCTGCTGCAATGGTTTCTGGTGTTATCGTGAGGTTTAGTTCCATTGAAATTTAGGGAAAACTCTTTAGAAACTTGTACATGGAATCCTTGCAATCTTTGGAAAAACTGCAAACACCCTGTTCTTCTGAAAACTTCTGAAGCTATTGGGTCTTCATTTATTAGGTTCATGTCTTATGGCTCATATCTAAGATAGTGGCCACCTTTGTTGGTATTCCTCTTTGTAGCCATGGTGCTTTAATGTCTTCTATGCCTCGCTTAATCAGTGATACCTGCAAACCTTTGAAAATACCAGCCACAACTTTGACTCATCGAAATATCTCTCCAGAGCTCAATAACACGCAAATATGGAATGGAGATTTAAAAATGACTCAATTGGGAAATATTCTAAATTTCAATGACAACTCATGGAACAATGATGTCTCATACTTGCTTAAAATGGTAATAATGACTTCAGTCATGAAAATTGTACCTTTATCTTAACCCTAACTGACTCAAATGGCATCTACCCTATCCCTTTCAATCATTTACTGACACCTAGCAGTTGTTTTGACAAGACAGACAGGAATCCTTCCTTTCGTAGCGTGCTTAGTGTAATTATGGGAAATTTCACTATGAAAGTATTAGCAGTTTAGTAGCGAAAAATGTGTTTTCTCTGTGTATTTCACTACGAAAGTAGGGATTATTGGCTAGAATGAATTTTTCAGAGTTATAAGCTCTGGAAGTGAAAAATGTCAAAAAATAATGATTGATGTGACCTGAGAAGATTTGAATGGGTGTGAGTTTTGGACTTTAGGATAAGCTAATAAGAAAAATTTAAAATTTCCCTTAACCGAGTAATGAAAATGAATTTTGTGACCCTACCTTTGACACATGAACCTCTAATACTTTGTCAAATGATGTTTCATTTTTTTCTGAGTGATAACAATGGCTCCACTTGGGATGGTGTGCCCCTGTGGTACACCAAAGATTCTGTAGTTCCAGTGCTGCTATATATCCATCTTCTTGAAAACAAAAACTCTAAAATTTGCCAAGCTTTCCTTCAAACTCTAATGGCCTTTGCTTCGGGCTCAAGCTTGATGATCAACTTGTCTTTATTAGTAGAAAAACATATAAAATGGAATATATACAATGGAATTAATGATCAATATAATTCAAGAGGAATAGTTCTTCAAAAACTTGACATTGATAGGCCCTCCAGCATAAGGTTGTCCATACATCTCTTGCAGAATGTAAGTTTTGTTCCCATGAAATGCAGCTACTTTGGATGGACCTTTCCAAATATTCTCAAACTTTCCATGTTTCCCCTTTTCTTCAATATTGGCCTCCCATTTCAAAACCACATCTTGGATTTGAAAGTCTTCCTCCTTGACCTTCCTGTCAAATGTCTACTTGATCATGTACTGAGATTTCTGATTACTATTATAGACTTCCTCCCTTTTCTCTTGCAAGGCTATAAACTAATTAATCCTCTTCTGAATTGCATGTCCCATCCTCTAATCCTTGCAATAGCTTCATGACAAACACTCCCAAGGATGTAGGAAAAATGGCTTCAGCCCCATAAACCTAATCATAAGGTGAAGTTCCAATTGATCTCTTTGTGCACACTCTATTAGCCCACAGAGCATACTTCAGCTTCAAATGCCATGATTTCTTATTTTCCTACAACACCTTCTTAATAATCCTCAGAAATTTCTTGTTAGAAGATTCAATAATACCATTACCTGGTGGATAATATGTAGTAGAATTCCCAAGTGTAATGTGATATTGATGACAAAAAATGATCAGATTATTAGATTTGAATGCATGTGCATTATCAGTGATGATATTCATAGGGCAGCCAAACCTAGACAATATATTATTTTCCAAAAATGAAATGATAATTGAATCATTTTCTTGCCTAGTTGGGATTGCTTCAATCCACTTGGTGAAACAATCAGTTGTTGTTAAAATCTAGCGATGCTAACCTGAAGAATATGGATGAATCTCACCAATAAAATCCAGCCCCCACTACTGAAATGGTGCCTCAACATAGATAGGCATCAAGGGTAAAGGAACAAGCTTCTTCTTACCATAAAAAATATGGCATTTATTGCAGTCAACAATATTTTTGTAGACATCTTTAAACATAGTAGGCCAATAATACCCTGCTCTGAGAATATTATTTTCTGTAGCCTTCCAATAATGATGACCTCCACAATCTCCTTTGTGAAACTCCTCAATCACTTTTTCAGCCTCCTCTTCTAGCAAACAATTCAATAGAATACCACCAGTATATTTCCAATATATATTTTTATCAATGATGCGGTACGTCAAAGATTTTAGCTTCACAAATCTTGCCCTGGACTTTATCAACTCAACAGGTGCTCTATGATGATGTAAGACAAAAACAATGTCTTTGCACTAGTCATAAAAGATGTACTTCTCTTCAATGGGAATCAACTCTTCATCTTCATTTGATAATTCTAAAATTTTTGCAATTAAATTCATATCAAGACAGTAAAAATTTGACTGTGCCATCAAATTTTCTAGACCTTGACCTTTGACCAATTTTGTGGGCCTAATATCTATATCATATTCCAGCAAGTTAGCTATCCACTTCCCTCTCAAGATTTCTTTCACAACAACATTATGAACAAAAGCTATAACATGAGAATGCAGAATGTAAATTCTGAAATATTTGATGGCCTTGACCAAGGCATAAGCTTGCTTCTCTAAGATGTTTTACTTCAGCTCTAAATTAGCTAATGACCTGCTAAAAATTGAAATGGGCTGCTCAGTACCTTGCTATTCTCTCTGCAGCAAAACTCCGGCAATTGTATTTTTTTATGCAAATGTAAAAACCAGAAATTCTTTTGAAAAATCCAGGCTGATCAACGTTGGTGCTTGAGTGAGTGCCTTCTTAATCTCTTCAAATGAGTGCTTTTCTTCTACTGTCCACTTGATGTCAGCTCCTTTCTTTAGCATCTTTGATATATCTTTTACAATCTCAGTAAAATTAGGAATAAACCTCCTTAAAAAATCTACCCTTCCAAGGAAAGTCTGAATTTCCTTTCCGCTTCTAGGCAGATCCACTTTCTGAATTGCATTGACCCTGTTTGGGTCAATCTTAATCCCATATTTATAATAATATTCCCAAGTAACTTCCCCAAAGTCAGAGCAAAAATGGTTTTAGTGGGATTGAGAGAAATTCCAAACCTTCTGCACTTCAGCAAAATCTTTTCTAGGTGCTTTAAGTGATCTTCTTCTCTCCTTGAGAAGACTGTTATGTCATCCAGATAGACAACCACCATTTTTTCCTTCTCCTCAACAAAAGAAATGTCCATTTCTCTTTGAAAGGTAGCTCCTGCATTCATCAAACCAAAAGGAATATTGGCATACATGAATGTGCCCCATGGTGTGGTAAAGGTTGTTTTCTCTTGATCTTCTGGATGCACAAGTATATGATTGTACCCTGAAAAACCATCAAGCATAGACATCCTTTGGGAACCAACAATGTTCTGCAAAATTTGGTCCATCTTTGGGAGAGGGTAGTTTTCCTTCAAAGAGGCTTTGTTCAAGTTTCTGAAGTCAATGCAGATTCTGGTTTCTCCACTCTTTTTTTTGACTAGAACCAAGTTTGCAAGCTACTTTGAAATCATGATTGGAACAATAATTTTAGCATCAAAGAGTTTCTTGATTTCCTTCTCAATCAAAGGCATGAGAAGTGGATTAATCCTCCTTAGCTTCTGTTTGAAAAGCTTTTAATTTTCTTTAATGGGAATGGTATGTTCAATGATAGTAGGATCATACTTCTTCAAATCATCATAACTCAATGAAAAAACATCTATGAACCTTTTCATCATTTCAATATATTTATGTTTCATGTTAACTAAAAGACATTTTGAAAGATTAATCATTTTTGGCATTGCTACTATACCAAGGTTACAACTCTCTACCTCTTCATCATCAGCTTCTATCCTAGGAGATTTGAACACATCATTTTGATCAAACAGCTTCTCAAAGGGTATGAGACCTTTGGGTATAGAGTTATTCTTCACCTGTAACACTTCATAATTTCCCTTTGTTTTAGCAAGCATGTTTTGTTGATCTATTTGTGTACTTTCAAACTCCTCTTTCACTTCTATAATTTTTTTGACTTGTTGGTCATCCTCAAAAACTTGCCAATGGATAATGTTATCAGGGATAGTAGGTCTATGGTGAACTTCAACCTCATATCTTTCAGTGGAATGTGCAGGGATGATAAATAGACCTGCAGAGAAATCTAGGGAGTTAGCTACTGAGTTTTGGTCCCTAGTCTTCACAATAAATGAATATTCTTGGAAATTCTCTAACATCTCCATGATCAAATTTCTATATGCCCTCATTCTCACATCCTTAGTTTGATATATACCCTCAACTTGCTTAAAAACTTGTTCATAATCTCCACAAACATAAATCTTTTGGGCACACATTCTCTTCAAAATTTATAAGCCCAAAAATAAAGATTCATACTCAGCCATGTTATTTGTGCAATCAAAATTCAGTTTGTAAGAAAAGAACTTACTTTCATCTTCTGGAGTTGTGATCCAAATTCTTTCTCCTGCCCCCTCTCTTCCTGTTGATCCATCAAAGTGTAAAAACCACCAACCTTCCGCCTTCTCCTCATTGATTTGCTGATTTTCTATCTGTTGATTTTCAGTTTGTTTATTTTCTCTTTCTTTTCATCTTCTTCTTCATCATTCAATTCATTAAAAAGAATAGTAGATCCTAGTTTATTATCAACAACATATGTTAGAAAATTCCTAGGTTTGTATTTACTAACCATATAATCCATTCTTGTTTCTCTGTATAGTCTCATTTGCTCACCAAAAACAGGAATGGTGGCATAAGTTAGGTCCATCTGCATTGTACCTTTGATCTTTGCTTCCCATGACCTTGATAATAGCATGGAAAACTTAGGTGGAATGTCTACTACCACAATGTCCATTACCATTGTCTTGGCAGGGAATTTTGTAAGATCAACAACAACATCTTTTATTAAACCAATGCACTGAACTTTTTTTTGAAACAAAAGAAAAAAAATCCTTATATGGTCTAGTAATTTCCAATCCCATCCTTTCCATGATCACTTTGGGAATAATATTATGAGAGGCTCCTAAATCCAACATGGCATTATGCAATGTCATGTCATGAATACTAAGGCTAACATAAAAATGAGGCACCTCTTCATTCTTCTCATCCTTTAATCTTGGACCCAAGTATATGGATGGATGATCTTCTTGAACATTTAGGATATCAACAACTCCTGGTTGGGAATTCAACATTTTTACAATCTTACTTCTGTATTCATTCACCTTAATAATTTCTCCAAAAGGTACTGGTATTTTGATCTTAGAGATCTCACTCTCCAAACTGAAAACATAAGCAGTTTTTTCAGTCTCTTTTACAGGAGGGGGAGGTGGTGTATATTTATTAACCTTAGCAGCCTTGGGGGCATCATTCTAGGTTGTATTGTTTCTGAATCTCAAATATTTCATTTTGAGACCCTTTAAGATAATCAGATGGTTCCTCACCCTTGTTTACATCATGTTCCTCCTTATTCAAAAAAATTCCTGACATATTTTCATCTAAGCAATGAATTGAGTCTTTTTGTATTTCAGGTTGGTCTTCTTCATCAACTAAGTTTTGCTGAAAAGGAGGCCTTACTTGAGTGTCAGGTGGCTGATTTCTGTTTTCCCTTGGTCTCTGTTGGTTTTGAGGCCTTCTGAGCTGAGGATTTCTGAACTGACATTCATGTTGTGCAGGAGGAGTAAGGCATTCCCAAGGGCAAGCCTATCCATTAGTTTTTCCATTGTCTTCATCATGGAATAAAATTTTTCATCTAAGGTGGAAGGATCATCTTCTTCCTTCAA
This sequence comes from Pinus albicaulis, assembly GCA_034641835.2. Taxonomy (NCBI): domain Eukaryota; kingdom Viridiplantae; phylum Streptophyta; class Pinopsida; order Pinales; family Pinaceae; genus Pinus; species Pinus albicaulis. Next base: position 239,081,272 of record CM076579.1, on the reverse strand, counting down.
TTTAGTCTTTCCCATCTTGGACTTTTTTGCTGCTATCATATTGACCTCCACCTTCACTGCATCATTTTGTATTTCAGCAAGTGAAGGGGATTATCTTTCTCTTAAGAAGATAGAAAATTCATAATAAAAGGCTTCAACATATCTTAGCTGATCTGCTCCTGGTGGAGGCTTTAGATGGGCGGGGATGGAGTCATAAACTTTGTTAAATCTCTTTGAAATTTTTTAAATAGTTTCATCAACATCTCTCTTCAAACTATTATACTTAGTGAGGGCTTGTACAAGGTTGGTTCTATTCCCCCACTTCCTCAAGAATCTATCTTCAAATTCATTCCAATTATGTAGGCTTCCTGTAGCAAGGGATTTGAAACACTTCCTAACTTCACCAGTAAAGCTCTGAGCAAACAATCTCATCTTGAAATCCTCATGGTCAACCTCATCCCTGGCTATAAAGTCATTAAACTGGTCTACATGCTTTTAAGATGTAATATCTTCATCACTTCCCCAAGTTTTGATTCTATCAGAATATTTGCTAGGAAGGGCATTTAGGATAGCTGAAAGAACAAGAGGGGCATACCTAGCAGGTGCAACAGCAGGTGGAGGTGGCACATTTCTTGCCATGATGACTAGGACTGTGGTAGTTTTAGGGAAAGCAACAGTAGAGGAAGAGGAACTGTTAGGAGGAGGGTTGTTTGGTCTTTGTTGTCCAGTCATAATTGAACTCTAATCTAGAAGAGGGACACCAGTTTTACTTCTTAACAAAATTTCAAATGGTTCTAGTTCCTTCAACCTATCCAAATATTCTTTCTCTAACAGTAACTCTGAAGTGAATGCTTCCCAAAACTCTTCTTTATCTTTTTGAGTTACTAAGGCTGGGGTATCAATACCTATTTTATGTAGGTCTAAGACAATTTTAGTAAATTCTCTTTCACTTTCAGACCAAAACAATACTTCTTGAATTTTATCATCAAAATTTTTATCTTTTTGCATTTCTTAAAACTTCAGAGGACAAGGATTTTGTATGTAATGGAGTACTTGATATTGCAGAAATTCCTTGATTGCCTCTGGAGATGGTGTTTGGATTATCCATAATGGTAGGTGGATCTGGGTAAGGATTAATCCTCATGTATCTCCTTCTCGAAGCCACCTTTGATCATATGAATTTTGAATGGAGTCACCAAGGTAGATGCAACCTCCAACAACTTTCTAAGCTCCTGCTACCTTCAGAATTTCAGCTTCAAAATTTTGGGAAAGTATATCTTCAGGCTCTCAACAGACACACCAAAATGTTATCACAAAATTTCACTTGATTGGTTGCTAATCAGACAACTCTATGTAACTGTTTCAAACCATCTTGTGACTGAAGCTTAGCCTGTTCAGTCTGAGAGGGCTCTCTCAAAGGGGTTAATGATATTTGATAATGATGAAACTAGATGGCTAACTCTATTTGGAAAATAACTTGATTGTGATGTCTGCAGGTTGAAAAGAGTATAGGTCTGCAACCTTTGGGCTTATGGAGTCAAAAAATCAGTAGGTTCAGTGGTAAGGTCTCTTGACATGAAAGCCGAGGCAGGTAAGAGTTTTTAGCAAAGTTAAATCATACATAGAACATAGAGCAACACAACCATTTCATCACTAAAGGAAGTCAAAGCATACACATATGAATTCCGAGTAATAAAGATGAAATCCACTGCAAGTAGTACACATAAAAATATATATCATAAAATCACTAAAAACTCCATGAGAATCTTAGGTCTGTTAAGAAAAAGTCCTCTGTAATACTGATATCAGTCAAATTACATAAAGTTACAGTAGTGCAAAAAATATCCAACCTTTTACAATTTCGATAATCTGCCCTCTAATAGACCTTATTACATCAAAGATGATCTGCCTCTTGGCTAGATTCATCAAATTATTCCTATGACACCATGCATAGTAGTAAAACATGTGCTTTAATCAGAAAATGACAACTACACTCTAAAACAATCCTTTTCCTAATAGGACTCAAATTCCTATTTATTACATCAAACTACCTTATCTCTTAAAAAAATTACATATCTAACAACTAATGCTTCACAAGTTCGAATGGGCTATCTCATAGCTCATCACTACTTGACATGTTAAATATCCTCCTCAACATATGGAAACAAACCCTATTTTTTAGGAAAACAGGACCCTATCTTCAACGAAGTCTTCAACTAATGATTTGTCTCCATTTCATGGTATTCGAGTCATGGATTATTGTTGGCAAGGTCCTTTGACCTGTTGAATGTGTCCACCTATCCAAAACTACTCTTAAACCTGCTCAGAAACCTTCAAAATAGCTCGCTACCAAAGCATGGTAGTTTCATAGCGTACAAAAGATGACTTTTGCAATCAAGATTTTTGCTTCTTTGCTCTTGCATGGTGTCCATCATGACCTGACACATCATCACTACCATTTCCCCTCCATAAAAGCTGCAAAAATTGGTTTAGAAGTAAAAATAAAGCTACAAAAATTTTCGTAGCGTTTTTCTGGCTTCAAGCCTAGGAAACGCTATGAAACTGTGGAAAATTGTGCAATTTCCATATTTTGATCTTGTTTCAAAAAGGTACATTCCAGCTGTATAAACTCAATTTTCAACATGCCATTAACCTCTCAAAACATTAAAAAAACTCAACTTAAGAGCCTTGAGGTGTTTCCTGTTCATTAATGATGAGTTGAGATATGGGTTCCTCAACTACAGTCATATTTAAACCCTTCTTCTCCAAATCCTCATGAGTCAATTCTAATTGCTCTTGGAGGTCTTTGAATTGGTCCTTCAGCTTTTTTTTGCTAGATTGCAAGTGCAGGTTCATTCTTATAACATGCTTCACCTCTTTCCTCAATGGCATAGTCCATTTGATTAGTTGTTGTGTACCATCTAAGGTCTTTGACACACTATCAACCTACTCTTCCCAAATCTCTTTCATTTTCTCAAAATGAACCTTTTGTACATTATGTTTCCTTGCTTGTTTCTTCATGACATCTATTTCATGATTTTCTAACTTCAATTGCTCCTTTAAGACCTCAATCGCTATTTTTTCAATAATTTTCTCCTTTCCTTTCCTTTGCTTGATGACTGGATCTTCTTCTACAGGTGATGAAAGGTCAATAATTCTTTGTGGTGGCTAGACAGTGTCAGTGGTTGGATGAACTTATTTACTTCTTTCCAAAAGTTTTCTAGCATGTCTTGTCATCGGTTTCCTAGCCTGAAACATAAAACCTGCATCCTCACCTTCAAACTCTAACTTCTTTGTTTATTTAACTTTATTGAGCTTATTTCCTACCTCGTCTATATCCTCAGCTTGGACTCTGGTAGTCTCTTCAATATCAATAACATGCAGAATGTCTTCTGAATTGCATTTAGCCACTATTTGGCTCCTTGTAATCCTTTTACTGCCATGTTTACTCATAGTTGGCTCTTGTTTTGCATGTTTGCTCATAGTTGACTTTTGTTTTGCAGGTGAAACAATAGGTGTATCAAGTTTATGCAACTTCTCCATTTCCATGATTACTGGTTCACTTTTCTCTGTCCCTACTAGTTCACTTTTATCTTCCACTAAAGGTGATGGTATACCTCTAGGTTTAGGATTTATTTTAGGGGTAATTGCATCCACTTCAAAACCACTAAAAAATATAAAATAAGACTAGTCTCTGTCTATTCTATTTAACTCATCTAAAACCAACAAATTTATTAAACCATGATGAAAAAGTGAGGTTTCACTTCCTTTAGTTTTAGATTGAACTTTATCTGTCATTTTTGCTAAGCTTCTGTATAAATAAAAAGGTAGTTCAAGATATATCTTACAACAAAATGTAGAAGAAGCTTGAAGTGGTAAGAATAAACTTTATAATATCTCCCTTCACAAGTGAAGTATTTCTGAATGTTAAGCAGTAGCTTTGAGAAATTATCTTTCATGCAGCTCCTTGGAATGGCATTTGTAAGGTCAACCTCACTATGTTCCAGCTTAATAAATTATTTACATTCCTGCATGTTGAATTTGAAACCTTTAAGCCATTTTTCTTCTCCTCTTGGAATCCCTGTTGCTGCAATGGTTTCTGGTGTTATAGCAAGGTTCAACATTCCCACTTTTGTAGATGTCCCATTGAAATTTAGGGCAAAATATTTAGAAACTTGTACATGGCATCCTTGCAATCTTTGGAAAAACTGCAAACACCTTGTTCTTCTAAAAACTTCTGAAGCTGTTGGGTCTTCATTTATCAGGCTCATGACTGATGGCTCATATCTAAAACAATGGCCACCTTTTTTGTTCTTCCTCTTTGCAGCCATGGTGCTTTAATGTCTTCTCTGCCTTGCTTGATCAGTGATACCTGCAAACCCTTTAAAATACCAGCCACAACTTGGACTCAGTGAAATAGCTCTCCCGAGCTCAATAACACGCAAAGATGGAATGGAGAAAGACAAATGACTCAATTGGGAAAGATTTTAAAGTTCGATGACAAATCATGGCATAATGATGACTCATACATGCTTAAAATGGAAATAATTACTTCAGTCATGATCATTGTACCTTGATCTTAACCCTAACTAACTTGAATGAAATCTACCCTATCCCTTTCAATAATTTACTGACACCTAGTAGTTTTTTTGACAAGATAGACATGAATCCTTCCTTTCGTAGCATTCTTAGTGTAATTCTGGGAAATTTCGCAAAGAAAGTATTAGCAGTTTCGTAGAAAAAAGTGTGTTTTCTCTATGTATTTCACTACGAAAGTAGGGATTCTTGGCTAAAATGAATTTTTCAGAGTTATAAGCTTGGGAAATGAAAAATGTCATAAAATAATGACTGATAAGACCTGAAAATTTTTGAATGGGTGTGAGTTTTGGACTTTAGGATAAGCTTATAAGAAAAATTTAAAATTTTCCTTAACCAAGTAATGAAAAATGAATTCTATGACCCTACCTTTGACACATGAACCTCTAAGACTTTTTAAAATGATGTTTCATTTTTTCTGAGTGATAACAACTCTGATGGTAGCCTTGTTGCAGGATGTTCTAGTTAGAATCATATGTGTAACTGAGGTACGAATTACTAATGCCTAGGTGATCTTGGGTTAGTGACCCTATCAATCCGTTTGTAGTGTTTGACAGACCTGGAAATTCTTTATAAGTTTGCAGGCACAGGGCGTTAGGAAGAATGTTATAGATGTATCTTGATTGTGTGTATATCAACTCGAGTTGTAGGGTTTTTCTAATGGAATCCTCTTCGGAATTAGGTCCTTGAGTTGCCACATCCTTTGAAATCTCTGCTGTGAGAGTTTTCAAGAATAGGTCTAGTAAAACTCGATCGTTGAGTTTGGGTTTACACAAACTTTGACGTCGCCACCATTCATGGAGATGGTCTGAGATATGGACGACTAGTGTTTGTCTAAAATGCATCAGTAACTCCAATCATGAATCATGGTGGATGGGTAATTGGAAATATGTGAGGAACTTAGTAGTGAGGGCACTAAAGGTTACATCTGTAGAAGAAGGTTGCTCGACATACCATTTCGAGGTTGGTCCAGTTAAGGTGTGCTGAAATAGTCTTAGCTGAATAGTATCATCAATGATACTATTCTACGAACACCACAGGTGGAAATTCATTACATGGTTTCCAGGGTCTTCCGATTGATTCTCTTTGAATTTTGGAATTTCCGAAGGTAGCTTCATGGGCATGGGGGGCCAAGTGGGATTGTGTGCAACGGGGTGATTGGTTAACTTTGATAAATCGGGTAAGCTAAAATATGCTAAGAAAATTAATTGCATGTTGAGCGCCATTGTAGACTGTGAAAACACAAGGTTCTAGATTGGTATGAGGTTTGTCTATGGCATACCTGATTGTGTTTTCTGTTGGCTCCTCGAATTGGTGGAGCTCCTCTAACCCCTGGGGGTTGTGGGAAGAGTGGTGTGTGGTGACCCTAGGGTGGTTTCCACCGGTGTGGCATTGGGTGACCCTTGGGGTTTCCCAACTAAAGACGCCCCGATAAAGGATGAATTGATAAGGGTGGCGGTGTTCTGTTTTTAATTCCTAAATGGTGAAAGACTTGGAACTCCTCCCTGTAATGGGGGGAGGTACAAAAAATGTCTAGATCGATGAGGTCCCATTGGGTTCGTTATGGTGTCGACTAGGTATGGTTTTGGAACTATTTTTCAGTTTTATGAGAGGAGAGATATTATATATTAAAGAAAAATATTGATCGCAAGAAAAAATTTGATCACATACATAAAAAAAAAGTGAAAATAAAAGGTTAATTTCCCTTTAGATTAATCTTATGTGATCAGTCAATCAAAAAAATGGTTTTTGTTGTTTTTTGTGTGATACACAAAATCCTAAAAGACCTAATCTTCCTCACACTCTCAATTGTAACTGGGCCTTGCGCAGATATCTTTTGGTGGGTATTGGGGCTAACTTCCTGAAAGAACTAGCAATGCCTTCCAATAGCCGAAGAATCGACCAAGGTAAATGAAAAGAGGATCTAGTGTTGCCTGCATTGTCACCTATAGGGAAAGATGCCCTAGATTTGGCCACTAAGTACTATCATCCCACGTGAGCATTCAATTCTTGATCTTCTTGGTAATCATCTACCAGTACCGAGAATTAGATGGGTTAGGTAGCCCCAAATAATACTGCACACATTGTCCCTAAGCTTAACCCCCTCTGAATCGGGTCTCTGTGGCGCCTGGGTTTTCTTTTTCGTGGGAAGATAGATGGGTTTAAAGCTCCCTATAAAGTTAAATTTTATGTTTCAAGATGTAAACTGACCATGGTGGCTTATTGGATGCCTACCCCTAATGGTCCTAACCTGAACTGTTAATTATCTTGTGGCCCCTGTGGGGAGATTTAATGAGTTCACTTATGGTTAGTTTTAAGGTGGCTTACTTTTCTTATGGTGTGGCAATGTGTGTGAGAAAGTGAAAAATCACAATGTCTGTAAGATGCAGATATGTGGTGATCCTTTACACATCCTCTTATTTAAACTATGTTCTGATTATACCTTTTGAAAATAAAATGATGTGCGGATAGTGGGTTACTTACAATTTTGAATATCAAAATAAATGTTTGACTAAAGGGAGATGGAAAATTATTAAAATAAAGAATTCATATGCATGTCTAGGGTCACCAAAAGGTGCAAGGGCAGAAAATATTACTTTCTCTCTAAGATAATTTAGTCTCAGTCCCGGTTCCTAATGCAAAAATTTAAAACTAAAATTAATGCTACAACTAGAAAAAAATAAATGGAAACTAGATAAGCATGCGTGGATGTGGGCCACTTACTCCTTTCTAATTATATATGTGTTTTGGTATCTATTTTCACAAAATAAGTTCGTTTAGATAGCATGGGTGGATTTTAGCCACTTACTTGCCCCCTAATTAAACTATGTGAGTTTGTGAAAATAAACTAAAAATTAAAACTATGCAAATAACTAAACTAAAGTGCAGCTAAAAGCATGTCCTAACAGTCGTGGGACACCAAAAAAAGTGCTGGTAGATTTATTTTAGGCTGCCAGTCACTTTACAGTTACAAAAACTAAAGAAAAAAGATGAAAAGTTGGTTCAATGGTTTCCGCGCAGAATTTTCCTACATAGGCGCACAACTCTGTGCGCAAGTTTGAGCTCAATGCATGCGGACTGACACATATGTCTGTGTTGAACGTGCGTGGTTTTCCTGAATAAAACATTTTGAAACTCCCAAACTGCAACTATTCACGGTGGGTGAATGAGAGAAGAAGAGGAGGAGGAGATCTGGTCCAACAGAAATCCTGAGCAGAAAGAAGGCTCTACAACAACACAACCACTTAGCCAAAGGGTAAAATAAGTGGAGTGGCAAATCTTGTTATGGTGTGTTTAGTTTACTAAAACACTGGTTCTTGGTAAGAATGATTGCAACCTACAAGAAATGGTCACAGGCAGAAAATATTGTTAGTTGGTTAATGGAAACATACTAACATAAAAAACATACTAATTCATGAAACATAGTATGTTGCAAATACGAAGAAGAAATTAAATTACAATAAAACACAAACACAAGCTCAAATGAGTCAAATGAGACAATAATAAAAAAAATGGACTAATCCTCCCTTATTGACTGCTATTAGTAAAGAAAATGTAGAACGTTACACACTTGCAAAGGATCCTTAGAGCTGTGGAGCTCTAATACCCGATGTAAGGAGGACTTTACCCTTGAGTTGGTTCTGCAAGGCCTCTCTTATCCTAAGGGATTTGAGTTGTTGGGTGGCCAACAGCTGAATCCTCTAACTCTATTTCTCCTCCAGATCATACACTATTGGTTTTCTCATATGCAATTTGGCCAACATAAAAATGTGTTCTCATTTTGTTCTTCTCATGGTGGAAATTTATTGGAAAATTAAAATCCTTCTTCCCTCTCTTGGTACACTTGTTGATAGTGACCCAAGAGTGGGGGTTGATTCCTTTGTGTGCTCACTTAAGGTCTCAAGGTGGCTCTAGGCAGTTTTCCTTGGGCGGCCTCAAGTGGAGAATCTTCTCCTGAAGTGTGTTAAGTGGTCTTGGATGGATACTTCTGCCATGCTCAGGACCACACAACTTTTTAAGGGAAATCCGCGTAGACCAGTGCTCCTATCGAAGAAAAATGTGTGCGGAGCGCATTTTGCATGTGTCTTCTGTGTGAAATTTGATATTTTTCCTCTTGACCTTAGAGATTTTTAAATTTTCCAAATTCTCTAATGTTTATCAACCCTGTAAACCCTTATGCTTGACATTTTATAATGTAATTTTGCTTGTCTGATTTTCTAGTGGTAACAAAATCCAATTAGAAATGCATTTTTCAAATCCATTTGATGTATCTATCGCCCCATCTGCACTGAGAGTGCAAGGATAGATCTAATTGATGAGTACCTTGCAACTGGTGCAAAATTCTCCTCATAGTCAATCCCCTCAGCTTGTGAGAATCCCCGAGCTACAAATCTAGCCTTGTACTTCTCCACACTCCCATCCACTACCTGCTTCACCTTATAGATCCATCTAGATCCAACCACTCACTTCTCGATTGGTCTTGGGACAAATTCCCATGCACTGTTCCTGACGACGAAGTCATGCTCCTCAACCATGGTATCAACCCAAGTTGGTTGCTACACTGATTCCTCAAAAGAGGATGGTTATGTCACACTACACTTGCTCATAAGAGCCATGTATCTAGTAAACTTTTCTGGTGATTGTCTCTGTCTCTGCAGTGATGTAGGTGCTCCTACATTTTTTTCCGCATCAAGTCTCAATCTGTCAGCTTCTGTGGTGCACCTCCTACCATGTTTGGTGGATGGATATGCATGAGTGGTTTCTGCCACTCCATGATCCTCCACATGTGGCTGCTCCACATCTTGAGGTTCATCCTTTGGAACAAAGAGTTCCTCATCTGCATGTAAATCAAGCTCCCTCTCAAGGTACAATCACATGGCTTTCTCCTCATCAAATTCTACAACTCGTTTGACAACAATCATCCTGTTGTTCAGCAAATACACCCAATAGTTGTGGGGAGTATCAGTGTACCCCAAAAATATCCCAATCTCTATTGTTGGTTCTAGCTTCTTTCTGGAATATTTGGTCACATGAAAATAGATAGATGAGCCAAAAATTTTAAAATATAAAACATCAAGTTTCTTACCAGAAAAAGTCTCCTTTGGTGTACTCATGCCAAGTATCTGATGAGGACTATGGTTGTGAACAAATATCGTTGTGTTGCATGCCTCTAACCATAAATGTAATGGTAGGCCCTGACCGTGTAACATCGCTCGTGCCACACTCACAATGGTTTTGTTCTTTCTTTCTGTAACCCCATTCTATTGTCGGTTATGAGGCACAATTAAATCTCTCTGAATTCCTTCTTTGGCACATAATTTATTGAATTCATTGGAGATGTGATCACCACCATTTTCACTCCTTAAAGCCTTCACATGCTTCCCTGTACCTTTCTCAACCAGTACTTTTAACTCACAAAATTTTGAGAACGTCTGATCTTTCTCTACAGGAAGTAGATCCAAAACTTTCTAGAAAAACCATCAACAAAAATCACATAATACCTGTGCTTTTTTGTAGAAGCTATAGAGAATGGTCCACATACATCTGAGTGAACTGTCTTAAGGATTTCTGCTGCTTGGTTCTCCTTCTCATGAAAAGTGGCCTTTTTATACTTCTCCATGGTACATCCCTTACATGTGTCTATCTACGTAATAACACCCTTTGGAAGCCTCATAGAAATCTTTTGCATGACCTTCAAAGCACTGTGATGTAAATGGCCCAATCTCCTGTTCCATAACCCACCCTCATCCCAATTCATCACTCTATCAGCTTTACCCATCAATTTTTTGAAACCATATACATTAAGTTTGTAGAGGTTCTTCACAAAAACCCCAATATTATTAACTTGTCTTGTGGCTTTGCAACGAAGGAATGCTTTACCTTCACTAAAAACCACATCATATCCTCTATCCTCCAACGTAGAAACTGAAACTAAATTATTTTTCAAGGCTGGTACATGCATGACATATTTTAATAAGAAAGGTTTACCTAACTGTCTCTAGAAATTAACTGTACCAATCTCGATATTGCTATACCTCCTGTTATCACCCATCTCGATGTGCATCTGAAGACCCTTCTCCTCCAAGCTACTAAAGAGTTCTTTGTCTCTCATCATGTGGAAATATGGACCACTATCCAAGTACCACACTGACATCGCAATAGATACCATGCATGCAATGAGTGAGAAGTCCAACTCGAAGTGTGAAGCCAAAGCTTCACCTGCTGGAGATCCTGAAGCCTTCTTGGTGTTCTTCTTCTTATGTGGACAATTAGTGGCATAATTTCCATGCTCATAAAAGTGAAAACATTTCACTCTGGACATGTCACGATTCTTGCCCTATTTTCTGGTCTAATATTTGGAATAGAATTTCCTTCCCTTCCCCTTCTTTGCCTTACCAACCAAGGCGCAATTTTCCTTATCATCTTCCTTGGATGAGGATCCATCCTTGGTATTCCGCCTGAATTCTTCTTGTACCAAATATGACCAAAGTTGCTCCCAATTTGGTAGCTTCTCCCTCCCATTGATAGAGACGTTATAACTATGCCAGCTCTTGTGAAGGCCTAGTAGTGCTAGGTTCACCAAGTCATCGTCTGCTATAGTAATCCTGACACTTCCAAGCTCATCTCGACATTGGATGAACTTGGTCAAGTATTTCAGAATAGTGTCGCCTTTCTCCATTTTGATTTTCCTGAGCTTGTCCTTCAATGCCAATTTTCTATGGTCACTACTATTCTGAAACATATCTGTGAAATCCTTCCACATTGCATATGGAGTCGCTTTTCCATGGATACTCGAGACAATGTAATCTCGAACTCCCTCTAATAATATCCTCCTCACCTTTGCAACCTTCTTTTGCCAAGCATCAAGAAGAGTGGTGTCTGCTGATGCAGGCTTGGGAATATCATTATCAATGAATTCTTTCAACCCATTGTCCTCGAGAACTACCTCCATTTTGTCTTTCCATGCAATATAATTAGAACTTCCCTCGAGTACATATTCCAATCTTAATACATTGAAGGCCCTCTTGATCCACCGGTCGCACCAAAGAATATTTTTTCAAATTCGATTGTTGTTCAACACAAAATAAATTTCTTCTCCACTATAGTGATTCCCTGCACTCTGATACCATGTAGAAATTATACAACCAATATGTATACAAATGGATTCAATCTGATCATGCGATATGCTAAAGCAATAAATTGAATCCTTCTACAAATTAATTGCGGAAAATAAACATGATCACACAATCACACCAAGTAAAAGAAAGAAGAAAATTAATCCACAACATAGATATTTTTCCTTGGGAAATCTTGCTGCTCAAAAACCCTCTATCTTCTATTGTATATTCAACCAAGGAATCATGAAACAATACAATTCATTCTTCTCACAAGAGTCTGTTGCACTCTACCAACTGTCTCACACTGATCCAGACAAAATCGACCAACACTTAGCCAATTTCCCGCCTCTGCTAAGCTTGCCTTGCTTGCACAATTCCTGTAGAATTAAATCCCTATTATTTAGGAATTTCAGCCTTCCAAAACTACGCAATGTTCATGGGAAATCCTATGTGTGTATTACTACATCTGGGCAGTTTTCTAATAATACTAATTATAGTTAACATCCATTTAACCTCTGTCTCAACTGGGTCTTCATCAGAACTGACATGCATGCAGCTATTAATAGTAAATCATCGTTCACTTGATAGATTACTGCATGTGAATTAAATATGATTTAATTCACTTTACCTTTCACTAGTGCAAAAATCAGTTACAACTAGTTAAACTAATTTTAACTCAATTAATTGAGTTAACTAATTTCTCATGCATTAAAATAATAAAATAATTGTAACTTGGACTCTAAAACAGGTAGAATCACTCTACATGCCTCACCAACCACCCTCAACTCGAATTTCATGATAACTGAATCTATCACACTCAGTTAACTATTAAAAGTGATTATGAGATAAGATTACAATTTATTGTCCAATTTAATTAAGGGAAAATTAAATTAGACACACATTTCTTGTTGAATTTTCAACACTTACCCAGTGATGGAACTAACACAGGTCCAAACACATCATTGTGCACACTCTAATATTCCTTTCACCCTCTTAGTTCCAAAGGGGAAACTCACCTAATTTTTCTTCCCATATACACAATGTTCACAGAAATATAAATCCAGAGGGAAATTAGAGATACCTTCTACCATACCATTACTATGAAGTATTAAAAGGCCATTCTTTGTAATATTTCCAAGCCTTAATTTCCATAGCATGGTCTCTTCTCTAGAGACCACTATATTATCTGCTCCACTTTCAGGAACCACATAATTGTTGCACCCATAAATAAAAGTGCTACCCAGAATCTTGTACAGAGTTCCAATCCAAACTCCCCACATCAATACCAGTTCTCCCTGAACCATATTGTAGGTATATTTATCAAACATTATTTTTACACCTGCATCATCCATCTTTTTACTGTAATATCCCAAAGGGGAGAATGTAGTAATACTTAAACAAAATATAATAACTGCAACTAAGTAAACAATAAATCTCAAGACAACATTAGAATATACATATAATATGAGCCATTTTATTATATGGAGATGATTCAGTTACACAATGTACAAAATATGAGTAGATCTAGCCAAAGAGATGGCCTAGAATCACCCTGAAAACATGCCAAAGTAGGCATTGTGTAACTGGAGAGCTACTGAAGTAAAAACTACACTTTCCCTTTAGCAGAATATGAATATATGACTATAGGCTGAAAAGGAAAATGCAGATCTACTAAAATCTAGAGCTCTGATGATGCCAAGATTCAAGATCTGACCAATGTGATGGATTCCCAAGATAACCTAGAAAGGATTTACGATATCTATAACTTTGGAAAATCACCCTCCTAGGGCTTGATCCTTGATCTGCTGGGATTACAGATCTGAAGCTAGATCTAAAAAATAGATGGCTGAAATATGTCACAATATCAGATCTAAGCTTAAAGGGTTGATCCCTCCTTCAGATCTACAAGCTAGAAGCTCTAGATCTAGCTTCTCAATCCTCCAATAATGATTACAGCTGCCGCAACACAACTGCTCATAGAAACTGTGCTGTAAGGGAAAGAGAGGCCTTCTGCCTCTTGAAAAATGTTGCAATAAACTCCAAGCTGATGGAAATACTGATGGCAAGGTGAGGGAATGGTCCCTCATAGGATTATTAGTTGAAATTCTAGAAACTTCCTTCCTCCTTTTGGATCTGCAAAATCGACAGCATAATTCCTGAAGGTATTACTGTTGCTAGGAGGTCAATAAATTTTTTTCTGATGCCAGATCTGATATGAAGCTCTAGGAATGTTGATCTTTAAGCCCAAGGTGATAGGAATAAACCTTCACCATTTCTCCAGTTGAAATATCGAAGACAACCTCCACCTTCCAAACTGATCTTCAGAAATCTACAATTCTGATTATGAATTTTCTGCAGAAAGTAGGAAAAGATATGTGGCACCAATTCTTGATGTAGAATGAAGTACAATACTCTTTCCAGAGCTACTCAAAGAAAGAGGTGGGATTCCCAACCAAGAACACCCTGTGCTAAACAACACTTGCAATCTTTGTTGAACATCCCAAGAAAGCAATGGAATGTCACATGACAATTCCAGATCTAAACAGATCCTCAATATAAATAATCTCAAGCCTGTCTTCATTCTTGCCTTCATCTTCTTTATATAATGTTTGAGCCTTCCCATGCCTTAGCCCTCATCGAAACTGCACTGTGCATGTGGACAAGATCCTCCATGTTTGACTGTGCTATCTAGCCAAGTCATCCATCATGTCTAGGTGCAATGTACACCCTCTCCATCATGTGTGCATTAATTGCACAAATTCCTCCATCATCTCATCATGAATGCTCCATGATATTCTGTTTTATATCTTCCAATATTTTACTTCACTATGTCAACCTCCATGATCTATCTCATTAATGAGACAAGATCTCCAATTTCATTCACATTAGTAGTTGCTCAACTACCTCATTATGTAGATATAGGCTTAATTAATCCAGATTCACACACAAAAAGTGGATATTTATTCATGTTGAGGATTATGGTTCCCTCCACCCTTTTATTTACTTAATTCATTAATAAAATTAAGAACTCTAATATTCCAAATATCAGGTGAAAATTTGGGAATATTATAGTCCTCCTCGGCATAATTTTTCTTTTCCTCAAGCAACTGCAAAATTGGATGCTACAGCAAACATCCTCCCTCCAAATGGCACCCTCATATGGAAGGTCTTCCCATATATCACAATGTGTCATGCATGTCCAACTCCAAAGCTACCCCTCTATAATTTCTAGAATGGCTCCCAACTGAAAAGTTAGATACCCATCCTCATCAATGAATCTACAAGTGGAAACCATATGATGACCAACGTTCTCCTCTATACATGAGATACATAAGATAAAGTGGTTCATCCCCAAAGTGGAAAGTCCCAACTCATGAACTATCTACCCAACCCATGATACATAGATTAGATTACATACATCAATGCCCTCGTCATTAGCCCTGTTGGCCATGTAGGAATCAAACATCACATCATCATAGTGAAAAATAAGAAGTATATACATATGGGAAAACATAAAAAATGTCAGACCATATTCTCCTAATAACAAAGCCTCCTGCTGCCATGCTAGATCATCATGAAAACAAGTAAGAGAGCCATACTCTCTCAAAAGAAGCCACCGCAACAATGCTTCTTGTTTCCATGCCAAATCATCAATGAGAATATGAGAGCCATACTCTCTCAAAAGAAGCTGACGCAACAATGCCTCTTGTTGCCATACCACATCATCATTGTACCAAATGTAGTGGCCATATTCTCTCAAGAGAAGCCACCTTAACAAGGCATCTTGCTGCCCCATCACATCATCATCATACCATGTACAATGACCATAATATCCCAACAGAAGCCAACGCTGTAAGGACTCCTGTTTCCATCTTCCAATAATGTCATGCAATGTAGGTGAAGAATTCAGCCCATACTCTCCCAATAGTAACCAAAGAAAAAAGGATTCTTGCTGCCTCCTTGCATTATCATGATGCAAGTCATGGAGAAACAATATAGTAATGGACATGTGAGATGTCTCATCAACATAATACCAACAAGATCCATTATGCCACATCATGTGAGAGTTATAATTTCTCCCAATCCCAAGTACATTCATCAACATGAGATACATCCCAAACAAAAATACATGTAAATACATGCGAATGTAGTAATATCCCAAAGGGGAGAACGCCATAGCTTGGCTAGAATGCCAGAATGAGAAAATGCAACCCAAAGAATCTCTCCTTCCTTGAGGATGAGGTAGGGATTCCCGATCAGGAACACCCTTGTGCTAAACAACACAACAACCCTTCAAAACAACAAAAGGAAGCAAAGTCTAAACAGACCAATATCAAATGATAATGTAATATTCCTAAATTAGCATGCAGCTAATTGGAATATTAATTTTGCTCCAAACACATAGTTAGATGAATAAATGGGTAGGGAGACCCACAAATATTTTTAGCAACAATAAAAACCCTCTTAATGGGAAAGGGATCATATTCACAGCTGGATAAAACACCTTCATGTGTGAACAAGGTCTAAATGCATGTGGACAAAGTAAAGTTTGACCAAGTCAACTAAGCTAGTATGGAGGATGTGGAAAATTAATGGAAATAACCCAGTGGGGAAATGGACCAGTTTAGATAGTTAGAATAAATCCACCTTGAGTGTGGAAGAAGAAAATGCATGGAGATCTAGTCAAGATTGACCAAATCCATAAGTGTTGTTATGGAGGAGTGGTATTGATGATGGGACAACACAGTTTTGGAGGGAGATGCATTGCATGAAAATGGAAACCCTAATGAGTGGGACCCAAGGTGAAAAGGCTCACATTTTTTGTAAGGAAGAGGATGGTAGTCATATGGGGTTAGCTTATGTTTTAGATTATCATTTGATATTGGTATGTTTAGACTTTGCTTCCTTTTGCTGTTTAGCAGGGTTACTGTGTTGTTTAGCACAAGGGTGTTCCTAATCGGGAATCCATACCTCATCCTCAGGGAAGGAGAGGTTCTTTGGGATGAATTTCCCCATTCTATAATTTTGGCTAAGCTACCTCCTTCAGCTACAACACAGTTTCTGTTAGAGCTGGGTTGTGTTGCAAGGTGCAGCAAAGGAGGATCTCATTAAGCCATTTCCGAGCTTGTTTTTTAGTGGAGAGATAGTCTATCCATTGGAGGATCAGAAAGGAGGGCTCCTAGGCATATTTCTACATCTCTGGCATCAAGCCAACCATCTACCATCCCTCACAATGTAGTCATAAACCAGAATTGCATTATTTTTGGAGGCAGTTGCTGGGAGGGTTCATTGATCTCATCAGGAGGGTCTATTTTTGAGTAGAGGGATCAGCCTTCTATTTAGAAATACCATTGGAGGAGCACATCACCATTTCAGATCTTTCATAGCCTCATTCCATATTAGATCCAGTTTTCAGTGGCATATTAACCACAGGGTTATTTGTCATATTTCTTGGTATCTCTAGCAATCTTTTCAGGGTTGGCTAGAAATCATGTATTAGAGCCCACATTTTATTTTCTGGGCATTTATTTTGTTTCTATCAGCCATATTTCATTTTTGTATGTTTACAACAGTAGCTACACTAATATATACAGCACTTTTAGTACTCTCTGGCATTCTATACAGTTGCAGCAACTCATGTTCTAATTGCTCTGATCATTGGAGGCTTGTTCTTATTGCTTGAGAGGCTTGTCCCTCATGATATTTTTGTATATTGTTGTTGATATCTTAATAAAATTATGGATGCATATTGATACCTATTATGTAATGTTCATATTTTCTGTGTTTTACATTATTATGAATTGTATTGCTGCTATTTACAATTTGGAATATTACAGTGGTATCAGAGCATGATCTTTGGCTCAGCCTGTGAGTTTTCAACCAATATGTTATAGGAAGAAGAATAGAAGGAGAATGATAATAGAATGATGGAAGGAATGAGATTCATCTCATCTCTTTTCAGAACTAAGAAGAACCTCACCAATGAGGTCAAACAAAGAAAAATGGAGAAAAGAAGTGGAACCACTTTAGGTTTTCAAGATGAGGAAGGTCCATGTACTTCCTATTAGCAAAAATAAGATCTGATATTGCATAGAGCTCCAAAGAAACATACTATGGCATTTTCTTTTGAAGACAAGAGGCATAGAGATGGAGAAAACTTAGATCATGAGATTCTAAGTGAGTATCTTGCAGAATATAAGTCTCAACCTAGAGCTTTCAAGGAGAATCTAACTCTCCCTCAGTTCATTCAACTCAAAGAATAAAGGAGACCTTGCAGCAATAGAAGGAAGAAGGGCAATAGATTTATATTGTCTAATTTTTATGGGTATTCCTCATGCACAACAAGGGCTTGGGGAATGAATTTGGATGCATTTTTCCTGCTACATCCAGTAGTAGAGAAAGAAGCTGTTGAGATTGCAGCGGTGCACCTTGAGAGTGAAGCAAGCATTTGGTGGTTCAACCATTTGAGTCATGCAAGAGTGACTACATTTGTAGATTTTACTCAATGGTTTATCAAGAATTTTGACAAGAAGAAATCAAGGGAGAAGAATCCTTCACCATCACTTGCTGCAAGACCACTTACATCAGAAGAAAAGATACTTGCGCCTTTGCAAAGTAGTATTGATCTCTTGACATCTAGAGTCCCATGCACTATTATGTAGATGCATAAGGAGGAGGAGACTTGTACCAGCAGTGATGAAGCCATAGAAGAGAAGCCATCATCATCAGTAGTTGGGGAAGCTATCACACCATAGGAAGGAAACCTTGTAGCAGTACAAGATGTTCCCAAGCTTTACCAAGGTATGCACATGTTTCCATTTCCTGTTATTTCAGCACATCATATGGAGGATTGTGGGAATATTCCATTGCATGACCAAGGGTCAGAATATATTTCTGATTTGGAGCAGCATAATTTCACTGTGCTGAGCAACCTTGATTCTTTCAAGGAGGGGATGTGCTTTCATCCTAGAGTACCATTGTTGAGCTGCACATAACTCTTGGGATTGGAGTGTAGATTTTTGGAGGATGGGATGAGTATTGTCCTTTACCATGCCATGCAGAACTAGGTGTTTAGCATAGAGTATGATTTGAAGATAGCAGATGCACCATCATGGAGATCAGTAGCACTGTCTATGAGCAGCAGTGATGAGTTGGGGGCCCAACCCGGTGTTGACCTTCCCATATGTATAACAAAGGAGGGGCATATAGTTGTTGGGGGACATCTTATGATATATAACATATCTCATAGTTGTGATGGATATTTCTTGATGAACCTTTCACATCATGATGGGAGGTTTTTGCATACCACCTATTTGGATCCTTTTGGGGTCAAATTGGTCATTGATGACTGGTCTTCATTTGGATATCTCCAGGAGATTGCATTTCAATATCCCATGAAATGCAAAGATAGAAATCTGATTTGGGAGGGTAGTATTCTCCATTGGAGGAATGCCACTTTTGTACATGATGATATACACTCACCATGGGTTGGTTCTCCTCACCATTTTCTCCCTCCCTTAACTCCTCATTAACCCTCTAAATAATCCCACTTTACCCTTGAACCTTACAAATACACTTTGTTTGGCTTAATAATCCCTTTTCCTCTCTACCGTTACCCCTTTTCGGCCTTAAAATCCATTGAAAATAGGCCAAAATACCATATTTTACATTGAAGGCTTTAGCCCCTTTCGGCCAGCCCCTTAACCACTTCCCCATATGCCCCGAGTGCTAAGACCAAGCGCTAAGGCCTGGGTGCTAATCATAATCACAAATTTCAGGAGGCGCGTTTCTGTATTATATGAAAAATTCCTAATGCGATGGGGGTTTGGTCGTTTGGCCTCCGCTAAGATCTGAGACGTCGATCTATAACAGATCCAATAGCCCAGCGCTAATCGCACCATGCCTATCACCCCTATCCATCCGCTCCTCCGATTTCATCATAACCGTCGTTCTGCCTCCAGATCATATGGTAGTGGCTTCATCGCATTCCTGCTCCAATCGCAATCAAAATTTTCTCCTGTGTCCTCCGCTACCTCCCCCGACTGCGATCCTTCGATCCAATCATGGCCGTCCATCCGATCAGATCTGATGGTCCAGATTTATCCCGCTCCACTCCTTCTTGCCCGTCGACCTTCCCCTCCGGTTTAATCTCCAGCGTTGATCTATCACTCTGATCTAACGGCCATTGCATAATCGCAACTTCGCTCCAATCACAATCGCAAAAGTCTTAATGTCACCCTCTCTTTCTCTCAATTGTGATTCGCCGATTCGATTGTGACTGTCCATTTGATCTAAGATCGACGGTCCACATCGCATCGCGCTTTCACCCATATTTCTTCATCAGAGCCTCTTTTAACTGCATCGTTTAACCTCTGCCGTTGATCGCCTCCTGCGATCCAATGGCCCAAATTCAATCGCCCTCCGCCCATCGGGTCCCACCATCCAAAGGTCTCGATTTCATTTCATTTCGCCCCTTTCCCTTTGTATTTCGGCCAAAGCTAAACTTTTGTGTTCAACACTAAAGGGCCCTTTTCTCCGTTTAACCCTCCAACACGGTAAATCCTGACCTTTGATCACCACTGTTCCCTCTAATCCAATGGTCTACAATCATTCTTCCACCATTATTTCACAGTTTCCACAGTTTTCCACTGTTCCACCACCGTTTCTCCAGGCCTCCATAGCAAATCTCTCGCCACCTTCCCTGGTTTTTATAATTGGTTCATTTTATTTGTGCAGGGATTAAAGAGTGGAAAATTCATTCAGCCTTCACAGTCATAGCCATTGTGGTTCAATACGCAGAGAGGTTATTGTAGCAACAGTCAGAGTATCAATGTCGAAGACCTGTCATGGCAGGCATAGAAGATTGAAGACAAACTTGGGGATTTCGGCTAACATTGATTATCAATAGCCCATCCTCCAACTTAACTCAGAACTAGAGAAAATAGTGAAGATCTATAGGCAGAAAAGCCTCTGCTGTCACATTAGGGGAAAATTGATTCCTCTCCGCCAACATTCCGCCATCTGGGACAGCGACCTCCTCAACTCCACCTCATCAGCAGACATTGTCAATTCATGATTCGGCCTTAGTGGTATTTTACTTCTATTTTAGTTGGTTTCTTTTAAATTTCGAGTGGAATTCACATTCCACTCCTGCATTTTACCTTATGTCAGAAACTATTATCTGATATTTTTTGTTTAAAACGCCCGAGAGCCTAACTGTCAATGATGAGATGCCCCAATTCCTCATCATGAATTTTGGTTATTTTTGATGGAGACCTCAAACCGATTTCCAGCGCGCGAGGAAGATATTTTTTCCAAAAATATATTCTCGCTCTTGTTTTTGAGGCTTCTATATAAGCTAGAACCGAAGAGAAAAACAGGTTCCATATTTTCTGAAGAATTTTGCTGTGTAAGAAATTTTGCATGCTTGTTGTTGAAATCTCAATAGAAATGTGAAGAACCCATTGGGTCTCAATGAAAAGGAATTCTATCTTCACTGAGGATTCTGGTCTTGGTGCTTTACAGTGTTTAATTCTCTCCTATGTGTTGTAGCTAAGCGGTCCATTTCGTTTACATCCATTCATCTTGTATCATGTTCTGGAATGCGAGTTGCCCAGTGGTTTTGGTATGAATTTATCCTAGTTGATACTTATACCATAACCTTTCTGGCACTTTAAATATGGCTCAGGTGTGATATGTTGTTCCATTTTCACTTCACCCGTACTTTTGCTATATTAGCTGTTATGAGATGTTATTTACAAATGTTGTTATCATGTGTGGATTCTTAATTTCGTAAGCCCACCGCATGTTGATATATGTTTTTGGATATTGTTTCAATAACAGTTAGTATTCTCTTTATTCTATGTACGTAGTAGATACTTTATTATTATTCATCTCTGTGAAGTATTTAGAATCCAACCCTCTTTACAGTAAGTTTCCTTTGAATTGTCTGATACATTGGTGTTAGAGTTTCACATCTTGCCTCTGCAGTATTGCTTTCTCTATATCAAGATTCTGAAAGTTTGGTCCCATTCAAATTAATTTTCCTATTTACCAGAGATAGCATGAGAGATTTGTTCTACTAATTATCCCTATCATATCATATTTCTCCTTGCTATATAAGATGTCCTAGGCACTGGTCTTTCACAACTCAAGGTTGTCTCTAGGATTGATAACATCTTTTTGGCGTCATTGCCAGGAAAATGAATTTGAGAGAAATTAAAATCCCTGGGCCTCGACAAAACCTTATTCACTCTTCAATTAGGTGAGCATGGAGAGTTGAGAGTTGTATATCCCTCACCTTGGCGACTCCACATTCATTTATTAGGTAAATTTATTTGCAATCCTGGCTCCTCATAAGCCACACTTGAGGTTAGATACATCTCAGCCAAAGACACCTTCTGTGTCTTACCTAGAAAAGATCCTACGTAGAAGGAGTTGGAGGGAAAGACAACCAATCCATACTGAGATCCCTGAATTCTCCCTAGAAGACTTTCCGTCCTCCTCCTCTCAAGTTGCCCAAGTGCAAGGTCCCGACTCCACTGTGGGAGAGACTGATTACTACTCATATAGTCCACCCCGGGTAGGTGTCTGAATCAAAGACGAAGCTGAGTCAAGTGATACCACATATTACTCCTTCCACCCTACCCCTGAATTCGAAGAGGTCAAGGAGGCCACTGAATTATCTGCTATTCATAGCCCATCGTTCCCATCAACGCCTCAAGCTGTTGTCCAGTACATTCCCATCGTTATCCATACTCCACTTCCACCTCGTACTCCTCCTTTTACACATCAAATCCTTGCACTACCCCCACCTCCTCCAATGGCCAATGTCCCTAGCTTCCTGTTGAATAAATATGCCCCCGTGGCATTACCTCAAGTGCTGAATGATATGCCACAAGACTATCTAAAGATCTTGCCCCGATTCAATGGGGAAAACAAGATCGAAGCTCAAAAAAACCTTAGGTCTTCTGCTCTTTTGTAGAAAATTTTAATGTGGAACATCTAGACGTAGTCCTAAGACTGTTTGTGCAATCTCATGATGGTGAAGCTAGAAAATGGTTGAAGACATTAGGAGACCATTCCATCACCACATGGGAAGGAATGGAGGATACTTTCCTCAGAAAATGGGGAGAGAAGAAATATCATGGACATTGTCTCACTGAGTTTAACACACTCAAGAAAAGACATGCTGAAGGAGTGTCGGAATTTATCAAGAGGTTTAACAAGTTATATCTGAGCCTCCCCACTGATATGAAACCTCACTAGACCGCTGCCAAGGTTGTTTTCGTGGCAGATTTTGACTCTGAATTTGGTTTCTCTCTGAGAGAAAGAAAGCCGACCACCCTGGATGATGCCCAGACAGATGCACTGGAGCTGGAGGAAAATTTTTCCTCTATTGGTAAATCCAAGGGAAAACCTGAATAGGATACTAGGAGGAGGGGAAAAGAAGAGGTGTCCACCTCGAGCCAAGATAGAGATTCAGCTAATGACAGGATTAAGGAGATGAACAAGATGATTAAGAATATTTCAAGTAAGCTGGTTAAACTTGAAACGGAGGCCAAGATTTCTCCCTCCAAGAATTTCCAAAATGCTCCAAACATGGGTTACAATCCTCAATACAGGAAGCCACCCTTGCAGATTCTGCAAAGGGAATAGAAGGAGCAACAAGACCAGGTACCACACCCTCTATACTTGGAAGGTCAAGTAGAGGGTCCTACTGAAGACACCACTTATGAGAAAGAGGAGGCAATTCTTGCTTTCTCAAACAGTGATGAAGTCGAATGCCCCCTACATGAAAGTGACGAAGTAGAGGTGCTGGCACACACAGAAGAAAAAACTAATGAAAACACCAAAGATCCTGAGATCGATGACTACTGCAAGCAGTTCGTTGATTTCATGCAAGCTCAGTTTAATAGAAGATATGACCTTAGATCTTCCAGGAAGAGAACTAGAATTCAGGATCAAGAGGAGGACACACCTCAAGAGGAAGCACCTGCTCAGAAAGAGGCAACAGATCAAAGGACCCCGGACAAAGGTAAGAGGCCTCTTAACCAATATTTGCAGTCTGCTGATCAAATTCCTTCATCTTCACAAGTGGTTGCACCCCCTAGTGTCAAGCCAATCATAAGGGAAGTCAAACCTCCCGTCCAGAACAAAGACTCAAAAGATAAAGAATCAAAAGAAGTGTCAGCAGATAGGTCCTCCTCTTCCTTCAGTTTACAAAAGGAGCTTGAAAAGGTAAAAATCCCAGTTCCCTTGACTGAATTGTTAAAACAGCCTGCATATCAGTCCCAGGTCACATCCTTTATGCTCCCCCCAGAAGTAGTGCATATTCTAGACAGTCTGAACCTTCAAGAAGAAAGGCCTATGGTTGTATTTGGTCCACATGTTGAGGAATTTGATGCTTCCACTCCCCCATTTTATGTGTCTTTAGTAATACATGACCTACTGCTGCATAACTGTATCTTAGATTCGGGAGCCTCTCATAGCCTTTTGCCCCTCTCGGTCATGGAACAACTAGGACTACAAATCACCCATCCATACAAGGAAATTTATTCATTTGACTCCAAAAGAGTTAAATGCCTGGGCATGAGCAAGGACTTAGTGGTCAGTTTGGTCCAGATCCCAGCGAAAAGTGTAGTAATGGAAATTTTGGTGGCTGACATTCCAGCTCGCTTCGGCATGCTACTGTCAAGATCTTGGGGAACTAAAATTGGTGGATCAATAAAGCTGGACCTGAACTATGCCACTATCCCTATCTTTTGTGGCAAGGGGAGGAGGCTGTACCAGGAAACTAGATTTGTCAAGACAGTTACCAAGGCAGATGACTCAGTTAATTCTCCATTTTATAGCAGGGAGGGAGATTTCTCATGTTTGATGCTGGAGGAAGATCAAGAGTATGCTCACAAAACATCATTATACCAGATCAAGACCAATCAGTCCATAGAGAGTCCTGAATCAGAAATCTGGACACTTCATTTTGATGGAGCAAACTCCAGAGAAGGTAATGGGGCTGGGGTATTATTGATTTCTCCTACAGGACAATGGATCCCTTTGTCTTTCAAGCTGAAGTATGAAGCCACCAATAATGTGGCCGAGTATGAAGCACTTCTGTTAGGGCTGCAGATAGCCAGGAGCATGAACATACAAAGTATAAAGGTGCTGGGATATTCGGAACTGGTAGTCAGAAAATTGAAGAATCAGTGCCAAGCCAAACATCCTAGGCTAAGGGCTTATAGGAACGAAGTTTGGGATCTGGTGGAGAATTTCTTCTTGGCATTCAATATCTAGTTATTGCCCCGAGAGTAGAATAGGATGGCAGATTCCCTTGCAGTGGCTTCCAGTACCCTCCGTCCACCTCAGAATCCTCTCTTGAGATATGAAATTGAGGTACATTATCGGCCATCAATCCCAGACAACATCAAACATTGGCAGGTGTTTTAGGATGAAGAACAGGTGAAAATATTCCTGGAAATAGTTGGGGAATTTTCCAACATGAAAATTGATACTTGTGAGGAAGATAAGGCTGAAAACACTTCAGGAGATAAATGGGACGAAAAGGTGGCTGGCCACAAAATTCTGCAGCTAAAAGGGAATGTCATTCCCTGAGGGCTAGTGCCATTAGAAAGGTTGTTTAACAAGAATGATGTTCCACTACAGCCGAACAAAGTTGTGGAGGAGGATCAGGTAGAAGATCTTAATCTTGGCACTAAGGTTGACCCCAAAATCGTGAAGTTGTCCAAGAAGGTCCCAGAAGAATACAAAGAGCTCCACCAGAAATTATTCTGTTCATATAAAGATGTGTTTGCATGGTCTTATCAGGACCTAAAAACCTTCGATATCAGCATCATGCAACATAAGATTCCTCTGAAGGGAGATGCTAAACCACATAAACAAAAGCTTAGACAGATAAATCCCCTACTGCTTCCCTCTATTGAGAAAGAAATTAAGAAATTGTTGAAGGCCAAAATCATTGTACCATTGAGATATTCTGAGTGGGTGGAAAACTTAGTCCCTGAAAGGAATAAGAATGGATAAATAAGGTTCTGTGTTGATTTCAGAAATTTAAACAGAGCGTCCTTAAAGGATAATTATCCACTGCCCAAGATGGATCACATCCTGCAGAAAGTGGTAGGAGCTTCTCAGATGTCGATGATGGATGGATTCTCTGGGTACAATCAGGTGGATGTACTACTAGAAGATCAGAAGAATACTGCCTTTACCACTCCATGGGGGACGTTTATGTATGCCAGGATGCCTTTTGGGTTAATTAACGCAGGGGCCAATTTTCAAAGGGCCATGGACATTGCCTTTGTTGGGGATAAAGATAAGTTTGTGGTGGTCTATCTCGATGATATCACTGTGTTTTCAAAGGATGATGCCAAGCACATTGAACATTTGGGTAGAACTTTTGAGAAATGCAGAAGGTATGGTCTCTCTCTCAATCCACAAAAGTCATTATTTGCATTAGAAGAGGGCAAGCTTCTGGGACATATTGTAACCAAGGATGGTGTAAAGATAGACCCTAAGAGGGTAGAAGTTATAAATGGCATTTCCCTTCCCAGAAATAAAAAGGAGGTTCAGGTGTTCCTAGGCCGTATTAACTTTCTAAGGAGGCTCATCCCTAACTATGCTGAAATAGCCAGACATATAACTGACATGCTGAAGAAGAATAATGAGGTAAAATGGTCTCAAGAATCACGAGAAGCCTTTTCCAGGATAAAAAATGCCTTTGCTGAAGCCCCTGTGCTAGCTGGACCAGACTATGCCAAACCTTTCATGATCTTTTCATTTGCATCACCTCATATAGTGGCAGGAGTTTTATTGCAGAAAAACGAAGAAGGGTATGAGCAGCCGATCACTTTCTTCAGTTAGGTGCTCCGCGATGCTGAGCTGAAATATAACATATTAGAAAAGAAGGCATATGCCTTGGTGAAGTCTCTTAAATCATTTCGTATGTATGTCTTGCAGTCCCATATCACTGCGTTTGTGCCTACAACAGCTATTAAAGATATTCTTATCCAGGGAGATAGTGAAGGAAAAAGAGGGAAATGGATTGCCAAAATAAAAGAATACGAGCTAGACATTCGCCCTACCAAACTAATCAAGGGACAAGGGTTAGCCA
This sequence comes from Pinus albicaulis, assembly GCA_034641835.2. Classification (NCBI taxonomy): domain Eukaryota; kingdom Viridiplantae; phylum Streptophyta; class Pinopsida; order Pinales; family Pinaceae; genus Pinus; species Pinus albicaulis. Next base: position 239,054,452 of record CM076579.1, on the reverse strand, counting down.
AAATCCTGTCTGAATCAAACTGTCAAGCTCTGGGTATAAATTTATCCATGATAGCAAATGAGGAGTCTGAGAAGAAAGAAGAGCCACAGGGAGTAGAGATAACTTCCCAGAAGACACATATGAAGTACCTCATCAGCCCATGGTACAAAGAGATAGTGGAATATCTTCTAACACTCAGCTGCCCACCCAGCTATGACAAAGCTAAATACAGAACACTAAGGTTGAGATCACAAAAGTACGTTGTTGCAAACGGTCGGCTGTACTGGTGAGACCCCTCAGGCATCCTGCTCCTGTGTCTCACAGAAGAAGAGGTAGAGAGTATAATGGCTGAGTTTCATGAAGGAATTTGTGGGGGTCATTACAGTTGGAGGGCTACTGCTCACAAAATCCTGAAGGCTGGTTTCTTCTGGCCCAAACTCTTTGGAGATGTGTTTGCCCAAGTTAGAGCTTGTGAGAAATGTTAGAGGTTTACTGAAAGACAGAAGCTAGCACCTATGCCCATGATTCTGGTTTACATGGATGAACCATTTCAGCAATGGGGAATCGACTTTATAGGTGAAATACACCCACCTTCAAGTGGCCAGCATAAGTGGATATTGACGGCCACAGATTATTTCACAAAGTGGGTGGAAGCTATACCTGCTAGGAATGCAACAAATGTTGTGGTAATAAAATTTATGGAAGAAAAAATCATATCCAGATTTGGATTCCCTACCAAGATAGTGACCGAAAACGCACAGGCCTTTAAATCTACAAATTTTTTCAGCTTCTGCCAACATTATAATATTTCATTAGGTCACTCTACGGCCTATTACCCACAAGGAAACGGCCTGGCAGAGTCCTCGAATAAAACCCTGGTGAGAGCACTAAAGAAGGCAATCAACGAAAATCAGAAAAATTGGGATTCCCAGTTGAAATTCGCTCTATGGGCCAATAGGATTACCAGCAAGAGAGAAACTAGGAAGTCCCCGTATGAATTAGTATATGGGAGGGCAGCAATATTCCCTGTATAACTAGCCTTACCAGTAGCTCGATTCATGCAAGAAATCCAAGAAGAACCTAATGATGTGACCAGGAGAATCAATCAGCTGGTGGAGTTAGAAGAGACACGGAACCAGGTAAGTCAAAGGCTAATTGAATATCAAGAGAAAATGAAGGATCTTTTCGATCAGCACGCCAAGGACAGGAAGCTGCAGATTGGGGATTTAGTACTCAAATGGGATATTCGAAGAGCTGAAAAAGGGAAATACGGTAAATTTGACCCCCTTTGGTTCGGCCCCTTTAAAATTGTGGAACAAGGGGGCAACAATACTTTCAGGTTGGAAAATTTACAGGGAGACTTTCTCGATGCCCCTATAAACGGTCAGTTCCTCAAAACTTACTTCCAATTTTGATTCAAGCCGAGAAAGCCTGATGTATCATACTGTACATTAGTTTTTTGTTTTCATTTGTGTTCGAATGATGTGTGTGTCGGGATGAATCATGAAGAGATGGATGAAAAGAGCTAAAGAGTGGTGCCTACACAAAATATTAACAAGTCGTCTGCGAAGTTCTCGACACGCCCAAGGATGAACGTGTCATCCCCAGGTGGATCCATTGTTGATCATATGGTTAGCATTCACTGTTTTTCCCCAGTTTTAAGGCCTCTCTGTTCGAGAAGAAAATGCCCAAAAGGCCTCCCTTTCCATATTTTCTCATTCCCATTAAACTTCTATTCTCCTCACCATTTTCTCCCTCCCTTAACTCCTCATTAACCCTATAAATCATCCCAATTTCCCCTTGAACCTTACAAATACCCTTTGTTTGGCTTAATAATCCCTTTTCCTCTCTACTGTTACCCCTTTTCAGCCTTAAAATCCATTGAAAATAGGCCAAAATACCATATTTTACATTGAAGGCTTTAGCCCCTTTCGGCCAGCCCCTTAACCACTTCCCCATATGCCCCTAGTGCTAAGACCAAGCGCTAAGGCCTGGGTGCTAATCATAATCGCAACTTTTGGGAGGCGCGTTTCTTTGTTATACAAAAAAATCTTGATGCAATTGGGGTTTGGTCGTTTGGCCTCCGCTAAGATCTAAGCCGTCGATCTATAACATATCAGACGATTTGACGCTAATTGCACTGCGCCTGTCGCCCCTATCCATTCGCTCCTCCGATTTCATCAGAACCATCAATCTGCCTCTAGATCGGACAGTAGTTGCTTCATCGCATTCCCACTCCAATCGCAATCGGAATTTTCTCCCTTGTCCTCCGCTGCCTCCCCCGATTGCGATCCTTCGATCCAATCATGGTCGTCCATCTGATGAGATCCGACGGTCCAGATTTATCCCGCTCCGCTCCTTCGTGCCCGTCAGCCTTCCCCTCCGGTTTAATCTCCAGCGTTGATCTATCACTCTAATCTAACGGCCATCGCATAATCACAACTTCACTCCAATCACAATCGCAAAATTTTTAATGTCACCCTCTCTTTCTCCCGATTGCGATTCACCGATTTGATCGTGACCGTCCATTTGATCCAAGATCGACGGTCCACATCGCATCACCCTTTTACCCATATTTCTTCATTGGAGCCTCTTTTAAATGCATCATTTAACCTCCGCCGTTGATCGCCTCCTACGATCCAACAGCCCAAATTCAATAGCCCTCTGCCCACCGGGTCCCGCCATCCAAAGGTCTCGATTTCATTTCATTTCACCCCTTTCCCTTTGTATTTCGGCCAAAGCTAAACTTTCGTATTCAACACTAAAGGCCCCTTTTCTCCGTTTAACCCTCCAACACAGTAAATCCTGACCATTGATCACCACTGTTTCATCTAATCCAACGGTCTACAATCATTCTTCCACCATTCTTTCATAGTTTCCACAATTTTCCACTGTTCCGCCACCGTTTCTCCAGGCCTCCACAGCAAATCTCCCACCACCTTCCCTAGTTTTTATAATTGGTTCATTTTATTTTTGCAGGGATTACAGAGTGGAAAATTCACTCAGCCTTCACAGTCATAGCCATTGTGGTTCAATACGCAGAGAGGTTATTGTAGCAACAGTCAGAGTATCAGTGTTGAAGACCTATCACAGCAGGCATAGAAGATTGAAGACAAACTTGGGGATTTCAGCTAACATTGATTATCAGTAGCCCATACTCCAACTTAAATCAGAACTAGAGAAAATCGTGAATATCTATAGGCAGAAAAGCCTCTTTTGTCACATTAGTGGCAAATTGATTCCTCTCCGCCAACATTCCGCCATCTGGGACAGCAACCTCCTCAACTCCACCTCATCAGCAAACATTGTCAGTTCATGATTCGGCCTTAGTGGTATTTTACTTCTATTTTAGTTGGTTGCTTTTAAATTTTGAGTGGAATTCACATTCCACTCCTACATTTTACCTTATGTCAGAAACTATTATCTGATATTTTTTGTTTAAAACAGCCGAGAGCCTAATTGTCAATGATGAGATGCCCCAATTCCTCATCATGAATTTTGGTTATTTTTTATGGAGACCTCAAACCGATTTCCAGCACGCGAGGAAGATATTTTTCCAAAAATATCTTCTCACTCTTGTTTATGAGGCTTCTATATAAGCTAGAACCGAAGAGAAAAACAGGTTCCAGATTTTCTGAAGAATTTTGCTGTGTAAGAAATTTTGCATGCTTGTTGTTGAAATCTCAATAGAAATGTGAAGAGCCCGTTGGGTCTCAATGAAAAGGAATTCTATCGTCACTGAGGATTCTGGTCTTGGTGCTTTACAGTGTGTAATTCTCTCCTATGTGGTGTAGCTAAGCAGTCCATTTCGTTTACATCCATTCATCTTGTATCATGTTCTGGAATGCGAGTAGCCCACTGGTTTCGGTATGAATTTATCCTAGTTGATACTTATACCATAACTTGTCTGGCACTTTAAATATGGCTCAGGCGTGATATGCTATTCCATTTTCACTTCACCCGTACTTCTGCTATATTAGCTACTATGAGATTTTATTTACAAATGTTGTTATCATTTGTGGATTCTTAATTTCGTAAACCCACTGCATGTTGATATATGTTTCTGGATATTGTCTCAATAACAGTTAGTATTCTCTTTATTCTACGTACGTAGTAGATACTTTCTGATTATTCATCTCTGTGAAGTATTTAGAATCCAGCCCTCTTTGCAGTAAGCTGCCTTTGAATTGTCTGATACATTCGTGTTAGAGTTTCACATCTTGCCTCTGCAGTATTGCTTTCTCTGTATCAAGCTTCTGAAATTTTTGGTCCCATTCAAATTAATTTTCCTATTTAACAGAGATAGCATGAGAGCTTTGTTCTGCTAATTATCCCTGTCATATCATATTTCTTCTTGCTCTATAAGATTTCCTAGGCACTGGTATTTCACAACTTAAGGCTGTCTCTAGGATTGACAACAGGTTGGATGGGTGATATTAATGAGCAAGAGGTTGGAAAGACACTTGCAGATTTATGATACCGTGCAACAGGAGGCAAGATTGTGTTGGTTACTCTTGAAAGATTTTGGTCATCCTATGACACATTCTATTTCAAAGAGTTGGTGGGTGGATGGAACTTGGCATGGCACTTACATCATATGGCAATAATGGGTTTTGATGTATTGGGGTGATGTGATATATTTCATATCAATTATCATGTTGTTTCTCCATGATCTATATGATGATGGTGTGGGGAGACAACTAGAGTTGTTTTTGCTTTGGTTTTTACTCAGAAAGTATGGGCTAGTCTTCTCCCATACTCGGCATGATGTTGTAGGAGTAGGAGATAGCACTATCATGGTGCAAAGGGGCTACTCCTTAACCTTGGAGGATGAGGAGGTACTTCAACTTTGCAAGGGATCTCCCACATATAGCAGCATTATGATTGATGAATTTTGGATGAGGGATGTCAAAGGGAAAGACAACAGCATGTGGGAAGCTTCACATTTCAGATCTTCAGCACTGTCTATTAGGAGGATTGATCCATATTGGAGGTCTCAACTTTTGGTAGAGTACTCCAAGGATCTTGGTGTTTGCATGATTCTTGATGGTCTGGAAGGAGATGATAAATACATGGTGGATGATGGGGTCATCTATTCTTATGCCAGAGTCTTCTTGACTAGAGCTTCTAATGTCAAGGAGCAGCTATTACATGCAACACATGTGGGATTTCTTTCCATGCACTTTGATGCATATCATTCCTTGATGGAGGAGTTCACTTGGGATGGCACCCAACAAGATGTATATCAACATATGGAGAGATGCATAGCCCAGATGATAATGGAGAGGTTTTCACAACCACTTCCCTACTCATTAAGAGTGAGGGAGAACTTTTAGTTGAGCCATTTCAACTCAATGACCACAATACATGATGGAGGATGTACATTTATGCATTATGACTTGTACTCTACTTTTTACGAGTAGCATATTGTACCAAGGAGGATCTTTCCTTCTCGTATATTGTATTGTGATGTACTTGAAGCCATTTTTAGCATCGATGTTGGCCATTCTATTTTTGGTTTGTGGGGGATGCCACATGATTTTTGGTGTGCACCGTTGGCACCAAATTTTGCTTTCATGATCTCATATTGTAGGATGATTGTGGCAGCAAACAAATGGCTGAAAAGAAACTTGTTACACTTTTTTTTGAGGCATTAAAGGGATGCATGGTGCTGGTTCCACATATGGAACTATGATCCACCTCCTGTTTTCCATATGAAAACTTGTTTTTATTTGTTTTTGCTTCCATGTATTAATGATGTTCTTGTTCATATGGGAAGATTTGTTGGGAGGGTGGCACATGAGTTGGAGGTGCCCATTGGGAGTATGATTCTATATACTTCATATGTTGCATGTTTCAGGAGAAATAATGGGAAAACCATGATTTCCACACTACACCTCTTGTCTTCATGTGGGAGGAGCCATTTGGAGAACTTGAGCTCTTGGGAGAGGCACTTCATGGATGATTTGATTGGTGGGGTAACTTGGGTCATTCTTGGAGACCATAATATTTCAGCCCAAGATCAACAATGGCCCCATAAATATCATAAGTGGGAAGATAAATAGCATGGGATGGAAATTTTAGTCCCACATATTTAGCCATGCAGCCCACCTTATTTGCAGGAGCCTAAGGTGGAGAAGATGTTTCAGGAGTTACCATGTTGGAGGGTGACTAGATTTTTGTGGATGATAGCTTGGGGATGGAGGCTTCACAAGGGGATGATTATTCCCAATACATTTCAGATTTCATGGCTCAAGAAGGCCTCTACACCACATATAGTTTTTCCCATGGATATCCCACTTTTTCATGATGAGAGCCATTTGGATTTTTCACCAAAGGCGTGCTTTTACACATGGGAGGAACAACTTGAGAACACATTGATGAGAAAGCATATTGTTATTTGGAGGAAATTATCACTTGAGGATGCTACAGGAGGAAGAGGAGAGGCTCTTCAGTTATATCCTTGCAGTTGCTTGAGGACAAACAACATTTTGGAGGGGAGGACTGTAATATTCCTAAATTAGCATGCAGCTAATTGAAATATTAATTTTTCTCCGAACACATAGTTAGGTGAATAAATGGGTAGGGAGGCCCATAAATATTTTTAGCAGCAATAAAAACCATCTTAATGGGAAAGGGATCATATTCACAGCTGGATAAAACACCTTCATGTGTGAACAAGGGCTAAATTCACGTGGACAAATTCAAGTTTGACCAAGTCAACTAAGCTAGTATGGAGGATGTGGAACAATAATGGAAATAACCCAGTGGGGATATGGATCAGTTTATATAGTTAGGATAAAGCCACCTTAAGTGTGGAAGAAGAAAATGCATGGAGATCCAATCAAGATTGACCAAATCCATCAACATTGTTATGGAGGAGTGGTATTGATGATGTGACAACACAATTTTGGAGGGAGATTCATTGCATGAAGATGGAAACCCTAATGAGTGGGACCCAAGGTGAGAAGGCTCGCATTGTTTATAAGGAAGAGGATGGCAGCCATATGGGGTTAGCTTATGATTATGATTTTCTAATATATGGTCTATTTAGACATTTCTTTCTCTGGTTGTTTAGCTGAGATAGAGTGTTGTTTAGCACAGGGTGTTCCTGATCGGGAATCCCACCTCTTCCATTGAGTAGCTGTTGGAGGAGTCTTGCACCATATTTTCCACTATCTAGATGAAGGCCAAGCTTCATCTTCCTTTGAAAACGTAGATCCTATTGAGGGTTTGTCTTTTTCAGTAAGCTACAACAAGTGGAGACTAGATCTTCAGATCTAGGCCATTCCAATACTCATTTTCAGTGGAGAAGGGTTCTAATCCATTGGAAGGAAATTATTGAAGGTATTGAGATTCATTTTCATATATTGGTTACAGGCCAATCACATTTTGTCCCCTACAACACAGTCTTGATCTAGATCTACGTAATTTCTGAAGGAGAAGTTGCAGTGTGGTTCAGTGCACCATTTGGAGAGCTAATTTTTGAAGTGTTGGGGATCTGCCCTTCACTTTGGATATCTGTTGGAGGAGAACCTTTTATTTTTCATATCAGATCAGATCCACTTTCTAGATCTGTAATTTTCAGTAGATCTGCAGTCTTAGATCTCATATCTACACTTTGTACATGGTGTTTTGCTGAAAACCCCAAGGAGGTTCATTAGAGGAGCCTGTATAGTGCATGGAACTGATATAGATCTGAATTTTTATGCACATACAAGCTCTAGATCTGATGTAAAACTTACTTCTATTGTAGGAGTAATAAAATAAATTTGTCAGGGTATTTCCAGTTTAATTCATGGTTGCAGCCCCTCTTTTTGCATGATTTTTGAGCAATAATGGCTTGGGAGGCTTCTTTAGCTAAGCTACTATGAATTTTTTTTATATTGTTGTTGATATATTAATAAAATGATGGCTGCATATTGGTCCCTCTTATTTCATGTTCATATTTGCTGTGTTTTACATTACTATGACTTGTATTGATGCTATTTCCAATTTGGAATATTACAGTGGTATTAGAGCATGATCTTTGGCTCAGCCTGTGATTTTTCAACCAATATGCTATCAGAAGAAGAAGAGAAGGAGAAATATATCAGAATGATGGAAGGAATGAGTTTCATCTCATCTCTTTTCACATCTAAGAGGAACCTCACCAAGGACGTCAAGCAGATTATCATTACCACTGTAATATCCCAAAGGAGAGAATGCAATACTTAAACACAATATAAGAACTGCAACTAAGTAAACAATAAATCTCAAGAAAACATTAGAATATACAGAGAAGATGAGCCATTGTATTATATGGATATGATTCAGTTACAAAATGTACAAAATATGAGTATATCTAGCCAAAGAGATGGCCAGGAATCACCCTGAAAAACATGCCAAAGTAGGCACTACGTAACTGGAGAGCTACTGAAGCAAATACTGCATTTTCCCTTCAGCAGAATATGAATATATGACTGCAGGATGAAAAGGAAATGTAGATATACTAAAATATGGAGCTCTGATGATGCCAAGATTCAAGATCTGGCTAATGTGATGGATTCCCAAGATAACCAAGAAAGGATTTTCCAGATCTACAACTTTGGAAAATCACCCTCCTAGGCTTGATCCTTGATCTGATGGGATTACAGATATGAAGCTAGTTCTAACAAATATATGGCTGAAATATGTCACAAGATCGAATCTAAGCTTTAAGGGTTGATCCCTCCTTTAGATCTACAAGCTAGAAGCTCTATTTCTAGCTTCTCAATCCTCCAATAATGATTAAAGCTGCTGCAATGTAGGGGAAGAATTCATCCCATACTCTCCCAATAGTAACCAAAGCAACAAGGATTCTTGCTTCCTCCTTGCATTATCATGATGTAAGTCATGGAGAAACAATATAGTAATGGACATGTGAGATGTCTCATCAACATAATACCAACAAGCTTCATTATGCCACATCATGTGAGTTATAATTTCTCCCAACCCCAAGTAAACTAATGAACATGAGATACATCCCAAAAAAAAATACATGTAAACACATGAGACATATCCCAAACAAGAGTAAATATAAGGACATAAGATATAACATGTGATGTCAAAACTCTCTTCTCAACAACCAAAGTAACCATGCCTTTTTATTATGCATTCTATCATTGAGGCATAAGGCATGAGACAAGAAAATATGAACCTTTGGGTAGTACCCATACTCACCCAAGAGTAACCAGCACAACCATGCTTCTTTTTGGCCTGTCATAGATCTGCAAGTGGTTTGGCAACCCTTGCTCCATACTATCAGCCATTCCTCCCAATGTGGATGATGGATCTCATTCTGCAAATACTTGGAATCCTCCCATTGTAGGACACCAACCTCCTCAAACTGTTGTAGAACCTTGCACTCCATCCAATTTTGAAGTGAACCACCAATGAGATCTCTTAATGAGACCTTCTTCTCATCCATGGCCTCCCAAAACCAATGAGGTTCTAGATCTACAGTAGGTATAAATCTCTCTTTGAGTTGTGAGATGCTCATTGAGAAAGTGTCATAAAGAAAGGAGAAAATGTTTATCACCTCAAGGTGTCTACCCTTCATCATCTTATCCTCCATTGCTTCATGAGTGAAGCTACTTTCAAAATTCTTCAAGAAAAATGGGGCCTCTTCATTATCATTGCTACTAAGTGACAGCGCTGTAGATCTGCAGGGTAATACATATATTGTCTCAAAGCAAGGTATGATATTAATCTCATAACCAATCACTGTACATAGGATCATGATCATCCCTTCTTCTGAAACTCTACACTTCAACTCAAGAGGTTTAATGTAGTCCCTCCATGAAAAACTCGGATAGCTTTTCATCTCTTCCTTGATTAGATCAAGGGTCCTCTACGCTGTGATATGTTGCTACTTCAAATCAACATTTTGTTTTAACCCTTGGTTATGCATTGGCCTTGATGGAATGTTCCCATAGGTTTCAATAAGATCTACTGAAACAATACGTGATGAATGTGTATGCATACCTTGGATCATATAATGTGTGGGAACCTCTTGACAGAACACAAGAGTTCCTCCAACCGGGAAAATAGTGTCTCCAACTATTGGTACGAGAGATGGCTGCTCTTGTACCAATGTACTAGTGCTGGGATATTTCTCCTCTTCCTCATGCATCTCCTGAATCATGCATGAGACTCTATGTGTTAAGAGCTCAAGACTATCTTGAAAATTTGCAAGTGTCTCTTCTCCAGATGTGAGTACTTCTGCAGCTGGTGGTGAATGTAGTGACTTCTTGTCTAGAGTGACAAGAATGACATCCTCCTTTGTTTCCTTGGGAAATGTCTCTTTGTGGCCCATCTCTGTCTTCTTCATATCTAACTTCTTCCTCATTTTGTGAAAGAAATATGAATACTTAGTCACCTTTGCATGCTCCATGTGACTAAACCACCAATCCTTGGCTTCACCTAAGAGACGAAGTGCTGCAATTTGGACATATTTTTCAACCACATGATGTAGCATGAAAAATGAATATAACTCTTTCCTCCAAGCCTTAACATTTCTTAAGGAAGATCCATCAAATGTAGGCAAATAGAATCTATTATTCCTCTTCCTTCTATTGTTGCTATAGGACCTTATTTCTTCCTTGAGTTCAAAGAATTCTTGGAGAGTTAGACTTTCTTTGAAACCTTTAGATTGTTCCTTGTACTCTTCAAGATACAAGCTGAGAGTCTCATGAGTCTCAGGTTCTTTTCTTTCTTCATTTCTATACCTCTCACCTTCTCCAAAGAAAGTAGGCATATTAGATCTATGATGAGATATATGATTCTCCGGTTTTCTTTTCTGCTGATCGGAAGTGCTTGGACCTTCCTCTTCAAATCTTGTTCTTGGATCCTTCCTTTGCCTTTCCTTCTTCATTTGATAGACCTCCTTAGAGAGATATTTCATGGATCTAAAGAGAGGAGTGGCAAAATTATCCTCCTTCATGATAGATCTCATCAGCTATCTGCTTCTTCTTTTGATGCAAAAGATGAAGTGTCTGTAAGCTGAGCCAAAGATCATGCTCTAATACCACTGTAATATCCCAAAGGGGAGAATGCAGTAATACTTAAACAAAATATAAGAACTGAAACTAAGTAAACAATAAATCTCAAGAAAACATCAGAATATATAAAGAAGCTGAGCCATTTTATTATATGGAGATGATTCAGTTACACAATGTACAAAATATGAGTAGATCTAGCCAAAGAGATGGCCTAGAATCACCCCGAAAACATGCCAAAGTAGGCACAGCGTAACTGGAGAGATACTGAAGAAAATATTGTGATGTCCCTTCAGCAGAATATGAATATATGACTACAGGTTGAAAATGAAAATGAATATCTACTAAAATTTGGAGCTCTGATGATGCCAAGATTCAAGATCTGGCCAACGTGATGGATTCCCAAGATAACCCAGAAAGGATTTTCCAGATCTATAACTTTGGAAAATCACCCTCCTAGGGCTTGATCCTTGATCTACTAGGATTACAAATCTAAAGCTAGATTTGACAAATATATGGTTGAAATATGTCACAATATCAGATCTAATCTTGAAGGGTTAATCCCTCCTTCAGATCTACAAGCTAGAAGCTCTATATCTAGCTTCTTAATCATCCAATAATGATTACAGCTGCTACAACACAACTGCTCATAGAAAATGCGCTGTAAGGGAAAGAGAGGCCTTTTTCCTATTGAAAAATGCTGCAATAAACTCCAGGCTGATGGAAATACTGATGGTAAGGTGAGGGAATGGTCCCTCATAGGATTACTAGCTGAAATGCTAGCAACTTCCTTCCTCCTTTTGGATCTGCAAAATGGACAACGTAATTCCTGAAGGTATTATTTCTACTAGGAGGTCAATAAATTTTGGCCTGATGCCAGATCTGATATGAAGCTTTGGGAATGTTGATCTTTAAGCCCAAGGTTAGAGGAATAAACCTTCACCAGTTCTCCAGCTGAAATACTGAAGACAACATCAACCTTCCAAACTGATCTTCAGAAATCTGCAATTTCTAAATATGAATGTTTTGCAGAAAGTAGGAAAAGATATGTGGCACCAATGCCTAATGTAGAATGAAGTACAATAATATTTCCAGAGCTACTCAAAGAAAGCGGTGGGATTCCCAACCAAGAACACCCTGTGCTAAACAACACTTGCAATCTTTGCTAAACAACCCAAGAAAGAAATGGAATGTCACATGAAAATTCCAGATCAAAACAGATCCTCAATATCAATAATCTCAAGCCTGTCTTCATTCTTGCCTTCATGTTCTTTATATACTGTTTGAGCCTTCCCATACCTTGGCCCTCATATAAAATGCGTTGTTCATGTGGATAAGATCCTCCATGGTTGACTGTGTTGACTAGCCAAGTCATCCATCATGTCTAGGTGCAATGTACACCCTCTACATCATGTGTGCATTAATTGCACAACTTCCTCCATAATTTCATCATGAATGCTCCATGATCTTCTGTTTGATCTCTTCCAAGATCTTAGTTGACTATGTCAACCTCCATTATATATCTCATTAATGAGACATGATCTCCAATTTCATTCACATTAGTAGTTGCTCAACTACCTCATTATGTAGATCTAGGCTTAATTAATCCACATTCACACACAAAAAGTGGATATTTATTCATATTGAGGATTATGGGTCCCTCCACCCTTTTATTTACTTAATTCATTAAGAAAGTTAAGAACTCTAACATTCCAAATATCAGGTGAAAATTTGGGAATATTACACTTACAAAAATCAGAATTCTACTGAATGCCGAAATATGAAGAACACCCAGAAGTGTTCTAATCCTTCCACCATGCAACTTCAACTTGAATTTACCATGTATGAGGGTTCTAGTCTTCATGTAATCCCCTAAGGATACATCACCACCATCATATTTATCATACTCGCAGAAGCACTCCCTATGGGGAGTGAAGTGAAAGGATGCACTTGAGTCAATTATCCATGCCTCATGATCTACATGTGTACTTGAAGAAGAATCTAAGTATACATCCCCACCTTCATTTGAGGTGGTTTTTGAATCTACAGAAGAAGCACCACTAGATACCTTCGTTTCCTAGGAGCTTTAGATCTACATTCCTTTTTTAAGTGCCCTTTGTTTCCTCATTTCCAGCACACCTTTACAAGTTGTCCTAAATATTTAGATCTCCGTCTAGATTTAGATCTCCCACTCGAGGACTTATTTTTGTTTCTGTTCTGGGACTGTCCTCATACAGACAAGACATATCCATTATGACCCTCCATATTTTTCCATCACATCTCCTCTGACAACAAGTATGGGACTGTTTCATCAAACTTCAAGGTAGTTGTATTGCTACCCACTGCAACAACCATACTATCCCACAAAATTAGTAGAGAACACAACAAACTGATGCATTTACCTTCATATGAAATTTTAATATCAATAATAATAACTATATTACCTTAGTATTAAATGCATTCAAATGATCTATCACCGAGTCTCCATCTTTTATCCTCCAGCTATGCAAATTTTTTCATTGGAACAGTCTATTCACTAGAGACTAAGATTGTTAAAAAGTCCCTAACTTGTCCCACAAAGCCTTCGTCATAGCTTCCCTTGATACATTCAACAATAATGAATTTGAGATACACAACCACATTGTGCTCTTTTATTTGTGATAAAAAATTTCCCATTATTCATCTGACATTGTCCTTGGTTTAGTGTTTGGATCTACCGTGATCAACTGATATTTATCCACCATCAAATCCTCCATCTTAAGCTTCTACAACTAAAAAATCAGACCATTAAACTTATCGATCTCTATCTTTCCACTACTCTCCATCTTCTTTCACTGTAAGAATCAATCCCATAGATCTCGCACTGAACATGGTCTACCACAGGCCTGAGAAAAAATCCCAGCAACAAAGGCATCCCCTTGAACCTGAAACTATTATGATACCAAATGTGTTTTTTAACCATCTATATAAATTAACTGCAGACGAATTCTAAAAATAAAAAATAAACAATGCCGATAACATAAAACGTAAAACATATATACACATATATTTTCCCCTAGATATAAAAACGGGGACTACCAGATTGATTTTTCATTATATTCCTTTCAACGTTACAATACACACACACACACACACATATATATATATATATATATATATACATGCCAAAGCATTCATAAACCCCAATTCATGAACCCTGGATTAGAACATAACTATAGTTCCCTTGACTGGCTCTACAAAATACCATGTGAAAAACCCATGCATAAGACCATAGGTAGGTTTGCCCACCTATTATAGGGTCTAAAAAAAAATTTCCTAGAGTGTTGTCCCATACCCCATGTAGGGGGGCTAGAACCCCCTTACAAACCCCTTGATAGGGGGGGTTGTTCCCCACCTGTGACACCGATATTTCACTTGGCGCAACGAACATGGGGAGTTTTTTCCCCTCCCACCCCCTCACACATACGACTAGTCATGTAAAGAATATAACACACACCCAACAAACAATTAAAACGTACATTTGTGACACTTAAGTACAATTTTACGACACAAGTGTCGATTGCAACCAAAAGGTGTGCTATGTCATAGGAAAGTGTCCAACACATATTCTAATGATGAATAGTATAAACTAGTGTAAGAGAGTGCATTGGAGCTACCTATTGAATGTGATCCATATTTATCTTAAGACGTGTGAGAATAAATGAAAGAGGTAAATGCAAGGGTGAAAGCAACACATTCAAACTATGTTGTACCACTTTATTATTTAGATTTAGGCTATGTTGTACAAATAGTTGGAATCACAGGGGAGGATTACTTAGTGGCATATTTTAGTGGATTTACATTTGTTGTTGTTGTACAATTACTTGAGTTTGCAGAGGTAGTTGTCCCCCCTTGGAAAGGAGATCCTCACCATCCTCGAGGCCATGAAAATTTCTAATTTGGGTGAGATGGAAACTATGGCCATGGTGTGCGATATTGAATCTAAGAAAGACTAGGAAATAACCATGGAATTGTAGGGTATTGAATTTATTGTCGGACCTTCTAATACTTATACATGTTATTCCAGTGATTAAAAGACAATGACGGGTCTTGCATTAAGCCTAATGGATGAGTTTACCATGGATTATTAAAATCAATGAGATAAGCTTGCTTAGTTTCTTTGCTTCATCTTGTTGAGCGATATTGCTCACAAATGCCACAAACATCCACTTTGTTAAGTGAGCATTCCCCGAGGGCATGTTTTCTTCTACAATTGGAATATAATATTGATAGTGCTTTCTCAAATTCAACATGCTTTTTTTTTTTACTGGAGAACATATAATTGTGAAGACAAAGAGCTAATGATATAAGTCTTACACTTATCAAAAAAAAAATTGATTTCTTCTCTTGTTAATCTATTGTTGGATTATCTCTGTATATTGGAAAAAAGCATCTCATGCTATGGTTTTATTCCTCATTTACCCTATTTAAATCCTTAGGTGTAGAGCGACATGTCCACACAATCATATCTCATTCCTCAAGTCAATATTTTATTCAGGATATCCTTGTCTAGGTCACTATGTTTATACCTTTTCAAGTTATATTGGAGGCATTCAATATAACCTCTAATATTTATTCCTCCTTTTGGGACATCTTGAAAACCTCCTCCCTTTGGTTTCTTGTTCAACAATGTGTTGGGTTTGTGTTATATTCTTTCCGTGACTAGGCCCATGTGTTGTACGCTGCGTCGGGCATAGCAGGGGGGCGGCAACCCCCAGGATTTTTATTTTTATTTTTTTATTTTTTTATTTTTTTATTTTTTTTATTTTTTTTATTTTTTATTTTTTTATTTTTTATTTTTTATTTTTTATTTTTTATTTTTTATTTTTTATTTTTTTTATGCAGGCCCAATAATATTTGGGTGGACCCAAGGATGGGGGGAAAACCTAAAGGTGGTGGGTGGACCTACCCATGTTTTTGTGCATGGGTTTTGCACATGGTTTTGGGCATGATGGTTTTCTGCCCATGGTATTTTGTAGATCCGGACAAGGGAACTACAATTATGTTCTAATCCAAAATTAGTGGAATGGGGTTTATGAATTCTTAGACATGTATATATATAATTATTGTAACATTGAAAGGAATATAATGAAAAATGAATCTAGTAATCCCAGTTTTGGGATTCAGGGGAAAATATGTGTATATTTGTTTTATGTTATCGCCATTGTTTATTTTTACATTTTTGAATAATTCTTTTGCAGGTAATTTCTGTACAGGGTTAAAACCTATAGTCTTGATATTTTACAAAAAGGTACTTTCATGTCATCACAAGAGGAGATAGATTCACCAGTGAGGCCCATAAACCACCTTAATCTCGTTCCCTTCAAAGTAGCAGGGAAAAAAATAAAATTTTGAGTGTTTGAAGTGTAATCATAGCTACAAAAAAAAAACATCAAATTCGAAAAATAAGGTGTTTGGGTCTTTAGTGGTCATGCCATGGAATTTTGGAAGAGAAAAGAGAAGAATATTCTTCATTGGTGTAATATCCCTTTTTCAGGAATATTGCCTAGCTGCTCGATGAGAACATTGTATAAGGGAAAATAAGCAAATAAAATGTATAGAAAATTTTGGTTCCTCTTGAATATGTTGTGCAGGACTCAAATATGGAATTTCTTCAAAAACAAATCAATTTAGATCTGCTAAACAGATCTCCCACAACTGGTATCAATGTAATTTCCTCTTCTTGAAACATTAACAATAAAAAATCTGATCTATACCAGAGATTGAATGAAGGGGAATTTACCGGATGTGTCACCTTCTCAAGGAAGTGTGAGATCCGGAGGCTACCTGGCCCTTTTCAGACTCTGTCCATAGACTCTTGTTGAGAGGTAATGCCCAAAGGGGTTTACTCAGCAAGGAAAGCTTCAGATATCATAATATATTCTTAATAACACTTATAAACCAATAGGAATTCCATCAGAAACCTTTACTCAAGTGTTATTCTCAAAAAGGTGAGGAAAAGCAGCTTTTTATGCACTAAAAGGGGTGTGATTATAAATATGCGTAAAATTAAGGGTCAAGGTTTTGGAATATGTTATAATAGGTTAAGAGGGACTCAAATGTCAAATTTAAGCTCAAAAAAATAAGTTTTTCTATGCTTAACAGTTCCTCCTTCCCGACTACTCAAGAAAAACCCTGATTTCTCATGACCTACTTTATGCAGAAATTTTCTGAAGCATAGATAGCGTGATTTCCTAAGGGATTATCTGATTTTATGCATGAATATCAGTATTAAATTTTATAATAGGAATAATATAGATTATACTAAGAAAAACAAGCATTTTCATAAGGAAAAGCTACGCAGTAAGGTGCTGCAACACATAAGGAAAGACTGCTTGACCATAACAGCATTATTTTCTGGGGCTAAAGAAATATTTAATTAATATTTAGATCTTAAGCATATAATTACATGAAAATATAGATCTAATATAGAAATAAGTACAAGAAATGCTGATCTATACATTCCCCTTAGGGTTTTGTGCAAAACATGAAATGCCAGAAGTAGATCTCAGATCTAAAATTATAGATGTGCAGAATGATTCAGTAATTTCTGAATAATAACATGTTATAGCAGATCATATCTTAAACTAACATGGATTGGATATCCAATCCATGGATCACCGCAGTGAGAGGAAGAATCCTAACACTGGAGATCTCTCCTCCAAAGTACCGACAAAACACCCAGCAACTGTAGATCTGCAAATAACGCAGTTTAGGGGAAAATATTGTGCTGCCTCTTTTGGAATGGGTTTTTCATGTTGCCAAGATGTAGATCTGAAGCCCAATGAGTCTAAAACTAGCTTATCAATGGGATAGATGAGTTTCCCAGTGACAAGGGGTGCTAGAACTCCCTAGATTTGAAGAGATCTAATATCCACTTGCTGCAGCTCACATAAGCAATTCAGCCCTAAACAGGATTGTGTTGTAGATGCAGGAAGAATCTTGGCCAAAATGCTGGATAGTGGATAAATGCAACACAACCTCCTCCAAGGAGCTACTCCATGGAAGGAGAGAGGGTTCCTAAACAGGAAACCCTCTTCCCTTTGGCTAAACACCCAAGAGAACTTGAGTTGCCCAAGCAACCTCAAATTCAAAATGTCTTCAGCAACCCTTGCTTGTTGCTCTCCTCTTTTTATAATATTGGAGTCTTGGAAAAACCCTAAACCACTTTATTGGTTTAGTCCCTTTCACATTTAGAAGCTCCTTCTAGAACTACGCAGTCTAAGAGGCCCTCTTGTGATTTAGCCCCTTTTCACACCTGCATTATACAATTTAAATAGCCCAGATATGTCTCTGTTCACATGGGCATTGATTTATTCTTAGTTTTCAGGGGTTTTACATGTCCCCTTCACAATTTATTCATTAATCATGAAATACAAAACAAATAAGGCAAAATTAATGTTCCAATTAGCTGAAGCTAATTTAGGAACATTATAGTCTCCCCCTCCCAAATGTCGCTTGTCCTCAAGAAACTACAAGGGTGCTGCAAAATATCCCCCCTTATTCTTGTGGCCTCCTCCTTCAACAGTCTCCCCAATTGCTTCAAATTTTCTGCAAAAATTCCATCTTCCAATGGTTCCTCCCACGTGTGCCACCAACACAGTTTACCATCAACAGCCATAGAATGGGAGATGACAAGTGTTTCCTCCAACACTTGCCTGCTACCCATCCTTCTTTCATGCTTGGAGAAGGTGCTTTGTGATTGGTGTAAAGGAGTCACACCATGGAAAATGCATCTCCCCTCCAAGATCCTCCAAAGGATTATCAACATCAATAAATTTCATGGCCTCAAGTGGCCCATGAAGCCCATCATAAATAGTGCTCCCTCTTGGAGCAAGCCCTACAAATGAGTGTTAGAAAAATACAAGTATATATCATGAGATTCAACAATGTAATATTTTTCATACACTTGTTTAAAATCAGCAAGGTAGCCAATGGATGAGCCTCCTCTCACACTCAATGAATAAGGAGGTGTGGATGATAATTCTCCCCAAGAGCTATGTTCCTCCTCATCTGAAAAATGGTTCATGCACTTCTTCATATGAGAGTGCACCTCCTCTTTGAAATTCTCCCACATGAATCCATCCAAGATAGTATGATATGCTCCAATGAAACCAGTGGGTTTGGAAATCAGGATCTCATAGGTTGCATTCAGTAGTTTCTCCTTGAGCTTGGAGCCTTTAACCAAATAAATCTGATCATGGAAGTAGATGACCCCTCCAACTACCTTATACCTCCCATCCATTACCTTCCCATCAAGAACCTCAAATGTGAAAGGGTCCTTGTAGTATTCCATCATAAGTTGGGAGTCCCAATAAGGATCTAGACTTCCCAAAAATGACAACGCTGTAGAGGTCTGAAATGCAGCCCCTATCATATCATGACTCTCCTCTTTGACATACTTGATGCCAAGGTCACATGTTGGAGTCCCATAAACTTTCTTTTTCTGCCTCCCTTGCAGCTGATCTTGCTTAAGACAAGATTGAAGCATGTGGAAATAAACTTCCCCTTGGAAATTTCTTGTCCTCCAATACTTCCTCAATTTGGCTGATGCATGCAAGAGTATTAAGACCCTCTTGCCATGTTCATAAATCTCCTCCATCAATGAGAAAAAAATGAGCAGTTCCAAAGATATTGGATGTGCCATGTGCCCTCATACCCATACCATCATAGATTTCTTTTTTTCTTCATTACTCAACGCAGATGAATGAATGGAAAATAGAAATGTTTGATTCAGAAAATTGCATACCTCTTTTCTGAATTCATGGAAGATACTCTGCGCTATGCTTGCTTCTCTCAAGGCTCCTCCCTTAGCCAAGTATGAAAATGTTGCCCATAGTTGAGAGAAAACTTTAGTTATCCTCCAATCAGGAGGTCTTCTTGGTGGAATGCCTCCTTGAAAAGAGGCATCAAGGCATAGAGAAGAATGTGGATGTAGGTGGACAGATTTTCCCCTACCATTGTTGCATGGGTTCTCTTGCCTTATTTGTTCTTCCAACCCTTGGAAAAGAGAAGGGTATATGTTCTTATTCTTGAGATGCTCTTCCTCCCCTCTTCCTCCTTCTACCTTCAAGATCTCACCACTTGGTAATGATAATACATGCTGCCCATGCATTGTGCCAAGATCTCGATGTGTGAGACCCCTTTGGAACTCCTTGCAAGAATGCAAGAGTTTCCCTCCTTGGGGAAAGTGCTCCATTCTCCCCTTCATGAGGTATTTGAGGTGCCTTTTTTGTGATTTCGTTAGTACCTCCTGCCTTCTCCCCTTCTTCAATAACTGAAATGGTTCCAACATCAACAAGAGACCTTAGATCTTGGTCATATTTTGAAGGAGAAACCTTCATGCTTCCTTCTTGAAAAGAGGATCCTTCACCCAACAGAGATCTGGCCCTTGGCAATGCATCCAACAAACTCACTCCTTATTTCTTCCTCTTCATGAAGAAGTCACTAACAGAATTCCGAGGCTTAAGTGATATGGCTGAGTGCACATATCCATGAGATGAGGATTCAAAATGTTCCTCATGTATAGATCTCGGAGATCTGATCGGAAGATCTTTTGTTCTTGAAACTTCCCGAAAGTTTCAATGCTCCTTATCTCTTCTTCTCGTACAATCTCTTCACTAGATCTGAATATTGATGAAAGTAAACTCATCTCCTTCAGTTTTTTTCTCTCTAGTTTGATTCTTTCTTCTTCTGATAGCTTGATCTCACAGGCTGAGCCAGAGATCATGCTCTCATACCACTGTAATATCCCTTTTTCAGGAATATTGCCCAACTGCTCAATAGGAATGTTGTATAATGAAAATAAGAAAATAAAATGTAGAGAAAAGCTTGCTTCCTCTTGAATATGCTGTGTGGGATTCAAATATGGAATTTCTTCAAAAAAAAATCAAGTTAGATATGTTAAACAAATCTCCTACAACTGGTATCAATGCAATGTCCTCTTCTTGAAACATTAACAATCAACAATATGATCTATACCAGAGATTGAATAAAGGGGAATTTACCAAATTTTTCACCTTCTCAAGGAAGTGTGAGATCCAGAGGCTATCTGGCCATTTTTAGACTCTGTCCATAGACTCTTGTTGAGAGGTAATGCCCAAAGGGGTTTACTTAGCAAGGCATGCTTGAAAAATGCATTTTTCAGGAATGGGAGCTTCAAATATCACAAAATATGATTAATAACACTCATCAACCAATAGTAAGTACAACATCAACCTTTACTCAACTGTTATTCTCAAAAAGGTGAGGAAAAGCAACTTTTTATGCACTAAAAGGGGTGTGATCAGAAATCTGTGTAAAATGAAGGGTGAAGGTTCTGGAATATGTTATAATAGGTTAAGAGGGACTCACATGTCTAATTTAAGCTCAATTTTTTTTTTTGATATGCTAAATAGTTCCTCCTTCCCGACTAGTCAAGAAAAACCCTGATTTCCCATGACCTACTTTATGCAGAAATTTGTTGAAGCATGGATAGCGTGATTTCTGAATGGATTGGATGAGTTTATGCATTAATATTTTTATGCAAGTTTAGAATAGGAAGCATATGGATTATACTAAGAAAAACAAGCATTTTCATAAGGAAAAGCCCCGCAGTAGGGTGTTGCAACACATAAGGAAAGACTGTTTGACCATAATAGCGTTATTTTCTGGGGCTCAAGTAGTATTTCATTAATCTTCATATCTGAATCATATCATTACATGAAAATATATATCTAATATAGAAATAAGTACAAGAAATGCTGATCTATACATTCCCCTTGGGGTTTTGTGCAAAACATGAAATGCCGAAAGTAGATCTGAGATCTAAAATTGCAGATGTACAGAATGATTCAATAATTTCTGAATAATAACATGTTACAGCAGATCAGATCTTAAACTAACATGGATTGGATGGCCAATCCATGGATCATCGCAGTGAGAGGAAGAATCCTAACACCAGAGATTTCTCCTCCAAAGTACCAACAAAACACCCAGCAGCTGTAGATCTGCAAATAACGCAGTTCAGGGGAAAATACTGCATAGCCTCTTCTGTAATGGGTTTGGTATGTTTCCAAGATGTAGATCTGAAGCCCAATGAGTCTAAAACCAGCTTATCAATGGGATAGATGAGTTTCCCAGTGACAAGGGTTCTAGAACTCCCTAGATATGAAGAGATCTAATCTCCACTTGCTACAGCTCACATAAACAATTCAGCCCTAAACATGATTGTGTTGTAGATGCAAGAAGAAGCTTGGCCAAAATGTCGGATAGTGGAGAAATGAAACACAACCTCCTCTAAGGAGCTACTCCATGGAAGGAGAGAGGGTTCCTAAACAGGAAACCCTTTTCCCTTTGGCTAAACAACCAAGAGAACTCGAGTTACCCAAGCAACCTCAAATTTTAAATGTCTTCAGCAACCCTTGCTTGTTGCTCTCCTCCTCCTTTTATAATATTGGAGTCTTGGCAAAACCATAAACCACTTCATTGGTTTAGCCCCTTTCACATTTAGAAGCTCCTTTTAGAACTGCGCAGTCTAAGAGGCCCTCTTGTGATTTAGCCCCTTTTCACACCTGCAAGATATAATTTAAATAGCCCAGATATATCTCTGTTCACATGGGCATTGATTTATTCTTAGTTTTCAGGGGTTTTACATGTCCTCCTTCAAAATTTATTCATTAATCATGAAATACAAAATAAATAAGGCAAAATTAATGTTCCAATTAGCTGAAGCTAATTTAGGAACATTACAATTGGTGCTTGTACGAAAATGTTTCTAATGGGGAATTCAAAGCTAGTAACCATATCACCTAAATTTTCATTTGTCATTTGGTTCTACCACAAAATTTGAAAATTTTTCTGAACTATCTCAAGCACTTGTTGTCCACCAACAAGGTTCTCTAGACATAGAGGGTATTCTAGTGGTTGTTTCATAGCACTCCCCTGGTCTTATATGGGGCTATCAAGAGGTTGTTCAACCTATATCCTTGGGTCTTGGTGTTCAAGGGTTTTTCCATTTGTATCACCTTGGAATTCTACCAAGTCTCTATATTCAACCTCTACTACCAATGCAGATGATTCGACATGGGTAGAAGACTGCAATTTTTTTCCTAAGGTAGAAGATTCACGAGATTCTTTCCTTCAAAAAATTACTGATAAGGTATCTAAGTCCTTTGAAAATTTACTTCTTAGGTAGATGATTCTTATTTTTCCTTTGAAATCATCTCCTGAATTAATGTTACCTGTCCAAGATCTTGGTTTATTTTTCCTCCACGCCCCCTTCCTCTTGTATGGTTAGTATTTATGGGGGCACCTTGTATTTCTTCTTCTCTATTCATTCATCCTATGTATCTTGTCTCTATCATGTTCTAGTTTAAGAATGCATCTACAAAAGAAACAATTTCAATTTTATTCTTGTGCCCTTAATGACTCTCTCAACAACAATGCCAAAATGTTGATGAATTTAATTGTCCAGTTAGAACAAGCCAATCACTAAATACATTAATTTTCAACTAGGTATGCCTTTTATTTCAAATTTATCATACAAGATATATGCATGAAACACTTTCTAATATGACACTAATATACTAGTATGCGATCTTGAGGAAGCAACACAACCTTTTTGAAATCAATCTTGAAAAATAAAACACTCATTGTGGAGTAGATCACACTTACTTGAATGGAAACACTTTTCACAATGTTATGGAATTGAAATCACACTATTGAAACCACACTTGCATAAATGATGACACTCTACATAGTGAAACCTCTCTACACTTGCGTAAATGAAACAAAGCCACTCTTTGCAAAAGCAAAATCACTCAAACATCCTAATGACCTTTGGTGATTTTTAATTTTAGGATAGGGCCTTCAAGCTATTGTTGTTGGGTAACAAACTTGTTAGCAATAGCTTAGGGGAGAAATAAGTAAAATTTTGAGTCATTTTATACATTAAATGGAACTTATATTAGCAAGGATATAGAGTTTATTGGACATGGGATGATGAAGCACTTTGGTTTGTAAGGGATAATTTTGGTGCATTGGGTAAAGGTGCTCATAATTTTGTTATTGGTTTTTCTTTTTATTGTTGAGATTGAAACAATATGATGAACTTAGTGAAAAGAGTCGCCTTCACTAAGTGGGCCCACAGGCTATTTTTGGCGCAAGTCTATTTTTACACTATGTCTATTTTTAGACATGTCGATCATATTCTATGAGTTGTAGGATGCTATTTGTGGATGGTTGGTCAAGTTGGAAAAATAGATGGACTTCTATTTTTAGACATATTGGGCGGAATATATTTTTAGATTGCCAGTCTAAAAATAGATATGTCGAATATTATTAGCTCTTAATAATATTTGGACTATAAAAATTATCTTATTCTCTTGGAGCACTTCAGTTAAGTGCACAGATGTGGCACAGGAGATGACAGAAGGAATTACGCTATTCCTGAGGGTTAAGTGGAGCTATTACATGGAGACTTCAGTTAGAACTCATGTGACAGAGTTTGGTGGAGTTATTGAGGTAGTTGGTGGAGTTGTGTTCAGTTTAACTTAGTTAAACATAGTTGAGCTAGTTGTATCTAGTCTAACTGATTGATACATTAGTGAGAGTGGTGTGAATTAATTATTAATTAATTCATTAATTATTAAATAATTAATCAACTGAAGAATACATCAGTTAACTACAGTGCATGGACAGTTTTAGTGGAGACCAGTGAAGAGGTAGGTGAAAGAGTAGTGTGACTATCAGTTGTGAATATAGTGTTGCATGATTTGCAACACACAGTGGTTGGAGATGCCAATGAGGATTGTGTGAGCAAGGCTGGAACAATTCGAGTTCATTCAAAGACATTCTTCAGTAGTGATTGCGCAGTAGAGGCAGG
Source organism: Pinus albicaulis (assembly GCA_034641835.2). NCBI lineage: Eukaryota > Viridiplantae > Streptophyta > Pinopsida > Pinales > Pinaceae > Pinus > Pinus albicaulis. The sequence goes on along the minus strand of CM076579.1, from coordinate 239,029,552 downwards.
CTAGCAGGTGGTAGAGACCAGTGCATGGGATTTGCTAGATCAGACCTGATTAGTGTGTAGCAATTGGAGATTGTACTAAGAGCTTGTGAGGAGATTTGTATGATGATTGTTACATGATCTCTATGACATATAATATACAGATAGTTGGGGGTTTTCAACTTTAAGCTTTCCCATAAATTACTGTGTTCATATGTGTGAGTTTTTATGGTTTTAATGTGTGCATGCAATTGATTTTATTTCTGCAAGTAATGATCAATGGTAGAAGAGATTCTGTATTGTGCATGAAGTCAAATAGTGTGTGATCAGAAGAATCTCAGATGTATAACGCATTAGTTATATAATTTCTACATCGTATCAGAGGAATATTGATCATTGGAGCAATTGAAAAGCATTGAAGCAGTTGTGTTTCGTGCTGGTGGAATTCGAATTTGCAGTAGTGTTTTCTTGTTGTCAAAGTTGAGATGTCTTTCAATGGATTGCGATTGGAGTATGCCCTTGAGGGCAGCTCGAATTATATTGCATGGAAGGACAGGATGGAGGCGGTGCTGGAGGATAGTGGGTTAAAGGAGTTCATAGATGCAGAAATTCCAAAACCTGCTTCTAGCGATGCTGCCGCACTTGACGCATGGCAAAAGAAGACAGAAAAATGTTGAAGGATTATGTTGGAAGGTGTGAAGGATCACATAATGTCTAGCCTTCATGGTAAAGCTTCTCCTTTCTTGATGTGGAAATCTTTGACAGATTTTTTCCAAAGCAAGAGCGACAAGAGGAATTTGGCGCTCAAGGATAAGCTCAGGAATATAAAAATGGAGAAAGGCGATAGTATACCCAAGTACCTCATGAAGTTTACCCAGTGCAGGGATGAGATGGGAAGTGTGGGGGTTACTGTAGATGACGAGGACTTGGTGAGCTTGGCTGTCCTTGGGCTTCTGAAGAGTTGGCATTCCTATCAGGACTCTATCAATGGTCGGGAGAAATTGCCAGGATGGGAGCGACTTTGGTCGGATCTTGTGCAGGAGGAGATAAGGTGGAGTACCAGGGATGGATCTTCATCGAAGAATGTATATGAAGAAAATTGTGCTTTGGCTACCAAATAAAGGAAGGGGAAGGGCAAGAAGAATGCTTCTCAATCTGGTGCGAAAGGCAAGAAGCAGGACATGTCCAAGGTGAAGTGCTTTCATTGTCACCAACACGGACATCACGCCACTAATTGTCCACAGAAGAAGAAAAATAAGCAGGCTGCTGGATCTGCAGTTGGAGAGGCCTTAGCCTCGTAGTTTGAGCTATATTTTTCGCTGATTGCATGCTTGGTCTCAAGTGTTATGGGTTAAGTGTGGCTTCTTGACAGTGGTGTGTCTTTTCACATGACCGGAGACAAAGATTTGTTTACTGATATGGATGAGAAAGATCTTGGAGTGCACATAGAGATGGGCGATGGTGGTAGATACAGTGCGAACGGTATTGGGACCATTTCCTTTGAGAGGGAGTCTGGTAAACCCTTCGTATTGAAGGAAGTCATGCATGTTCCAGGATTGAAGAAGAATCTTATCTCTATGGCAATGTTGGAAGACAAGGGATATGATGTTGTATTTAGCAAGGGAAAGGCTTTCCTGCACAATAAGGCAACTGGTGAAACCCGGAGGATAGGGGTTCGAGTTAAGAACCTTTATCAGTTGCAGGTAGATGGCTGCACATCAATGGCAGGCAAGGCAAAAGGAGTGGTGAGCCGGGATGAGGGCGAGCTATGGCACTGGAGATTGGGCCATCTTCACCATGGTGCTTTGAAAATTTTGCAGCAGATTTCTACCGAGCTTCCCAAAGGTACACTTGCGCAGTCAGATCAGTGCAAGGGATGTACTTTGGGAAAATTTGTGAAAGCCACCTTTCACGAGAAGGATAGTCGCGCCACGACGATCCTGAGAGAATCCACACAGACGTGTGTGGACCTTTCACAGTAGCTTCGACAGCAAAGCACAGGTATTATGTGATCTTTGTTGATGATTTTTCTCATAAGTGCTAGATCTTATTCATACAGAAGAAGAGCAAGACATACTCAAATTTTTGTGAGTTCAAGGCACTGGTTGAGAAAGAGTCGGGGAAGCAGGTGAAGGCTCTTAGGAGTGACAATGGTGGTGAATTCATCTCTGGCGAATTCAAAGACTTTTGCAGTGCAAAAGGAATTCAAAGAGAGCTCATAGCGGCTCATAACCCACAGTAGAATGGGGTCACTGAGCAAAAGAACAGAACGATCATGGGTGCTGCATGGGTGATGTTGCATGATCAGGGCCTTTCCATACACTTGTGGGCTGAGGCATGCAATATTATGGTTTATGTGAAAAACCGTTGTCCTCATAGAGTACTTGGCATGAGTACACCCGAAGAGGCGTTTTCTGGTAAGAAGCCTGATATTTCTCATTTGAATATTTTTGGCTCACCTGTTTACATTCATGTGACGAAGGATGCCGGGGGAAGAAGGCTGGAGCCGGCTGAGAGGGTTGGGATATTTGAGAGGGTACAACGTGCAAACTATCGTATTTATTTTCCGGATAGTTGGAGATCTTGTTGTGCGACGAGATATCAAATTTCATGAGAGAAAACGCCCGCAGAGTATTTCGCTTGAGAGGGAGCCACACTTGCATGTATATGAGGAGCTATTAGTTCCCTGAGATGAGCCTCAAGAATATTGTATGCCACGAGAGGTTCGTAGGTGTCAATGTTGGTGACCACTCATGCGGCGCCGACCATCAGAGGGTGGAAGCGCCTTACGGAAGGCCGAGTGAATGAATCTTGATGTAGAAGATTGTAGGGATCATGACATCACGAACGAGATAGAGCTTGTCACCCCATTTGGAGTATACGGATACATGCGAGTGTGTATCGTGACAGAGCCATCCTCTTTCGAGAAAGCTGTGGAGGACCCTGCATGGGTAGATGCCATGGTGGAAGAGTATGATTCAATTTTCAGAAACAGTGCATGGGAGATTGTCCCAAGGCCGGAAGGGAAATTAGTGGTAGGTTCAAGATGGATCTACAAAGTGAAGCAGGCAGCTGACGGGAGTGTGGAGAAGTATAAGGCAAGATTTTTTTCCCGAGGCTTTTCACAGATTGAGGGGATCGATTATGAGGAGACCTTTGCACCTGTCGCAAGGTATTCTTCCGTACGGATGATTCTTGCTCTCTCAGCGTAGATGGGGTGGCACATTCATCAGATGGATGTGAAGACTGCATTCCTCAATGGAGTCATTGAGGAGGAGGTGTACATAGAGCAACCTGAAGGTTTTGAGATCTTCAGCAGTGAGTCAAATGTGTGTAGGCTCAAGAGAGCGTTGTATGGGTTGAAACAAGCACCTCGTGCTTGGTACACACGGATAGACAATTATTTCACCGGACTTGGATTCTCCAAGAGTGAGGCGGATCTGAACCTATACCAGATAGTGGTGGAGGGTAAGTTTCTAATCATTGTACTTTATGTAGATGATTTTATTTTGACAGGTAATGAGCTATTGATACTCTCATGCAAGGATGATCTTGCAAAAGAGTTTGAGATGAAGGACTTGGGCCTCCTTCATTATTTCCTAGGATTGGAGATTTGGCGGCACAGAGCACGGTGATGGATTGTTTGTGTCTCGAAAGGGCAGTATGCTCGGGGAGATGCGCGGGAGAAGTTCAACATTCATGGTGCAATATTATCGACACTCCTCTTCTTGGTGGAGGAGGAAAGAGGATGCTACATCGGCGAGAGGTAGGTGATGCTGCTTGTTCTCGACGAGTTGGTGGGGTTGCTGTATCTGAATCGTACACGGCCGACATATCTTTATCTTCATTAACCGGCTCACGGTATGGTTAAGCCTACGAAGCTCTTTTGGAAGGCAGGCAAGCATGTATTGTGTTATATTAGTGGCACATCGGGATATGGTCTATGGTACAGACAGGAGGATGGAGCGAAGCTTTCTGGCTTCACTGATGCAGATTGGGCAGGGAGCCCAACGGACCGAAAGAGCACTTCTGGAGGAGTCTTCAGTATTGGGTCGACAACAGTTTCTTGGTCGGCGGAAGCGAGGGGGGATGCGTGGCACTCGGTTCGGCGGAGGCCAAGTACATGACGGTAAAGTTTGGGCATGCACAGAGGCTATATGGATGAGGAAGATCTTGGTCGGGTTGTTCGGTTCACACTTAGATCCTATTGTGATATATTGTGATAATCATAGTTGCATTAAACTCTCCGTTAATCCAGTATTTCATGATAGATCTAAACATATTAACATCCGGTATCATCATATTAGAGATTGTGTGCAGCAGAAGATCATGTTGCTTTCTTACATTCCTACGAAGGATCGGGATGCAGATATTCTGAGCGCTCACCAGGAGCAAATTCGAATACCATAGAGACATGATCGGGGTGGCAGATAATCCCTATCTTGTTGAGAGGGAGTGTTGAGATTCAACAAGATGATGAGCTTAGTGCAAAGAGTCACCTTCACTAAGTGGGCCTGCAGGCTATTTTTGGCGCAAAGTCTATTTTTAGACTATGTCTATTTTTAGACATATGGATCATGTTCTATGAGTTGCAGGATGCTATTTGTGGATGGTTGGTCAAGTTGGAAAAAATATATGGACTTAAATTTTTAGACATATTGGGCGAAATCTATTTTTAGATTTCCAGTCTAAAAATAGATATGTCGAATATTATTAGCTCTTAATAATATTTGGACTATAAACATTATCTTATTCTCTTGGAGCACTTCAGTTAAGTGCACAGATGTGGCACAGGAGCTAACAGAAGGAATTATGCTATTCCTAAGGGTTAAGTGGAGCTATTGCATGGAGACTTCAGTTATAACTCATGTGATAGATTTTGGTGGAGTTATTGAGGTAGTTGGTGGAGTTGTGTTCAGTTTAACCTTAGTTAAACATGGTTAATTCAGTGGGTTGTATCTGGTCTAGCTGATTGATACACTAGTGAGGTGGTGTGAATTAATTATTAATTAATTCACTAATTATTAACTCATTAATCAACTAAAGAATACATGGATTAACTACGATTAGACCGGTTTCAGTGGAGACCAGTGAAGAGGTAGGTGAAAGAGCAGGTTGACTATCGGTTGTGACTATAGTGTTGCATGATTTTCAACACAAAGTGGTTGGAGATGCCAATGAGGATTGCGTGAGCAAGGCTAGACCAATTCGAGTTCATTCAGAGCCATTCTTCAGCAGTGATTGCGCAGTAGAGGCAGGCTAGCAGGTGGCAGAGATCGGTGCATGGGATTTGCTAGATCGGACCTGATTAGTGTGTAGCAATTGGAGATTGTACTGAGAGCTTGTGAGGAGATTTGTATGATGATTTTTACATGATCTCTATGACATATAATATACATATAGTTAGGGGTTTTCAACTTTAAGCTTTCCCATAAATTACTGTGTTCATATGTGTGAATTTTTATGGTTTTAATGTGCACATGCAATTGATTTTATTTCCGCAAGTAATGATCAATGGTAGAAGAGATTATGTATTGTGCATGAAGTCAAATAGTGTGTGATCAGGAGAATCTTGGATGTATAACGCATTAGTTATATAATTTCTCCATTTATGTCTCTAGCCAATGGGCTACTTTTGATTGGGAATTGGATTCTCCTTGTCTCCATTGTAGAGAGTCCTGTCCATTCTTGGTAGCTCTCAACGATATGCAACACACCGAGGATACATATATTCAAGTGATTTAGGAAGATATTTTGCAGTTGTAGCTGAGGTAAAATAAACTTGCTAGAACCTTGACAACAACCATGGAAATTATGTTAGGCCAAAGGTCTCAAATGCAAAGGGTGGAAGATAAAATAAGATGCCTATGGTAGGAACTATCAAATTTGAAACAAGACATAGCTCAAAGCTAGCAAAGCTCTTTCCCTTTTGTAACTTTGTGAGTGAAGTCAACTTTTTACCTTTGAACTTAAATGCAGCTGTAAATAATGAGGTGAGTATGATTTATAAAGTAAGTAATAGTCCTTATTCATGAAAGTCAAATTTTCTCTATTTTTAAGAGTACTTTGAAAGATTTATATATACTATATATTCCAATAATGTTTTTTTTAATATAATTTTTTTTTTTCAAAAAATTTATATTGAAAAATTTGATCTTATAATTTCTAAACAAATATGTAGAGCTAAAACCTAAACAAATTTATAATATAAAAACATTTATATCATAATTAACAATTAAAATTAAATTATTATTATCATCTTATATTTAAATTATTATCATCATCCTATATTTGTCATCCGTTCTAGTTCTGTTGATGATGAATAAGTTAAAAATGCCAACAACAACCAATAACATTCAAATCTTCATTTGGACTTAGGTATATGATTGAAGAGAAACCTGAATATTTCCATTTTATATGAAAACCAACCAGAATAAAGCAGCGCGTGCACATGCCCATGTGACTCTCTGAAGTTTATACTTTACTGAAGGATCTGATACCGAACTGGTATCGTTTATTTGCTCAACACGCCACCTTTTACTGTTTCGAAAGGTGCACTTGATTAGACTTATGCCAAAATGTGTTTTTATTCGATGAGCTTCCAAGTAAAACTTTTGAAAGAGTTGGCTGTGACTATAATTTTCGACTCTTAGCTAAAGCACTCTGTGTAACGCTAGCCAGGTAGCCAGTTCATAATTCCTTGGATCTAATTAACCAAAAAAATTGTTTTCAATGCTGACCTTTTAATTCTGGTAGAGTTTGTATAAGTAGCG